>OY856187.1:308547479-309009676 GCA_963693315.1 Diogma glabrata | reverse complement strand
AACAATAATTATAAAGCCACAATAAAGTACCTTTCAAACAAAAAAAATTTACTCAAATCGGGTTATTCGATTCGAGCACAATTTAACTTTAATCTTTAATTGTCACTAAATTTCTTAAGAAATTTCGAGCCACCCTGTGTCAAAAAAAACTAGTGAAAAAAAAATAAATAAAATTTATTAATGTTTTTTTGTTATTCTAACGATGATCGAAGTTTCAAACAAATCGGAAAAAGTCGGGTTCACACCATCGGCGTCTTGATTCGATTTTCTTCATTATTACTACAAGGTCTACGCCAAAACGTTTCATTTTCAATTAGCTTAGAAATAAGTTATGTACGTAGATCGGTTCCAATTACTGAATTATATCGAAAATTCGATTGAAGAACAACAAAATGCGTCAAATTTCGTAAAATACTGCTATGATCTCGACGAGTTGCACGAAAAAGTAACATTTTTTCTAGCTAATATTACATTACATGCTCTTAGTTACAACAAATCGTAATATTTTCTACCATATTTTTACGTACTTTGCCATTATCGGTAACAATTCAACACGGCAATATTTTAGTTTTATTTTAGTTTTAAACGTTTTAGTTCAACATTGCTCAATAATCTGAAGAATACTGAATTTGAAGATGTAGAAACATTGAGGTTTTTTTGTGATGACTTTGGGGGTCAAAACAAAAATCAACATTTACTTCACAGCTTTATGTTTTGGCTCCTACACAAAGTACCATCATTACTGCAAAATATTGAACTATATTTCCCAGTTAGATGATATAGCTTTTTACCGGCCAATCGCGTCTTTGCATCGAAAAAGACTTAAGAAACGTGGCAAGTATTACAAAAAAAGCAGAGCATTATGAAATTTATTCCAAACATGGCCATGTAAAGATTTTAGGAAATGATTGGCATTTGTATGATTTTAAGGCATTAGGGTAATTATTAAAACCGATAAATGGTATACATGAAGCGTGTATTTTTTAAAAGATCTCAAGTTTGCCGTCAATGCTTGCTAAAAACTTTTGACAATTTCATATATGAAAGTAATGAAAAGTACATATCCTACTTGCAGAGAGGGAAATTGTTTCCAACAACAATGCAAGTGATTGCCTTATAGGGAATAAAGTTTCAAACGAGAAAAAGACGGATATCAAAAAACGACGGATATCACAACAACATACGTTCAAAGGTGTTGATGGACGTAAATCTTTCTTTTTTGTTTTATATTTTTTGTTAAAGAATGGATAACTATAAAGAATAGATCCTATCACTGACAAAATATGACATAGGCCAATATGATAGAATAGAGAAAATAAGTAAATAGCAAATTTTTTACAAAAATTTGCTGCAACAAAACAAAAATGTAGTTGCCAATAATCCAGCCGGTGGAATATTCGTTGATCCTTTTTTGGAAGTATGTGCCTTTCATTTGAACAACAAAGAAGCTCATAAAGAATTAAAAGTCATGTTTGATGGGATTTCAGTTCGTTTTAATTCTACTCCTCAATACCTAGGAGTCACACTTGACAGAACATTGTCTTTTAAGACGCATTTAGAAAAACTGGGTAAAAAATTATGTTCCAGAGTGAATATCATTAGAAAAATTGCCGGAACTAATTGGGGGGCTGATGTATGTACTTTAAGATCTTCAGTTCTTGCACTAGTATATTCTTGCGCTGAATATGGTGTTTGGCTCAACTCCTGTTTGGCTTAACTCTTCTCATACACATAAAATTGATGTCCAACTTAACAATGCTTTGAGAATTATAACTGGAACTTTAAAATCAACACCTTTACCATGGCTTTCTGTCTTAAGCCGGGCATTCACATACAACGGAAACAGAAACAGAAACCGAATTTCATACAAATTTGACAGATAAAAAATCGGTTTCTGTAAAATTTGTATGAAATTCGGTTTCGGTTTTTGTTTCCGTTGTATGTGGTTTCAAGCCTTTAGCCAACATTGAACCTGGGTCGTGAAGCAGCTTGCATTAAAGAATATGAAAAGTGTCATCTACATCAAAACTCAATTCTTTATGACATTTTGCAAGACTTACCTGAATCTCGTTTGTCATCAAGAAAACCATCATGGTTATTTGTTCCGAATTTAAGTTCTGAAGTTAAGTTTGATATGAAGGAAAGATGGAAATGTATGTGGAACTCTTCACCTGTTCCAAATGCCAGTTTGGTGATCGACCCTACTTGTTGTGCTTCCGGCTTCGATCTTAGTCGTAAAGAGTGGACCAGACTGAATCGTTTCAGAACAACACATGGCCGATGTAATTACCTGATGAACAAGTGGGACTTATATCCCTCACCTTTATGTACGTGTGGAGTTATTCAAACAACAAACCACATAGTGAATGAATGTCCCTTACTCAAATTCAATGGTGGTATAATCAAGTTAAATGAGGTTCCTGTAGAAGGCGTTAATTATTTGAGAAATTTGGTTGTGGACTTGTGATTTTGCAAACTTTTTTTTGTTTCTTTAAATCATACGATGAAATAAATAAATTTCTTAATGATTAAAGCCCACACATAGTTATATGAAGGCTCTTTTCTTCGAGGAAGCAATAGCGTCTCACCATCAAGAAATATTCTACAGCCAAAATAAGGGTGCTACCGTTGACTGAATACAGTTCATCCGACACTACTCTTAAGATGTCCCCTTGGCTAGTGATATCTTACTGCTATTGCCAGTGGTATGTGATATCTCACGGTAACTCGTATGTCAATAGCAGGGACTGCGGTTCGTGGGGTTGTTACACCCTTAGATCAAAAATAAAAAAAAATTACAAAACAATAAAAACTGATCCCTCCATGCGGACAAACGGAGAGCGGCCAACTCCTGGAATTGAGCAGTTCCAAACTGGATCAACTTGTGGAAATTTGTGTTTGTTGCGTAAAAGAATGTGCTCTTAGAATTTAAGTTTTTCTATCGATAAACTTGGCACTTTGACGCAGTGATGGGGCTCAGTAGACTCAATGATCTTAGGAGCTACAACGGCAGGGTCACCCATGTCGTTAGGTCCTACGTGAGAATCGAAGCTCAAGTTCAAAACCAATGGTCAAGAGGGTGCTTACCTCAGTTTTAGTGCTTTACATTGTGCGCTTTTGTAGAACCACACAAATAATGATTTTTCACAATAACAAAAAAACACATATTTTGAATAAAGTTAAAAAATATTTTTCGTAAAATTTTATTAGAAATCAATATTGTACTTAAAATTAAAATAATTAAAATTTATTTACTTTTTATAAAAATATCCTTAAATTTATTAGTTCAAATTATTACTTTAATTTTTACCTACACCAAAAATATTATTCGTAATTATATATAATACATAATTTATTATTTGAATTATTTAAGTTTTATAACAATGATATACATTATTAATTTTGTTTTAACTATTTATTACAATTGGTTTTCTCTATATATATATTTATAGTATTTAATGATTTTGTTTGTTAATGCCAATTTATTATTTATAATTTCATTTAAATTAAATACAAAAAAACTAATTTTAATATTTTACGATTTTCATATTTAATAATCTCTTTTTATATGGTATTCATTCTAGTTTGCTTCGTTTTTAAATCCTAATTTTTTTATTAATTATTTAATTTTGTGTTTTTGTATTATCATCGAAATTTCAGATAATGTTTAAAGCAGATACTATATGATATAATGATTATATTAAATTGCGAAATATATATATTTTTTTTTGTTCAGTTTGAGCAATAAAGTTAAAAATCGATATATCAAACATTCCGCAGAATTTACAAATGATTAAAGGGTACAATGCACACAGAAGTAATTTTTAACAATGCCGTTTTAACACGAATTTGTAAGTAAATGCCGAGAACTGTTTGGTCTATCGATATGGTACTGCAACACAGAATTAAAACATAAAATAAATATGGATTTAATCAATTGCTTATATTACATTAAGATTAAACATATGTTTTAAATTGAAATATATATTGGGCAAGAATTAAATATTAAAAACAATTACAACATATAATTAACTTATAACTTATTATTTTCAAATTATTTCAAATAGATTTTTTTTAAATATTAAATTTTGGAAATTTTACTTCGAATTAACTATTAATATTGTTCACAAGCCATAATGTTATACTAAAATATCTCCATTGATATGATTTATAAATTTAATGATTTTTTTTCAGATTTTAGATTGATTGTGAAATTCAGTGCAAATTGCCAATACAGGTTCTTAAACTCAAACTATCATGCTTATAAAACCACCTTCTTTTATTAACTATTAAATAATTGAATACATATTTAATTTTTATTTAAATGTGGTTTGCGAATTTGACAGTTTCTATCGCAACTCATATAAAATGAACGTGCAAGAAAAAAGCACAATAACATATGTAAGAACATGAGTGCATGAATATTTTTTCATCGGATCGGATCGGATGAACGGATCGGATGAATTGCAATGTTCTTGTATTTTATTTTTCAAAATAAAAAAACAATGAATCGAAAAAAACAATGACGATATAAATTTATTTTTTTGTATAATAAAGTAAAATGTTCATTTCAGTAAAATAAAAATAAGATTTGACAAATTTCTGAAAATATATAATATAGAAATTAATTATTTAAGCAATATTTTTGGAAATTAAATTCTAAAAAATAATGAAATGTTTGAGGAAGATATAAACAAAATATTAATGAAACCAATTTTGACACTGTTTTGACACCAAGAAAAACTATAATATCATGATAAACAATGTTACAATGGCGCCGAATCAGGGACCTAAATTTGTGGCAGATTTCTTAATACAAAAGTTTTAATTTTTTATAGAGAAAATAAAAAAATTGAGCTCAACAGCCGATCATTTATGTCCTATATAACAGACTGAAGAATTGTATGGAATTGTTGTTGTTATTTCAACTGTATCATTCAAATCGAACGCACCTATTGTTTGGCCATAAAACCTTTTAACACCTTTCCCACAACAATATGCGTTCTAAGGTGTTGAAGGACGTAGACTTTGTTATTTTTGAAGTTATACTTCTTTGCGCTCGTTGTAAATATTTTGATGGGGTGTTAATCGAGAAACCGCGTCACGCTTGTTTAAGTTTTATTTTAACCTTTATGCTGTATGGTAATAAAGACGAAATTAGTAAATCAACCTTATGCTGTATGGTAATAAAGACGAAATTACTAAATCAATCATATTTTATAATAATAAAACATTATTCGCTTAGTTATCTTTGATCAATTTTTTTTTCACTTTTCGGAATTATCATTAAAAGGACTAATGTATAATGTGACAAACAAATATGTACATTTATATGAAAATTATGTAAAATTATTTTTTAACAAATACATATTTCTAATTTACAACAAATATGTTCTTATGGTTTGCAATTATATAAAATATGTACATATTTCTATGCATTAGCACCAATACGATACATCTAAGCATTGCTTATTATATGATTAAACAAACCTGCTTGCATTAGCAGAACTGCCCTCACATGTTCCAACACCGAAAAAAAAACGTTGGTAGAATCAACTACAAAGCTTGTTTGATTTTGCGTCTAATACGAACGTGGTTATTTTAAGCAATGTCGCATTGTCAATTTATTTTAAAAAACGTAACAATTTTCATTATTTAAATCAACCACGGCGTGATCAATTTTTCTTGTTCATATTTTTCAGTTCAGTTTGTTCATGTTTTTGTTTAAAAATTATTGTGTTTGTTAAAATAAAAAACTCGGAGAAAAGAAACTAATAAACAAAATAAAGAAAAATAATACTCAAAAGAATAGAAAAATAAAAAGTTTTTATATATTTTAAAATGGCTGGTTTTATTTAACATTTTACTTTAGGAAATAATTTAGATGTGTTTAATTGATTTAAATAATTTAAATATTTTTTGCATATAAAATTATGTGCGAAAGAAATTTTTCAGTAAATGTTATAACAAAAATATCGTTAATGAATCAGGCCCTTTCTATAATTAATTTTGGTGATTTAAAAAAATTATTATATTTTTTTAATATTTTTTATTTGTCTTGTTTCATGTCCATTTATCGATATTTTAATTTAATTTTTCATAATAATGAGAAAATTATGGAAAATTAGTATAATTTTCTACATATAATTCAAATATTTAAATTTTTTGATTTCTGAATTTTGGTCTTTTAAATTGTATCATTAAAAAAATGGCGAAAAAATGGACGCATCCTTTACAAACAAAATCACACTCATACATTTCCTATTTAGAACGTAAATATACGAACGCTAGCTTTATGCATAAAAATGTTTGTCGGGATTGATGCGAAATACATACTTCTAATAAAAAAAATTTCAAATATTATATTTACGAAAAAAACCAACCCATACAAACATCGATAGCAGCAAAAACAAAACAAAGATGTACCAAACCAAAAGATTTAATACGGCGTATTGCTTGATTCTATCACAAACGTATTCAATATCACTATTTTTAGTCCAATTTTTAATTTACAACGTTTGTAGTCAATTGAAAATTAAATCATATTTGACTCAACTACAAACATGGTTAAATCAAATATGTTTGTGATACTTATAAAAAAATATATCAACAACGGTTAAATTGTTAATTTAAATACGGAGCGTTGGTTGATTCAATCACAAACGTATTTAGTTCCCCGATTTTCACTTAATTTTCGATTAACAATGCAACATGTTTGAATCAACCAAGATTTTTCTTTCGGTGAAAAATTGGAAATTGACGTTTCTTTTCCTCTTCTTAGAAACATTGATTAACCAAGAATTTGCATTGGAACCTTAGTACCGAAGAAAAAGATTATGAACAATATCAAAGCTACAGGTTTAGTGTTTTACTTATTGAGTGAAATATGCTTCTCCATTACTTTTAAAACTATTATTGTTATTGCAAGGGATCTATAAAATATATGCAAATATGTTAACAAATTGTGTGATTTGACTGTTTTAATAATAATATATAAGTCTGAATTTACAAATGAAATTAGTCTTATTATTATTTTTTCCAATTTTTGTTTTAAGTTGTGGGAAGGAATGTCGAAATAAGACGATGACCATAAAGCGATAAAACCCATTAAACGAAAATATTCACTAAAAATGGTGGTATTCTTAAACCTGCCGGCGTATGCATCAATGTAGTAGAGTATTGCAGACAATCGATAAAATATATTTGCAAATTGCAATACGACCCTCTTCAGAACAGCAAAATTTCTGGATTGATAAATGATTATAAGTCTACATGAAATAGGACGCTAAGGCCCGCTATACACTTGGGCTAAACTATGCGAACTATGCGAACATATTTTTAAAAAATTAATGTTTTAATGCAAATAATGATTTTTAAAAAAAATGTAATGTTTCTGTTTTGATTTTATTTTTTAAATGTTATGTTTCTGTAATGTTTTTTTGTATATTTACGTTATAAACAAAAAACATAGTTCGCATAGTTTAGCTCAAGTGTATAGCGGGCCTAAACCAATAGCAATGAACCAGTGTACCTATTTTGTATGACGAGTACGGTGGTTTCGGAGTAAGTAATTGACAATTGTGACATCCAATAAACAAATATATTTACGCTCACCTAATTGTTCGTGACACATTGAATTATTTGAATTAAATCTTTGGAATAAAATTTTAACTTTTTTCTAACCTTAATCTTTTGCCATCTACATTTATAAAAATTATTTAATTATTATTTGTCTGTCAAATGTGTTTTAATTTTAACATACATTTAATATGTAAATTTATCGATAGCTTTAGAGACATTTACTTAATGGCTTTTGCTGTCTGTAAAATGATACTATTACATTTTTTTCAAACTTTTTATATACATATTACTTATAAAATAAGTTAAATTAAATGACATTAAAAAAAACTATAGGAGAATTTACTCAAAAAAAACAGTTTTCAACCACTTTATCTGGAAAGCACGGAAATCGCCGTGCGGGTACCTTCTAGTAATTAATAGTTATTAGTTTTTTGAATAATATTTTTTTTTTTCTTTTTGGACAATATTTTTTTTTGAATATTTTTTTTCATTTTTTTGACTAAGAAAACTAAGAAAAATCGACGATTATAAGAACGTATACTTTTTGAATAATAATTTATTTTTTGAATAATATTTTTTTTATTTATTTTTTGAACAATATGTTTTTTTTTGCTTTTTTTTTTAACGATATTTTTTTTTTTTGTATTATATTTCTTTCTTTTGAATAATATTTCTTTTTTGAATAATATTTTTTTTTTTATTTTTTTTTTTTTTTGAATAATATTTTGGTTTTTTTTAGTTATTTTTTTTTAATGTATCCTATCTGTCTGTCTGTGTGCGTGTGTGCGAGCGAATGGCCAAAGAAGTATAACTTCCACCCTCTGGTCCGACGCAGACCCTACTTTTATTTTTTTTAAAGAAGGATTTTTTCTTAACTAAACAACTTTTCTTAACTTTATACCGCAAGTATGCGATGACAACACCATTACAAATGGAAATTTTGTTTCATCTTACCACACTCGAACAACTAATGATAATTAAGAACCATCAAACAACAAGGAAAAAATATAAATCGCCAGTCATCGTCGAACACATCATTGGGTGAACAACAACAAATGGAGATACTGAATATCAGAATATGAAAAAATGTAAAGATTATCAATAAAGAAGAAATAAATACTAAGAATCGGAAATCTCAAAAAATATATATGGATTTTACTTTACCACACCCCAAACAACATATAAACATAGCTTAGGCCAATATTTCATGATAAGATAAAGAAAGTAACAATAAAATAAGAGATAAAAATTTAATTTGTTTCAAAAATTTCAGGCACCAAACTAAAAGGTCGTTGCCAATAATCCTGCTAGTGGTATATTCCTTGATTATGTGACATGCACTGTCTTGAAGGCTCGATTATTCGAGCAAGCAATAACGTACCATCTTCAAACAATACTCCATAACCAAGATTGGGCGTTCTACCGTTGACTGAAGAGTTCGTCCGATAGCACCCTTAAGATATCACCTTGGCTAGTGATATCTCACTACTGTTGCTAATAATATGTGATATCTCACGTTAACTCGTATGCCAACAGCAGGGACTAGAGTACGCGGGGTTGTCATACCCGTAGATCAGAAATTAATAATTTAAAAATCAACAAAAACTGATCCCTCCATGCGGGAAAGTATATCTACCACTTTACTTTCAAACTGAGCTTGAATAACTTTCAATATGAGAATAATAAATTTCAAAAAGGAACAATAGCCTTTAATATAAGAATAATAACTTTCAATCAGTTCAGGTGTATCTTAAAAAATAATATTAGTAATTTAAATGTTTAAAGGAATTTAGTTAACAGAAAGTTTGTAAATTAGATTGAAGAATTTCACCCACAACAAAACTAAAATGGAGTCACCAACCAAAATTGGTATGATAAGAAAATACACTACTAATAATTAGTTCCGTGATTATACCCAGAACGATTTACGATTTTGTTATTGTTTGAAGGAAAACATTATCAATTACAATTGTTCCTTTTTGGGATGAACAAACTTATTTATTAACTTTTTCTTTCTGATCAAACTGAGTACCATTGAAATCACATAAAATGGACAAAGGTTGTTAGTGATGATTTGTTTTTTCTGTGAAAATATGTTTGTCTCGGTAATCTAAGGGCAATGATACATATAAAAGAAATGTCTTTCAGAAATAAAAAATTTCGCATCTAATTGGTTGAGCGGCGGTAACAATTTTTAAATTTTACGAAAATATTTTTGACTGAAAGACAGAAAAAATATCTTTAAGACATAAAAACATAAACTAAATAGTACATTATTTAATTAGGAGCTAAAGTGATACTTTTTGTGTTGAGTCTATAGTTTGAAATTATAGACGAAATAGACGAAATTATAGACAATTATAGACGAAACACAAAAAGTCTAGCTCCGAATTAAATACACTATTTTTTCGGCAAACGTTTAAATTTTTTATAAATATGAAATTAATACATCAAACTTTTTATAAATATGAATTTTTATCGTCATAATTACTTCCAAAAAAGAGAAAAAACATTTAAATTTGTATGAATAAAATTTTTTTATCAAAGCAGCCTTTTCAAAATTTCATAATATGAGAATCAACTTATTTTTTGTTGTCATGGTTATACAATATGTTTGAAAAAATAACAAACTAACAAATAACAAATGCTACTTTACAGCCTTCGTAATATAAAATAAAAATGGCGTTACTTTTGCTATCGCTAGACGTTACTTTTGCTGTCAGGCTAAAAAGTAAGACTTTAGCTAACTCCCTAGCGGCAGTAAAGTTAAACTTTACAGCCGTTTGCCGAAAAAAGATATTTTTTGCTTGATAATTGAAACTGATTACTTGAAAAATAGATTTTGAAAGTAAGTTTTACCAAATTACAATTATGAATTAACTTAATTTGATTATTTAATTACAATTAAAATAATTTGTTTACTTAATAAATACTGTTGTTTACTTAATAAATATAAATTAATATTTTAATTAAATTTTATTACCACCAAAAAAAAATTTTTTCGGCTAACGGCTGTAAAGTTTAACTTTACTGCCGCTAGGGAGTTAGCTAAAGTCTTACTTTTTAGCCGGCGGCTGCAAAAGTGACGTCATTATTACTTTTTCTGCCGGCGGCTGTAGAGTAACTTCCATATTTTTACGGCGGCTGTAAAGTAATTTTCATATTTTTACGGCGGCTGTAAAGTAATTTTCATATTTTTACGGCGGCAGTAAAGTAAAATAAAATGATATTATTAATTTGTTCAAAACAGAATGCATTTCAGTTCATTTTAATGAATAATAAAAAAAAATTAATTTCAGAAAATTTATTACCTAAAACATATTTTTAAAAAATTTGATGCATTAATTTCATATTTTTAAACAAATTTAAACGTTTGCCGAAAAAATAGTGTATTGAATTCGGAGCTAAAGTGACTTTTTGTGTTTCGTCTATAATTGTCGGCCTCCCTACGGTCGGCCGCCAAACTATAGACTCAACACAAAAAGTACGACTTTAGCTCCTAATTCAATAATATACTATTGTTTTTAATTAAAATATTAATTTAATTAAGGTATTACGGTTTTGTTCAAAATAAATTATTATAATTATTCATATAAATTTATGCATTTTCACATTGGACTAATTTTTGGACTATTTTTTTGTTGCGATTATCGCCTAAATCTACGTAAATAAGTAAACAAATTATTTTAATTGCAACTAAGCTTGTCAGTCAAAAATAAAATGTCTAGACTCTGTACAGAGAAAAGCAATACGGTTGATTGGTAATACCAAACTAACGGAGCAACTTGATTCACTCCAGCACAGAAGAAATGTGGCTGAATTGGCAATCTACTATAAATATAACTTTAGCGAATTCTCTAAGGAAATTCAAAATATCCTTCCATTGTGTGCGCAGTATAATCGACAAATAAGACCTGCCGAGTTATACCATCTATTTGTTGTGCAAATACCTCGTTGTAGAACTGTGTCCTTCTAGAACGACTATTTTAATAGAGTGGCCAAATTGTGGAACTCAATGTCTTCCTCTGTATTTCCCGATGAATTTTCCCCATAGGCATTTAAAGAAAATGTCCATCATTATTTAAAACAATTAGTATAGTTATCCCTATATCCCCATTCCTTCCATTTTCCTCATCTCCTTCCTTTATAGTTGACATGGTATCTTCAAATATTCAAAGAGTCTAAATAATGAATATTTCATATTTAGTGTGCTAAAAATGTCTAACTAATTAATAAAAAAAAAAATCTTTTTAGGTTATGTTTTTATATCTTACAGATATTTTTTCTGTCTTTCAGTCAAAAATATTTTCTTGAAATTTAAAAAATATTGCCGCCCTTCAGCCAATTAGATGCGAAATTTTTTATATCTGAAAGATATTTCTTTTATATGTATCATTGGCCTAATTGATGTAAATAAATTATTAACATTTCCGTTATCGTTTAAATACGATTTATAAAAACAAAAGAAAAAAAATCATTTTATGTGTTTTAGTATAAGTTGTGGTACTTGTATGTAAGTTAAAAAAATTGTTATTGATGACTGAATAATCTCTAAGTCTGGCCGCGTTTGATTATTATTTATTATCGATGTGCACTTGTGCAACATATAAGTATAACCTATGGGTTAATTTGTTGATAGCAATCAAAAAACAAAAACTTACTCATAATATTATATAAGTGCAAACCTTGTGTGAAAATTAAAATTTAGAAGGTGTTGATAGAATTGTAGAACTAAATAAGAAAATTTGTGTATGTAAGTTTAAACCAAAAAGAATTAAAAGAAGAGAAATATTTTGTATAGGCAACTTAATTGTTTCATTTACATATCCGTTTAATCCAACTGAAAAAGAAAGGAAATAAGGTTATCTCATCAGTCAACGTTGCCTGTATCATAAAACTCAACCATTATAAGAAAGTTCATAATGAACTCCTTTTCATTACTCGTATGAAGTGGTGGGGTTCTTTCTTTTGGATTGGGCATTTGCATGACTGGTCAGCATCGTCCCCGCTCAGTGAAATACTAAGTGCCACTAACACATAATTATCAAATATTACTTTACAGTATTGTGCTTGGTGTTGGCGACAAAAGCTGGGAGACTGAACGTAAATTAGGATATTTCACAGCTGGCAATCCGTTCGTAAATATTTGTTTTGCTTGGAGATTATCATCGTTATCCAGTGCTCCTAGAGGAAAAGTAAAGTGAAGGAAAGATGAAGATACAGAAGATGTATGAGATTAATAAGAGAAATAAGTTGTCGTTATACATATATGACTACAAGCGAATGACTTAACGATGCATTCTTCGATCATAAAACTTTTTGAATTGTTGAAAATAGGAATGGAAAGATTGTTTGGAAGGTAAAATTGTACATTTATTTTATTATTACTTGAGGAGATTACAAATAGACCTCCGTAGGCAAATTGGGAGTTATTATATAATTAATCAACTTTTTATAATGCTGCCAAATATTTATCCTTTACACGGCAGCTGGGTTTTTGTTTTATCCAAAGTAATGACCAACCCCAATAGTTTTCTGTACGATTGGGTGCAGTAATGGACTAAGGCAAGTCAAGGCGTTGAGGAATAGGAAATACTATCATCCTGGGGTGAGTTTCCGTTTGATATAATTATATTATTTAATAAGTTTCTCCTGTATATATGTGTGTGTGTACATATGTATATATATATATATATATATATATATATATATATATATATATATATATATATATATATATATATATAATATATATATATATATATATATCTATATATATATATATATATATATATATATATATATATATATATATATATATATATATATATATATATATATATATATATATATATATATATAATATATATAATATATATATATATATATATATATATATTATATATATATATATATATATATATATATATCTATATATATATATATATATATATATATTATATATATATATATATATATATATATATATATATATATATATATATATATATATATATATATATATATATATATATATATATATATATATATATATATATATAATATATATATATATATATATATATATTTATATTATATATATATATATATATATATATATATATATATATATATATATATATATATATATATATGTATATATATTATATATATATATATATATATATATATATATATATATATATATTTATATATATATATATATATATATAATATATATATATATATATATATATATATATATATATAATATATATATATATATATATATATATATATATATATATATATATATATATTTATATATTTATATATATATATATATATATATATATATATATATATATATATATATATATATATATATATATATATATATATATATATATATATATATATATATTTTTTTTATGACACGTTGAGATGGGCATGACGGTCGCGGCTTCTTCGTGAATGGGGTCGCAAGTCTCTCATTTTTTTCCTTTATTTAATTTCTTTTCTCTATGATTCGTTTACTTAATCAAATCGCACACGACTGTTAATTTTTACTGGGTGGCAGGGGTATTTCATCGTTCCCACAGACTGATACTCGCCAAGGGCTATGATCTGTTTACTTAATCAAATCGCGCACGACTGTTAGTTTTTACTGGGTGGCAGGGGTATTCCATCGTTCCCATAGACTGATACTCGCCAAGGGCTATAAATATCGCAAGGTGCGCGACCTGCCGTTTTCGAACCTATTGATGCTATCAATAGGCCTAGTTCCCCATTACAGATTTGGCGCCCAACGTAGGGCTCCTCTAAGGGCTGTCGCAAGTGTGTGGTACCCTGGAGGAGTCCCTCCATAGTTCAAAAACCTTGAAACTATTTTTCAATGAGAATTTTCTTAAAAAATTAAAATTTCCTTTTCATCAAACAATAGCCGAAGACTCTGGCGGCTTGAGGAGCAACTCCTTGCTTCACACGCACAGGAGCGAAGAGGGTCTGGGATAACTCAGACTGTCTTCGATGGGTATTTGCGTCCCCACGCCTACAGTTAAACATTTTTTTTTATTTGTTTGAAACGCAAGGGTAAGAATAATTCCTCGGCATTATTCTTAATGGGCTTTGCAAACCCACGGATCTTAGAAGTGGGTAGGTTTCCTTGGATTATCGGAAATGCCGAGGGTGACCAAGATGCCAGACCTAGAATGATGAGTTTTGGTGTTTACGCCATTCCATTTGAGTCTGGTCATCTCCATGATCCTCTGGAACGATCATATATTGGCCATGGCAAAGAGCGCGTCTAGAAATAGATGTCGACCTCCTCAATAGATGTAAAAAATATTTTACTTCGTATCAATTACTCCACATTTATAAGTCCTATATTCGTCCTTGTATGGAGTATTGTTGTCAAGTTTTGGGCGCTGCATCTGTTACCATCCTAGCTCTTTTGGATTCTGTTCAAAAGCGTGCTATTCGAATTGTTGGTGATCGAAATTTAAAATTAAATCTTGATTCCCTACAACATCGTCGCCGCACTGTTGCTGATCTCGTTGTTTTTTATCTATATCGTCAACAGCAGTGTTCGAATGAAATCAGGTCTATAATGCCTCAGACATGTTTTTCCCCGTTTAACTCGTACATCGGTTTTGTGCAAACAGTCAAACTGTCGAGATTACTCACTGTCAGAGTAATAAAATAGAAAGGGATTTCTTTTGTGCGTACATCGTACAAATGGAATGCTTTGCCCGAATCAATAGTCTCGAGTGACTTCAATCCACAAAGATTTAAAAAAAGCGTCCACCACACCTCAAGACGCATGTTGTTGTGGGACCTAAGTCTTAAAAGGTATATATGTGTTGTTGTGACACGTTTTGTAATTTTTACTACACAACACTTTTTATTAAAAAAAAAATGATCGAATAATGGTGCAGAGAATTTATCCTCTGACCATTCCGTTGACACTCAGCACATACACCATCTTTTCTCCCTCTCTTTTTTTCTCCCATCCTTTAACGTAGATTATTTCAAAGTTTTTTTATCCCCAATATTTTCTGGGCTTACTAGGATACATTTGTATTTTTTAGCATATCAATATAGACTAGCTGTTTACGCCAAATTACACACCAAAAAAAAAACGTACAATTAATTCCTATCCATGTAAACGCTACGTCGTTATTACATAAAATTAATTCAAATTTTAGAAGATAGATGACGCCCATTAAAACAAAGTGGCGAATTAGTCGATGTGACAGATAAGAATTGGTGTTTTTTTGCGTTTGGATAGTTGTATAAAATACAGGAATTTTAAAAGATAATTCCCTTTTCTGCAGCAATTATCGAGGAGGTAAAACGGAATTCATTAACCGACCAAAGGAACTCAGGAACTCAGGTGACTATTAAGTGAGAAGTTTTTATATTGTGAAACAAAAAAAATGTGTGTGTACATTTAAAAATTTGCACGTAAATAATTGAACTTGTTTTATGAAAAGTTTTTATATTCGATTCATTATACTGCCATCATAAGCAAAAACACCGTAACTACCAAAATGTTGGAACTGAGAAAAACGACAAAAACTAAAATAATCTTTGATATTTAACATATATTTTTCAATTTTACGGAGTTTTATGAATTGAATTTTTTATGTTTAGAGTTACTTAACCATTTTTTTATTTAGCAGGGTCATAGAATAATGCTTTGTGACTGATAAGGCAGAATAAACTCATTTTTTACATTTTTTGAGTTACGGTGTTTTTGCTTATGACGGCAGTATAATTGTCATAGTCAACATTGTCAAATCAATGGAAAGTTTTCATATAAAATTTGTTGTTGTCAACATTGTCAAGTAATTAGTAGAAAGTTTTCATATAAAATTATCAAATAATCAGTGGAAAGTTTTTATATTCGATTTTTTATTATCGCCATAGTCAACATTGTCAAATTATCAGTGGAAGGTTTTCATATAACATTTCTTATAATCGTCATAGTCAACATTATTAAATAATCAGAGGAAAGTTTTATATTCGATTTCTTACTATCGTCGTAGTCAACATTATCAAATAATCAGTGGAAGGTTTTCATACAACATTTGTTATAATCGTCATAGTCAACATTATCAATTAATAATCAGTGAAAAGTTTTGATATTCTATTTTGATATTCTTCGATCGGTTCCTTTGTTCAACATATGTATTAAACTGATGTAAAACAAGCCTCTGTGAAATATACTAAAATAAATGTTAATAATTGTGTATTGTTGCGTGCTACGACGAACATAACATTGGCGACGACAGAAAACTTTAAGGTAAATAGCAATACATATTATAAAAGAAAGAAATAAACGAGACAACGAAAATTTTGTTTTAACAAAAATAATATTACGACGTCAAAATGGCGGAAATGGTAAGAATGTGCAATCTACCAATTTTCAACTATGAGGAAGACGATTGGCACATGTACAAAGGAAGATTATCGAATTATTTTACTTCAATTGGAATAGAAGACGACAAGAAAAAATTATCTTCGCTGCCTGAATTTTTGTCTACAAAAACATACAAGATACTTTACGGATTGTGCTCACCTACGGAGCCCAGCGGAATGGAGTACAAAAAAATAATCAAAATTTTAACAGAGCATTTCTCCAAAACTGTACTAGTTTTTCAACAAAGAAAAATTTTCTTTGAACTAAATAGAAAACACACCGAGTCAGTTCAAGACTGGGTTATAAAAATAAAGGAGTCAGCCGCGACATGCAAATTTGGTGTTAGATTAGATAGCATGTTAATAGACAAATTTATAACGGGCATTAGGGGAAAACTAGCCGACAAACTGTTGGACCAGGATGAAAACATCACGTTACAGAAAGCTATCAATATAGCAAAGCGAAATGAATTAAGATTAAATCAACAGAAGGATGATTCGGCTGATGTCAATTTTGTTGGTAATCAATATAAACGAAACAATAAAGCAAATCAAAATTACAGAAAATCAAGAAATAGAAGCAATTTACATTCGCGAAATAGTTCCAAAGAAAGATATAAAACAAATAGAACTTCTTTTTCACCATGTATCCATTGTGGTTTCGAAAATCACAAACATTTTGATTGTAAGTACAAACATTTTTCATGTCACAGATGTCACAAAAAAAGTCATATGGAGTCATATCTTTTTGCAAAAATAAAAGTAAAAATATACATAACATAAACAACGACAACGAATTTGACAACCGGGATGATGGCAGCAATCAACGGTGTGAAGTTAGACAAAAAATTATCAAAATATCAACCCAGTTGAAAACGTAAATGAGAAAACGAGTGATGTAAGCGATGAATTATTTCATATAAACAAAATTAATTCTAGTTTATGGTTCTGTGATAAAATATCACACGAAAAAATCACACACGAAAGAATATCACGTCGAAAATATCACAGCGAAAAAATCACACCACAAAAATATCACATCCTAAAATCAAACGCGAAAAATATCACATCCAAAAATCACACGCGAAAAATATCACATCCAAAAATCACACGCGAAAAAATATCACATCCTAAAATCACACCCCAAAAAATATCACGCAAAAAATTTTATTGTAAAAAAACACAATGTGCGTATATAAAATAAAATTTTTTGAAGTACTCTATAACTAAGCTACCAATCTTTCATTTCATATCGTATTTGACTTAGTAAAAAACGTTTTCAACAACTTCACGTTATAGCCTTATCAACTCAACATTGAGTAAAAACTCTTGAATATGTTCACCACATGAATACATCTGTTGGTGTTAGTAGTTGGCGATGCAATAAATATCACAGTCTTCGTTTAAAGTCAATTCTACATACCAATGAAAATCAGATTGTACGAGAGTCCCTTGATCACAACATAGCGCCAAAAACTATGAGGGCGAGCTCATAAGCTAGTTAATGAAGTGAAGCAAGCAATAGCCAATCCTGGAGGTTCAACTCATCTCAAATTGCAATCGGACAATTCGACACTACCCAAACAAAATTCACTAACTTGACGCTTACAGTATGCCAAAAGTAAAACAAATGGGAATTCTCTAGCCAACCCGAGAGATATTCATATTTTAATATTTGAAAAATATAATATGGTATTATATGATTCAGGAATTGATAATCATACTAGAATAATTCTTTTTGCTCATACAACTTTGACAGATTTGCTCGTAACTTATAATGATTGTTGGCTTGCAGATGGAATATTTAAAGTGGTTACAGAAATATTTTTATTTTTTTTAATAATATGGTGCGTTGCATTGCCATGTATATTAGCATTTTTACCAAATAAGACATGAAACCTAATGTAAAATGTTGAAGGCAGAATTAATACCCAATGCAAATCCTAGAATAATTATTACAGATTTAGAGATTGCAGTGTACCATCGATATGAAATTTTTTGGATTCTTAGGTTTTGAAGATGTCGCTACAACATGGTTATTATATGCAGGAGTGTGTTCAGGCAAAGGAATCCAGTGAAATAAAGTACAGAATATTGGCAGAAAGGATAACAAATATTTTTACAAAGTACCATCCTGAGAATCAAAATGTTAAGAAACATTGCTCATGTATGGTATAAGAAATCAAAACAATAAAAATACATAATTGTGAAAACACGCAATTAATTTATTTTTAGTATTATTTTTATACACCGGTTACTGCGTATTTGTCTGTTACCGTCCTATCTTGTTAACTATAGATCTTTTAGATCTAAAATTTGAGATGAATATTGATTAAATAATTTGGGATCCAAAACAAATAAAATAAGATTAATTTGACTGATAGGGTAATGACGTTATCTCACAATTCTTTAAAAAATTTATATTTTATATACGGACATTATGTTTTTTAGCAATAAAATTTTTTTTACATGATATTTTTTCGTGTGTGATTTTTTTTCGCGTGTAATTTTTGTATGTGATATTTTTTCGCGTGTGATTTTAGGGTGTGATATTTTCTCGCTTGTGATTATTGGATGTGATATTTTAATGATGTGATATTTTCGTATAGTGTGATTTTTTCGCTGTGATATTTTCGTCGTGATATTCTTTCGTGTGTGATTTTTTCGTGTGATATTTTATCAGGACACCCTAGTTTATCATGTTTGAAAATAAATCTCAATATTTTTAAACAAAATTTAGTAGTAGTAGATTCAGGTGCTGCAGTCAGTGCAATTCCTTACGATATTTTTATTGAGCGTTTTAATAAAAACTTAATAGTGTCTGATGATACAATTGTAACAGGATATGGAGGAGATAGGTTAGATGTAGTAGCTGCATGTTATCCTATAGTTACGTATAATAATGTAAAGAAATCTTTCAAATTTTTAATAATTAGAAATGCAAAAGTTAGTATTGTAGGAAGAAATTTTTTACATGAATTTAAAATAAATGAAATTACATTAAATAAAATAAATGTTAACGATGATAAAAATTTTGCTGGATAGATATTCTGAATTGTTCAGTAAGGATATTGGTAAGTTGAAAAACGTTAAGGTTAAATTGGAATTGAAGGAAAACATAAAGCCTATATTTATTAAAGCTAGACAGATGCCACAAGCTTTTGAAAAAGATGTAAATCAGCAGTTGTGTGAACTACAATCGACGGGCATATTGGAGAAAATAGATTCAACAGAGTGGGGTACACCACTTGTACCAATTTTAAAACCGGATGGAGCAGTAAGAATTTGTGCTGACTATAAAGTCACAATTAATCGATTTTTAAAGGATACAAACTATCCGTTGCATAAACGACATTTTAACAAAGCTACAAGGTAATGAGTATTTCTCAAAAATTGATCTAGCTCGAGCATACAACCAGATTGAGGTAGATGACGAGTCACCGAGATTAGTATCGTGGAGTACACTTAAAGGCATTTTTAAGATGAAAAGACTACCTTTTGGCATAGAACCGGCCACAGAAATTTTCCAAAGGGAGATCGACAAAGTAATAGGGGATATTCCAGGTGTGACGGCGTATTTAGATGACATAGCGGTTGCTGCTAAGGATATAAAAACACATAACGAACGTTTAGAAATGGTATTTAAACGATTACGAGATGCAAATTTAAAAGTAAATAAAAAGAAATGTGTATTTGCACAGCAGAGTATAGCACATCTAGGATATAAAATTTCGGTAAATGGAATAACTAAAATCAACGATAACAAAGAAATTTTGGGTTCCAGACCACCAGAAAATGTTCATGAGTTGAGATCTTTTTGTGGATTGGTCAACTACTACGGCAAATTTATAGACAATTAGGCAACCAAAATGGCACCCCTCTATGACTTACAATGTAAGAAAAATAATTTTGAGTGGACGGTTGAATGTCAAGAAGTTTTTGAAGGAATAAAGAAAGAGATGGTATCTGATGTGGTATTGACACTTTTTAATCCTGATCTTCCAATAATACTTACGTGTGATGCATCGAATGAAGGACTTGGTGCAGTCATTTCACACATTATGCCTGATGCTACGGAATCGCCGATCGAATATGCTTCTCGACGATTAAATAAAGCTGAAAAAAATTACAGGGTGATACAAAAGGAAGCGTTAGCCATTGTATACGCTACTAAACGAATTTAACAACTTAAATAATTTAAAAAGTATCAACGTTTGTCCCTTATAAAATAGTCAATCGGGATATAAAAAAACCGAGAGTAAACGAAACAAAAATTGCATTCAATATGAAAACCAAAAAATAAATGTAATATCGTATCGTATTTGGTTGTTGAATAAAAAGATCTGTTTGCTATACATTCTTTTACTTGAAATCTTTATTTTTTGTTAAGTAAAGTAAAGTAAACTTATAATATTTAAACCTTTTAGTAACCTTTCAAATTTATTAAAAACTTTGTTTTCACCTGTTTATTATTTCTTACATCCTATCATGAAATATTGGCCTATGTCATATTTTATTATATGATAGGATTTATTGTTTAGTTACCCATTTTTAAAACAAATTATATTTTGATCAAATGACTATCACATTTGATAAAAAACTTTTTAAAATACATCCAAAATATTTGTGGATTGAATGCCAACCGGGACGCCGTGCAACATCATCTCGAGCACGACCAACCGCATATTCTTTTTCTTACAGAAACGCAAGTTTCTGAAAACTATCCCTATGACGTAACACTAAATCCCAAATATAGGCTTGAATCAGCTTTTAAACTCCATCAAAGTGTATGTGCATACATTCATGAGAGTGTTGCATATAAACGCTTTCCAAATTATGAAGTACATGGTGATGGCTACAGTACAGTAGTATTAAAGGTTTGTCTACCTGAAATTTCTTTTTTCACAATAGCTCTATACCGGTCCCCAAACAAACATAATTCCAATGACTTGACTAATGTTGTCGACGAAATTAGAGCACAATTTCAAAGTTGTGAGGTTATCGTTACCGGTGACTTCAACGTCCACAACAAATCGTGGTTAGAATTTTCCAAAATGACCGACGACGACAACAATGGAAGGCAGGCAGAAATTTTTGCTGCATCGCACGACCTGACGCAGATTGTAAAAAGCCCAACTTTCACTCCTCGTAATGGCGGTGATAAAAGTTTTCTCTTAGACCTTTATCTCACATCTATGCCAGATATTACGAGTGTCGATGTCAATAAGGGTAGTATTGGAAATTCTGACCATTATCTAATCACATCAGTTATCAAAACTGATTTTCTACAAACTAGAGTTCCCAAATCCCGTAAAATATTTCACTTTTCAAAAATGGACACCAATGGTCTCCGAATTTTTTTTCAAGGTTTCTCTTTTGATCGTCATTGTTTTTATACTGACGATGTAAATGTTTCTGCTCAAAACTTTACTGAAACCATTCAATTCGGTATTAACAAATTCGTTCCCTTTTCAATAATGAAACCCCAACAAAAATATTTGTTTTCGAAAGCAGCCAAATTGGCTCTTAGAAACAAACGTAGATTATTTAATATTTGGATTCATAAAAAGAACTCTGTTAATCGATCCCAATATTTAAAGGCTAATAAAATATCAAACCAGATAATTGAAAACGAAAAAGCAGAGATTGACAGAGCGAAAGCGGCAAAACTTTTGAGTATGTCAATTTCTGACAAAAGTTTTTACAGTGCCATTAATTCTTTAAATTGTGGTACTAAATCTTCTATCCCTCCTATCATTGATGGTGACTCAATCGTTACTGACCCTGCAAGGAAAGCCACATTGTTCGCGGAACGCTTTGCTTCAAATTCAACAGTTTTAGAAACTCCTAAAGAAATACCCCAAATCCAGTCTTCAGGAGTTAATATGAAACAATTACATTTAAAACCCAAAATTGTCGAAAAACTTTTAAGGGGGTTAAACAACAACAAAGCTTCTGGTCTGGACAACATTTCTCCTGTCATTCTAAAAACATTTTCAAAAGAACTTGCACCAACCCTCACCAAAATATTTTATAAATCCTATAAATCTGGTATTTATCCATCCTGCTGGAAGCTGACCAATGTCCAGCCTGTCCCAAAGAAAGGAACGAAATGTGATATTTCAAATTATAGACCAATAGCCTTACTCCCAGTCATGTCTAAAATATACGAGCACTATATTAATTCACACATATCCAAATTTTTGGAAGACAACCATTTGATATCTGACAGCCAATACGGTTTTAGAAACAAAAGATCAACAACCGATCTATTGAACTATGTGGCACATATTTGGAATAGCATACTTGAGAAAGGTGGTGAAACGTACGTGATCGCATTAGACATCTCAAAAGCATTTGATCGAATTTGGCATGTCAACTTGATCAACAAGCTCGTTGCGTACGGTTTTCATCCCGCAGTCGTAAAGTTGATTCCAAATTTTCTGTCTAACCGATACATCTCGGTATCTATAGATGGCTTTTCTTCTGAGTCCAAATTAATTAACGCTGGTGTACCCCAAGGCTCAGTTTTATCTCCCACTTTATTTTTAATTTATATCAACGAACTGTTGCAAATCACCAGTAACCCAATAAATAGTTTTGCAGATGATAGTACACTGCACAAGTTATTCGTCCCCCTATCTTCAAAGGGTAAAATGCATGAACGAATAAATCCCGTCCGGAGAGACGCTGCCATAAATGTAAACGAGGACCTAAAAAAAGTCGCCGATTGGGGTGACAAAAATTTGGTCAATTTTAATTCCACCAAAACACAGCTATTGATTGTTTCCAGATCAAAGACCGAGTTTCCCAACGATATTTCAATTAATATGTGTGACGACCAAATAGACGAATGTGAAAGCATTCGTTTATTGGGAGTCACTATATCCAATGACTTACTCTGGAACGATCATATAATGGCCATGGCAAAGAGCGCGTCAAGAAAACTCAGCCTCCTCAATAGATGTAAAAAATATTTTACTTCGCATCAATTACTCCACATTTATAAGTCCTATATTCGTCCCTGTATGGAGTATTGTTGTCAAGTTTGGGGCGCTGCATCTGTTACTATCCTGGCTCTTTTGGACTCTGTTCAAAGGCGAGCTATACGAATTGTTGGTGATCGATATTTAACATTAGGTCTTAATTCCCTGCAACATCGTCGCACTGTTGCTGATCTCGTTGTTTTTTATAAATATCGTCACCAGCAGTGCTCGGATGAAATCAGGTCCATAATGCCTCAGACATATGTTTTTCCCCGTTTTACTCGTCAATCGGTTTGTGCGGGCGGTCGAACTGTCGAGATTACTCATAGTAATAGAATGCAAAGAGATTTCTTTGTGCGTACATCGTACACATGGAATGCTTTGCCCGAATCAAGAGTCTCGAGTGCCTTCAATCCACAAAGATTTAAAAAAAGCGTCCACCTATACCTCAAGACGCATGTTGTTTTGGGACCTACGTCTTAAAAGGTATCTATGTGTTGTTGTGACACATTTTGTAATTCCTACTACACAACACTTCTTATTAAAAAAAAAAAAAATAAAAAAAAAATATATTAAAATTGAATGTAAATGGATAATTTATAAATAAGATCATCCGCCATTGTGTGGGTTTGTGGAAAGTGTACAATAAGTTTAATTCTGTTCAAATACATTTTGGAATAATAAAATATCATATTTCGCTTAATTTGTAATAATGTCATATTTCGCTTAGTTAATATCTAAATCATTGTTACCTTTTATTTCAGTATAATTTCAATATTTTGGAGAACTGATATTGTTAGGAAACGAAACTCCCATTTATTCAGAGTATGTGTTACCCTATGGTAATCAACCTTTCTCAGCCTGTACCAACCAGTACCACTTGCAGTACCTAAATCCCGTGCAAAAACTTCGTGTTCGTATTTTTTTGTTCTTCAAACTTTTCTTATTATAATTCTCACGATATACGAAGTTTCCATGGACAACTACGTCTACGGTGATACCTGAATCGAATAACCTTCATTGGTTCCGTTCGAATTAGTCTGCAAGTGCGGAAGTCGTTTTGTATTTCTTAATCATAAAAAAATTTTTTTAACTTTAAAAATAAATTTTCCCATCAAAATTTGCAATTCTTGTAATTTTGCTTTTCCTTAAAATTTTGATAGAAGAAAACAAGAACGGAATAAAAGACGGCCGTGGTGAGAAAGAAGAAAAAAGGTTAGACAAACGGCAGTGAACTAGGAATAAGTTAACAATAAAAAAATAAAACTAATTAAAGGGCCATTTTCTAGATATATAGAATTTTTAGCTTAATTGTAAAGAAAAAATATATTTTGAAAATTTTTTGAACGTAATTAAAAGTGAATTAAACTTGTTGTGCTTTGGATAACTAAATTGTTAAACCAAATATGACTAACTAATATATTAGTATTTTCCGAAATTTTATTAGTGTTATAAGCCAAACATTTAAATTGCAAAAGAATAAGTTGTTTTTAGTAAAATAAAACTGCAACTGGTGAAATGTTATTAGTGTAATAAACCAAACAATTAAATTGCAATAAGCATAATTTTTTTTGTAAACTAAAACTGCAAATGGTGAAATGTTTTTAGTGCAATTTTTGCCATTGTATCGTCGAATGGAACACACAGTTGCAATGTGTTTTATGGTTTGTTGTGGAGCTCCACAGTCACATTGAGGGAACTCTGAAATGCCCCACTTGTAGAAAGACTCAGCACAACGTCCATGATTCGTTCTTATTCGGTTTGTTGTAGTCCAGGTATAACGTGGCAAATCGAAACCGGGTTGGGTAGAAGTCGGGTTAGTAATAGAAAGCCCAAGTGTATTGTAATGATGCCAGGAGGTGTCCAAAGCATCCAAGATATTAAAATTAGTTGCCAACAGGTTGCTGGCAGTTTTATGTGGAGGATTTCTTGACTTCAATCAACAACGAGTATGGTCACCGTAATATTCGTGCAAGGGTAACGTGATGTTGTTGGTTACCTTTTTATGTTCACGCATAAGCGCATGTGAGCGTCTGAGTGCAGGTGGAGCGATATTGCTTAATACAGGGAGCCAAGGTAAAGGAGTAGACCTGATAGTACCACTTATAGTACGCATCGTGGCATGCAGCTGGCAGTCAACTTTTTTAGTATGTGTGCTATTCAACCAGACTGCTGCGCCATACTCAGCCACTGAGTAAACCAGACTTAGAGCAGTTGTGCGGAGGGTAGCTGGAGTAGCACCCCATGTCGAGCCTGCCAGTTTGTGCAATATATTGTTTCTCGTTTTAAGTTTTTTTGACGTATTCTCTAGGTGGAGTTTAAAAGAAAGAGTTCTATCGAGAGTAATGCCCAGGTACTTTGGCTGTTGATTGTATTTAATGACAGTGCCGTTGACACAATTTGCCAGACCGTGTCATATGCTGCAGTGAGATCGATGAATACTGCGCCTGTTTTTAATTGTTTTTGATACCCAGCTTCGATGTAGGATGTTAAAGCGAGCAGTTGGTCAGTGCAACTGCGATTGGAACGGAAACCAGCTTGTTCGACTGGGATCTGGTCATTCAGTATCGGAGCGATACGGTTCTATATGAGCCGTTCTAACAATTTGTAGCAGGTGCTCAAAAAGGCAATTGGACGGTAGCTTCCTGGTTCATTAAATGGTTTACTTGGCTTAAGTATGGCTATCACTTTTGAAGTCTTAAAATGTTTTGGAAGATTGCCGGTTTCTAGGATATTCGAAAAAAATTTAGTTAGCCATTGTTTTACATATTTTCCAGCATTTCTAAGAAATTCTGGAAATATACAATCGTACCCAGCTGCTTTTCCGTTTTTTGTTTGGGACAGAGCTGAATCAAGTTCAATAAGTCACGCTATTAACTTGTAACGGATTAATTTTGAACGGATGTTTTGTAACGGATTTAATTTTGAAATGTATTGCGTGATTGAAACAGTAACGTGAATGTGAGCGCAATTGCATGGCAGTTCCATCTAGTTAATATAAAAATATTATTCAAAATAATATTCTTTACTGCCCACTTCAAACAAGAGAAGTTAATATAGCTAGGAAAAGATGTCACCCTCCACAACCAGATTGGATAAAGATACCGTGTCCGATTTTACGAAAATATATTGGTAAGTTATTATACATATACAAACAATGTATACAAACAATTACAACATATACAAACAATTCTATTCATTAGAACTTTTAAAAAGTTTCCAAGAGCGAACTGCAACCCCAATTTTACTAGTCTAATATAATTTTAATATAATCTAAAACTTTATTAACAATATATAATTTATTTACGTAGAAACACTAACAGACGCTCCGGAAAAGAAAAGAGAAACATTTTTTTAGTTTCCTGCACTGACAATGAGGTTCAACAAATGCATCACCCAATGGCACAAACAAACTTAGACTTAACTAAAGCTTTTAGACAAAATATGAATAATTGGGAGGAAAATAATTCATCCATAAATAATGTGTGTTTGCCAGTGTTCGCCTCTCCAGAAACCGAATCTGCACCTGGAAAAACCTACACAATCCTTGATTCAGCTTCGATCTCAGATCCACCTTGTACGAATTATTGATTTTTCAAAAGAACTTGAATTATAATAAATTTGTTTTATTTTTTTCAGATGTATTGCTCAAAAGATTTGACAGCGCAATCAAGCTTTTCAAAACTCAAACGATCAAATTTTAAAAAATCAAGCAACATTGCAGGCATCCTTCAATTTAATTTTTAGCAAGATATCAGTTCAAAACAATAATACTATAAATAACGAAAAATTTGATTACGAAATCCCGATTGAAACCATCGAATCATTGGATTGCTTTGCAAGTCAAAATAAAATGAATCCAGAGTTTAGAAAACAAATGGTACGTTTAAAATCCTGTCCTACCGTTGGTCTATTATTACACTGGCCCTGATACGGAGCCACGTTATTGCGAGTAGCTATATAATAGCTTGGACTTTTATACCAATAGTATCAAAACAAAATAAAACAAAGGAGATTACTCCCGGGATACGGATTGTCCCTGCACGAATCTTAAATTTGGGAATCTCTTATTATTTTGTTAGCTTTATCCTAACATTCCAAAGATAAAATAATTAAACAAAAATTAATATATCTTGAATCTAAAATACCTTAAATTAACTGTTGATTGGTGGACCCCATTCACTTCCAGTGCGATTTCCTATTTCTAAAGTTTAATTTCCAAAACTCAGCAGCATCTGATTTTGTTATACGAAATTGATCACCAGCAAAAAATCCATTTGGAAATATAGCTTTTAATTCACTTAACATATGTGAAAAAACCAGACTTAATTTTGTTAAATTTCTTCGATAGTGAGAATTTTCATCAAACATCTTTTCTTTACCTTCCTTAAATAGTTTTATAGCTTGTTTACATTTTCTCATTAAATTATTTATAAAGATATTAAAATGTTCATTTGTGTGTAATAAATGCATTTGATCTTCATATTTAGAATAAATCAAACGTAATCTTTGATATGTATCACTTTATTATTTTGTTTTTAATTCTAGACACTTATAATTAAAAACACACTATTCAAACTTTCATAAAACATTTTTTGTGTTTAAATATAGCATTACAAAAATTTGTTTTTGATATAATTATCAATGAACTTATTTTTTTCTAAACATGATTGCATGAACAAACTTTGACTAGATGTTATCTTTTTAAAAATCAAAACCGGAATGAATTTTTATTTAAATCAAACTTTTAACATCGAAAACTCATTCAAACCACCAAATGTGATTTTTGTTTTACATCTTCTCATGTAATCAAAATCGTGTAACACCAAGATTCAGCAAAAGTTAGTAACGACATCTGTTCGTTAGAATTGGAACGTTCGTTTATTTTTTCAGTATATTCGAAATTTAACTAGCCGTTAAGTATTAGAAAATTTTAAAATGATTATTAATGTAAAAAAAATGAACTGAAACTAATGAAACAAATTTTTATTGAATTAGAAAAAGAAGATGAATTGGTTTTATTGTTGTTTAGGCGAATATAGCGGACGTTACACTATTTATCACTATTTATTAAAAGTCATATAACGATGAATTGTATGCTATTTTTTATGTCTTAATTTTTTCAGATTACGTATATGAGTGTCTTTGGTGGCCTTCATCCATCTGGATGTCCAAGTGCAAGGAAGAACATCGAAATCCTAATCGGATACGGTTTTGGTAAATTTTTTATGTATAGGAACTGGAAGCTAAAACAAAAAAGCTTTCCTTTCATACGAAGAAATTCAAAATATACTGTTGCAGCATGTCCGTTCAATTTCTCACCTACACCGAACAGTATAGATTTTTTAAAGATTTTATAAAATCAGCCAATACGCGCTTGTTACGAATGGCTGAACAAAATAATAAGAAATCTGAACATTAAGTTAAATTAAAAGAAATTTACCAATAAAATAAAACCACAGGGGCCCTATTCCCGAACACATAAATGTGAATTTCGACTTTGTATGATGTATTTTGTATTGCTGCAGTATCAAACCATGAATTAATGAATTAAGAACAATTTATTTGATTAGGTAAAATTTCATTATATTTCGACTCTTTTGTGGGTCATTATCAAATGGTAATTTTGTTAGTGCTTCTGTAACAAAAATATATATTTAAAATTACATGGCTATATGAAATGAGACAATTTTCATTATGAATTAAGACAAGTTAAAAAATTGAATTGTATAAAGGAATGAAATCCTTAAATATTAATAACAAATTGTAAATTGGTTATAAAAATAAGCCTTATTCAATATACAAACAATTTCTTTAAACAAATAAAAGGTCTACAAATGGGTTCACCATTTGCTCCGAATCTTTCCGATCTAGTATTAGAAACTCTCTGTGACAATGTCATCCCGACATTGCCCAATTCACCTAAATTTGTCAACAAATATGTTGACGACTTTATGAATGAAGCAAGAACAGCTGACATTGATTATACCTTGCGAGTTTTTAATGAGTTCCACCCCTTGTTACAATTCACTATGGAATTAGAAAACAATGGTGTTATAAACTACTTAGATATATCCCTAATTCGCGAAAACAATAGTATTATAACTAAATGGTATTCCAAACCTACATCATCCCAACGCATCCTAAATTTTTTATCCTCACATCCTACCTACTTAAAACGCAACATAGCCAGCTCATTAGCTAACAGAATCTTAGATCTCAGCGACATTAAATTTTTTAATGACTGTGTAAACTATATTACCAACATATTGAAAAAGAATAACTACCCCAACAATTTGTAGTAAAACAAATTACGTGTTTTACCACAGCAACTTCCCAAAAAACCAAAAACAATTAATAACATTTTCCAATATTCCAAATTATAAACCAAAAAATCTCTATTCCAAATTATAAATAAATAGTCCAACAAAAACGCAACATTGACATAAACTCTAGTTTTCCATTTTAATCGATTACAATTTCATAACACCTTTTTCGCAAATCATACATTTATTCCAATTTTATTAAAACAATATTTCCGCGATAATAAGCTAAATCTTTGTTAAAATTAAAATAAACGTTAATTTCGCGAAATTACATTATGTAATTTTTAATAAAATAAAATAAAAACAAAAAACTAAAGTTTGGTCAGTGGATCGATTTTATAGAAATACTAATTAATAATAAGGTCAACGAGTCATCGTTTTTTAATTATATAAGTAAGTTTTTAATTAATAATCATAGAGTCAATTTTACAAAATCAATCAAGTAGTTTTTAGAGTCGTTTCCACACAAATAAATCACACAGTTGTTTCAGAATTAAAATCAATACAGTGGGTTTTAGCAATTAATTCATTTAAAATAAGTCATTAACATAATTAATCAATAAGAAAATCAGTCGAGCCGACCAAAGTCAAACGGTCAAATAGAAATCAAAAGTGAGTTAAAACGTTAATAGTGAAGTGAAATTCAAGATAATTTACTAGATAAGATAATTTAATTTACTATACGGTTAAAATAGATAAAGTGTATCAAAGACAGTTTTTCATAAACTATTTAAGTTCAATAAGAATAAGCTTACAAGTAAAATTAATAAAGTTAATATACACTTCAATTACTAACTATATATGTTCATTATAATCCAATAAATAACATGCTATTAAATAAAACGAGATACAGTGCTATTTTTCTTGGAACCAGTGTTATATAATTAAACAGAGTGCCACAAACAATTTATTGTTACAATACTAGTGATAGTGCCACTAATAAAAGTACTACGCCTTTACCTATTGGTAAACCTAAAATATTTGCACTACAGTTCAATTGGTTCATAAATAGTGTATCAAAGAGTTTACATTGACAATACAGCTAATTAACATAGTATAGTGTACGTAAATACAAATGCACTACATAATATTATATAGTAGTGTTGTTATCATTCTGGTACTACAATTTGGCGCAGCCGGTTAGTCCTTTCCGACATAAGGACGAAAAGGAATAGATGAGCCAGCCCTCAGAAGCTACTCAGCAATTAACCAAAAACCTGGGATCAAGAACCATCAGTGTGACAACACCAACATCACCAACCACATCATCAAACCAAACTCCAGGAACATCAGGAGCAACGTCCACCTCACAAAATAAAACCAAGCCTAAGTAATATTACGCAATATTACCAATTTTACCGGTAATTTTACCATGGGTAATATTACTTTTACAGTACAGATGATGACACAACGACTGACCTAGAGAACAGGCTAATACCAACAGAACAAGCCAAAACTAATAATCACCAAAAAGACCAGATACAAATACAGGGTATAGCTACATACTCAACAGTTAGTTTTATAGGAGTGATATTAGTAATATACATACTAAAGCTCATCCTCAAACGTAAGAACAGGAATAATAAAGACAGACAAATCCAAACAACTATACCTCTCGTCGCGAAAACAGTCAGAAACAAAGCTTCGCCCATTGAAACAGCCATAACAAAAGAGACCAAATTAGACCAGGTCGACGGATTAGAACAAACTGTTGCCCTCGTACAAGAAAAAGAAGATCTACACACCTTTTCACTTTCAAAAGACAAACAACAAAGTGTGGAGAGCTTGCCCGGCCGTTCGAATTCTAGGTTATTTTGAAAACAAGTTAATAAAAAACAGAAATTAAACTACACTCTCAATTTTTTTTTATTATTCATGTTAAAAGTAGATTCAGTTAAAATATTCTTGTAATGAGTTAGTAACACTAAAAGGTCGATTAATTTTAAAAAAAATTTTAATCAAGTAAATATGCCTTAAATAAGGAAACAAAAAATATTATTGTATTATGATAAGTTCCATTTTTTTTTATCTTTTAATCATTTTTGTTTATTTTAAGTAATATAACAGTAAAAGTATTTTAACGGTGCTGATATATGAATAATTTTGTTTTTTTTTTATTTAATAAACATTACATTTTAGGTAGTAATATAAATGTCTAAAAGAAAAATAATAATTAAAAATAATAATTTAATTATCGATACAATGAGTAAAAATAATAAGTTTAAGATCATTAATCATAATAATCATTAGCATAAAAATACATATATGTACTAAGAGAATAATTTTTTTTAGTAAATCTGCAAGTTATCAATTAGCTAATTAAAACAACGTAGTATTTCCCAATATTCCAAATTATAAACAAATAAATCTCTATTCCAAATTATAAATAAATAGTCCAACAAAAACGCAACATTGACCTAAACTCTAGTTTTCCATTTTAATCGATTACAATTTCATAACATCTTTTTCGCAAATCGTACATTTATTCCCAATTTTATTAAAACAATATTTCCGCGATAATAACCTAAATCTTTATTAAAATTAAAATAAACGTTAATTTCGCGAGATTACATTTAATTTTTAATAAAATACGTAATATTTTAATTAAAACAAAAACAAATAATTTATTACAATTTTTTATTTGACTACAACTAAGTATTCATAATTCATAACATACTATTAATACAATCAATCAATTACCAATACGATTCAACTATCGATACAATAAATAAAAATAATAAGTTTACTAAAAGTAGTCATAAGCAATCGCTAGCATAAGTATACATATTAAATTAAAACAATTATTTTGTAATCATACAGAAACAAACAATTGCACTTGACGGCGTCAAAAAGCATACATAACAAAATTTCAAAAAAAAGCAAACTTTCAAAAGCATACATAACTTGGTATTTTTTCTTTTTTTTTCTTTCCTTTTTTTTCAAAACCATACATAACTTGGTAAAATTTTGGGTTCATCGTTAACTAACTTTAACGATGAAAACAAAATTTTTTTTCCGTCAGGGGGGAATGTTGTAAAACAAATTACGTGTTTTACCACAGCAACTTCTCAAAAAACCAAAAACAATTAATAACATTTCCCAATATTCCAAATTATAAACAAATAAATCTCTGTTCCAAATTATAAATAAATAGTCCAACAAAAACGCAACATTGACCTAAACTCTAGTTTTCCATTTTAATCGATTACAATTTCATAACACCGTTTTCGCAAATCGTACATTTATTCCAATTTTATTAAAACAATATTTCCGCGATAATAACCTAAATCTTTATTAAAATTAAAATAAACGTTAATTTCGCGAGATTACATTTAAGTTTTAATAAAATAAAATAAAAACAAAAAACTAAAGTTTGGTCAGTGGATCGATTTTATAGAAATACTAATTAATTTTTAGCAATTAATTCATTTAAAATAAGTCATTAAAATAATTAATCAATAAGAAAATCAGTCGAACCGACCAAAGGTCAAACGGTCAAATAGAAATCAAAAGTGAGTTAAAACGTTAATAGTGAAGTGAAATTCAAGATAATTTACTAGATAAGATATTTTAATTTACTACACGGTTAAAATAGATAAAGTGTATCAAAGACAGTTTTTCATAAACTATTTAAGTTCAATAAGAATAAGTTTACAAGTAAAATTAATAAAGTTAATATACACTTCAATTACTAACTATATATATGTTCATTATAATCCAATAAATAACATGTGCTATTAAATAAAACGAGATACAGTGCTATTTTTCTTGGAACCAGTATTATATAATTAAACAGAGTGCCACAAACAATTTATTGTTACAATACTAGTGATAGTGCCACTAATAAAAGTACTACGCATTTACCTATTGCTAAACCTAAAATATTTGCACTACAGTTCAATTGGTTCATAAATAGTGTACCAAAGAGTTTACATTGACAATACAGCTAATTAACATAGTAGTGTACGTAAATACAATTGCACTACATAATATTATATAGTAGTGTTGTTATCATTCTGGCACTACAAATTGGATTCACAACATAGTATGAAAAAGAATCAGAGATACCAACAGCCTAAGTACATTTACTCCGACACTCCAAATAACAATATCACCCTCATCTAGTTCTCTCGAACTCCATAACGCCATCTAAACTAAGTTTGTTTCGTTTCCTTACATTGCTCCACTATCAAATAAAATCAGCAAGTTACATACAAACCAGAAAGGGCGAGCGCTAACATAAACAATTTGGGATCCATTGCTTTAGCGATCCGGTTGATTTTGGAAGAAAAATAAACAAATAAACTATAGTAGCTGCTCTATTGAACTCCATTCGGATGGTTCCCAATGCAGACTCAATAGTTGATGAGTTGAAACACATGACTTATTGTAATAAGTACAAGGATTTGTTGAAAAATCTTGCTGACTCTTTGTTAGTTATTGGTGATAAGTCACAATCACGTGTATTATTTCCACTTTTGATGTTTATACGTGGTTGGAATGATTTTCCTGAATTACGAAACACTTTAAATTTTTCATGGATATGATCAATGAGATTTTATAAAAAATGTGTACAAAGGTATACATTTTAACGTAAAAGTGCAGTTCCTATCGAATCAATCAAGCAAGTTGAATTCCATGCTACTTTTGGGGCAAAAGAAGATTTACAAATTTTGGAAAGAACCACGAATAATGCGGTCTGGAACATACGTAGTCAACATTTGTAATTCCACCAATACATAAGAAGGCTAATTCAACACCACAAATCAACGCCATTTCAACATCAACATAATTAAAATTGATAATATTTAATTTGCCAGTACGCAAATAAACATTAAACAATTTCGTTTCATTTAATTCTTTTTAATTATAATTTTGCAATGTTAAAGTAAATAAAGTAAAATCAAATTTCATTTTTAGGATTTTATGTTGTTGGTTTGTGTAACGAAAAACTATATAGTCAAAATCAATCCTAAATAGTGTTTTCACTCATTTTCTGATTCCCGATAATAAAGTATTGTTTGGTAGTCAATTATTTGTGCACAACTTACTATCGCCGTTTAATCCACAACATAACTGGTGCGGTTGCTGAAAAAATAGTTTAAAAAGTATTTTTCTCTACTTATAGTATGGCTATAGACTAATAAATAATAACCCAAAATAAATTGAATGTAATAGCCCCCACCAGTGGCAAGCTGTTCGATATAATATAATAGTGAAAAGTTATAAAATGGTGAAATAACCTACGAGACTGATCAACTCAGGAGTAATGTTTAGAGTATTCCTAACAATACTTTTGGCAAGGTAAGCAAAAGAAGTTTTCATTGCATAATTCTTCCTTCAAAACCTTCCTTACATCTATTTTGTGAAAATCTAAAACCAAACTATGAGTGAACACAAATAGAAAAAAAACTATTTGTAAAATAATAAATAAAATTTGCTATACGTAATAAAGTAATTGTTTTTGCGCGTAGTATAGAAATTTAAAAACTTGTTAGGAAATAAAAAATCCCCGTTATCCCTATTACGTGTTACCCTATGGTAACAACCGTTCTCACACCATCGTCACTTGCATTTCTTAAATCCAGTCCAACACCTTCGTGGTCTTATTTCTTTTATTGTTTCAAAATTTTTCCCATGATATATGAAGTTTTCATGGACAATTACCTCAACGGTGATATTTGAATAAAATAACCTTTGTTGTTCCTATTCCAGTCTGCAAGTGACGGAAATGGTTTTCTATTTCTATGTAAAATTATAAAATTTGTATAAATTTTTTTTCCCATCAAAAATTGCAAGTATTGCAATTTTTTTTATATTTTCCTCAAAACTCAGAAAATCGAAAAATGAGAGAAGGCAGTTGGTAGTGAACTAGCAAAGTGATCGTTAAGTGAAATGTTAACTTAAAGATAAAAGCCAGTTTTGGTGACTTAAATAGAAAATAATATAAGTTACGTGAATAAGTTTATTAATGATTACATTTAATTAATTCAAAAATATAAGAAAAAGTTATGATATTTAGAAACCTTCAAGAATGATTACACTTTTTTTTACTAATTTAATAAATTAAGAAAAAGTAAAGTTAAGATAAAAGCCAGTTTTGGTGACTTAAATAGAAAATAATATAAGTTACGTGAATAAGTTTATTAATGATTACATTTAATTAATTCAAAAATATAAGAAAAAGTTATGATATTTCGAAACATTCAAGAATGATTACATTGTTTTTACTAATTTAATAAATTAAGAAAAAGTAAAGTTAAGATAAAAGCCAGTTTTGGGTGACTTAAATAGAAAGTAATATAATTTACGTGAATAAGTTACAGGAATGATGACATTGAATTAATTCAAAAATATAAGAAAAAGTTATGATATTTAGAAACATTAAAGAAAAAAAAATTGAATTGATGAGTCAATACAAGCGAAAGCCAAATTTGTGAGAGAGTTTTGTTTTGCCAATTAAATAAAATTCTGAAAATTAAAATAAGTGTTTGAATTTACTACGGAGGATAGGCAGTATCTAGAGGTCAACAATACCCCGAGAGGAACGAACCACAATTTCTTAGCGTAAGTCATTCAATATTTCCTAAATTGTAAAAATGTAGCAATAAATGTCTGTAGCCGATCAGAGAGGCTTTGATAAATATATGTTAAACAAACCAAATTAGCGGTAACATTATGACCGGTTAGGTTGAGTTGTGTTGTGTGTGCGCTTCGGGCATGAGCAGGGCCGGGAATTCCCAACGATGATTAGGGTCTTCAACCCTCTACCGGCATTTTTTTTCAATATGGTTTCAAAGTACTAGCTCCCGACATCCCAGCTATTACAAACTAAAATCGAAATTTCATTTCAAAAGCGACGAGAACCTAAAATGGGACGGGACACGTCGTAATTACAAAAAAAGTGTAATCAGGTGCACATTTAAAAAAAGTAATTTCGTGAACTTCTATGTCCGAATCGGAAAATTCAAGTAGCGAATTATTCCAACCTGGCACACACGCCAACTATTCATCAAACGAATCCGAAAATTATTTAATCTCTAAGGGATATGGTTTTTTCGAAATAAATTCGGAAAAACTAGATAGATTCTCGGAAAAACAAAATCTCTGTTATAAACCTCTTAAATAGCTACAAATTCGTAATCTTGAATTGGATAAATTATTAGAGCAACAGAATGCGATTCTGGATAGTTAAAGTATATATAGCTACAGAAAACCTATCGAATTTTTCAGGCAAGAAAGATGAATTATTTCATTTTCTTGATTCAGTAGAACAAGAGGTAAAAACAATTGAACCTATTAAGGAATTGCCGAGCTATAAAATTAAAGTACAAAATATACGCAATAAAATAATAGACAGTGCAAGTTAACCATTGACCACACATGGTGTGATCATTGAATGGGAACGAATACGAAAACATCTGGTATACAAATATGCTGACAATCGGATACCCAATCTACAACTTGAGTTATTTTCGTTAATAAAAACTAACCTTGAGCCTCAAAAACCCTTCGAAAAAATTCAAGCAATATTTACATTACTATCCAGTAAAGTACGGTTGACCGCAATAGATCAAGGTACTATGAGAGTATTGATAGAACAACACCAATTAACAGGTTTAACAGTCTTTATGGCAGGTTTACCTGATCCATTAGGAAATTCGTTAAGGGCTTCACAACCACGAGACTTGCAAGAGACTTTAAGTTTCATACAACAGAAACAAAGCATCTTAAGCGATGATAATTTTTTTTATTATCCAAAATATCAAGGTAAACAAAAAATATATTTTCCTAAATCAAATGTTGTAATTATCATTCGGAAAATTATATTACAATTCTAAAATCCTCTAATAAGAAATTCCTCACACACAATTATTTGAATTCTAACGTAATGTCGTTATTGTAGTACTAAAGCAATATTTTTTGTAGTAGTTTTACAAACAATGCATTTTTTGTACAACGCAGTAGTTTCGGTGTTGTGTCTATTGCGATCGCAAGTCAAAAGCAGTCTCTTAAAATAAAAATAAATAGTTTGTCTAGTTCAAATTGGTGTTTTAATATAGTAAAATCATTTTGGTCCTTCGAGCCTAATTTATGGATAAATAGATATTAGATTTATAGTTAGTTTTAGAAATTGCAATAGAACGCGCCGCTACGTGGTTTAGTTAGTTTAAAACAATATTTTTTAGTAGTGAAATAAGCTTTGAAAAATAGAATAAGAACAGTGGTTTAATAGTTTTTTGTTGAAAAATTAATAAAAATTCAACTCATAAAAAAGTTAGTTGTCATAGTATTGGATTTGCTAGAAAAGAATAAAACTTATACAAAATTAGTTTTCATAGCATTGGAGTTCATAAAGAAAAACAATTGGGGTATGTTCGAGAACGTATAATATTGAACACAAAAATATAGTGATTTCGTAAATAATTTTGTTCTGAGTTTTGTTTTTGTTAGTGACTTTCTTTTGTGTAAAATTTAGTTAAATCAAAATGGCTGATAAAGAAAAAATTAAATATTTAAGAAATAAAAGACATGGATTTAGATTACAATTATCAAACTTGACTAAATTTACAGATACTTATAGTGTTAAACGTCTATTTTTGAAGTGAAAGCTTGAATACCAAAGTTAGATTCGTATCTTGAAAAATATACTGAGGTATATGATGAATTGTTGGATTCATATGTAGACGAAGTTAGTTTCGACCAATTAGAAGCTGAATTGGATAAGGATATGGAAGATTTTCAAAACAAGTATTATAGTTTGAAAGCAAGATACGATGAAATAGTTGATGTATTTGAATCTTCTAAAGCAAAGAAAGTGAAAGAACAAATAAATTTAGAAGTTGATAATGGAAACACAAAAAGTAGAGCGAAGCTGCCTCCCGTACAAAGACCACAGTTTGATGGTTCTTTGGTAAATTGGATAAAATTCAAAGATATGTTTGTTGGAATGATTATTAATGATAAATTATTGACGGATATCGAAAGGTTTTATTATCTAAATGAATGTCTCGAAGGAGAAGCAAAAACTTCAATTGAAATAATTGAAATTGTAATGCGATGCATCACCATTGATACAGATGTAAAAGTAATATTACCCATGGTAAAATTACCGGTAAAATTGGTAATATTACGTAATATTACTTAGGCTTGGTAAAATTGGTAAAATTGCAATAAAATTTTATTAATCTTTGTTTAATAAAAATCAAAGTTTGTGCTTTTTTTGTGGAATTATAGAATATTTATTACAACAACAGGAATATTTATCACAACAAAATGCCTTTGAAAACCTAGATCGTCCAAAATGCATCTGAGGTATTGAAAACTTTTTTAGATAGCAGTAGATTGAGGCCATCCAAGGTTATTGATTCCAGCAAATCATTTCATTTCAGATGATGTGCAGTTCGGTTCAGCAGTATGTCTTTGTGAAGTACCCACTGGCAAGCAATTGATACGAATAAAAGAGAAAATCTTTTGCATTTCATCGATACACTGCGGTGAATTGTTTTTCAATTGCAGTACGTGGTGTGACAGATCTAGTGAATTAAAAACATTCTGTTGGAAAAACAAAATGCTTCATTTGGCTCTATAGCAGTTGCGGTATAGACGGATTTCTATATTATTTCTTCGCTTTGAATGTTAGATTGAATAATTTTGTGAAGTTCGTAGATGTCTTTATTGTTGGCCGCAAGTATAGTTCGCTTTCTAACAAATCGTGATTCTTATATAGTAAGTTAGAATATTTGGAAATATTTTGAAAGTGTTTTGGTTCGCGTTGCAATTTTACTTTAAACGAACCAGCAACAGAAGCAGATCGATGGAGTTCTCAAACAGTTAAGAACACACAACGCAACGAAACTTTATCAGCCCTTCATTGTAAATTGTTGTTTCGAGTTTGAGAAAAAAATTTTTTTAGCCATTTGCCTTTTATATTTTTTCCCATGAATGAAACAATGAAACAATGCACGAATTAGATTTTGATTGTTGCCCGCGTAATTAATGTATCTATCCCATCGTCGGTTGTGGCATATGTGGAGTGACAAGTCACACGTTTATGCCGTTGACAATTGTCAATGCTAAATAAACGTTGAACCGGGCTCATTTTCCAACCACATTCGACGAAAGTAGCATTTATCTAGATTGGGATGCATCGCATATAGTTTGAACATATATTAAGTTTAAATGAATATGCTTGGTTTTCTGTAGACTCACTTTTTGAATGTGTGCCGTTCAATTGTTTTTATTTTTCCATTCCATGTGTAATACTATTACATAAACATTTTTGAATATAGTATTGTCCTTACAAACGTATAACTTCGACATAACAGTGAAGAAAGCAGGCATCGTTGTAGCCAGGTCCAGGATTCGTTTCATCGTTTCGTTGGTCCAGGATTTGTTTCATCGTTTCGTTGGTCCAGGATTTGTTTCATTTTTACAGATGTGCAAACAACGTGTTGTCCGTTTTCAAGATGTACTGCTAAGTATAAACAACAGCCGATTTTCGTTCAATTTTTAGATATAAAAGAATTTTCCAATGCTGATTATGTATATTCCTGTCTATAAATACTATGCGAGTAAGCATATTTAACTCCATAAAAATATATTTGATTTGCATCTAATGTTTTTATAAACTATAGAAATGATTGTGATAGAGTCGTACATTTTGAATTGATTAAAAATGCAACCATAATTGAATTTTTTGATCCAGTTTTATATTTTACCTATTTTACCAATTTTACCAATCTTACCGGTAATTTTACGGCAAAATTACCATAAAAATATTTTACCAGTAAATTTACATCTGTAACCATTGATCACGCATTGATCTTGATTATAGATTTATAAGGTTTAAAATTAAATTGATAAAATTCTAAGTAATTTCTCAAACCTAAAAGAAAGAAATGAAATTCATGTTGTTCATGTTAAGCATATTGTGCAAATGAACTAAATTCCCAATTTTATAATATTTCAAATTTAAATATTATAAAATTGACAATTCAGCTTTTTTTAATTGTTTTTACTTTTATCATGAAAATAAAAATAAATTTTGTTTTAAATTTGGCAATGAAAACTATTATATTATGCGAATATTTTTTATGACATAATTTTTAAATGTTTATTTTAATTTTGTTATCTAAAACAAAATAATGTCATTAGGAGATTAAAAAACAATTTTTGTATTGTTTTGGTTTGATAAATTATGTCATTAGGAAATTGAAAAAACAATTTTTGTATTGTTTTACTTTTTTTAATTATGCAATGAAGAATATTTTGTATGATGTATTTTTAAGATGATAAACAGGAAATAAGAGAAACTGGATGAACATGAGTATATACTCGTATAGCTTGTAGATTTAAGATAGAGTTAAGTATAAAGTTAGTTTTACTTCAAGAATTATACAATGCAAGAAGACCATTTATTCTGAAAAGTCAAATAAAAAATATTGAAAGATATACATGGATAATAATTGTTTCACTTTGGACTCATCACGTCATCACCATCTACATTTTATTTCGTGGTTAAGATTTTACTAAGTTGTGCCGGATGGAAAATCTTCCATATTAATTTTCCTTCTATTCGTCACATTGCCCAATTCTTCTAGTGTCTATTAGTTTCTAAAAATAGTTTCTAATTACTCTTCTAAATTCTAATGACCGTCTCCAAAATTTGTGTCAAGTTTATTTGTTTTACTAAATAATTGGTTGACATTTTACAATCGAAGAAATCCAATGCAAGTATAATTTGGATTGTTTAGGCCCGCTATACACTTGAGCTAAGCTATGCGAACTATGTTTTTTGTATATAACGTAATCAAATGGATGACTATACACTTGAGCTAAGCTTATAGCTTAGCTCAAGTGTATAGTCATCCATTTGATTACGTTATATACAAAAAACATAGTTCGCATAGCTTAACTCAAGTGTATAGCGGGCCTTAACGTTGCAAATTTTATAACACCAAACTAAGGTAAATAAACTAATTGAAGACACGTGAATTATGAATTACAATAATTAATGTGTCGATATTAAGTTTATTAACCTTGGTGTGTTTATTGATTGAATTTTCTTTGATTTGGTAATTTGAAAACATATCAAGTTACAAATAAATTTTAAAATTTTAATGAATTTGCGAAAAACTTCAAAAACTTTGGACGGAAAGAATGAAAAATTTTGTTTGATCGGGGAGTCGGAAACTGAATTTTGAAGTGGACTGATGTTCACTTAAATTCGATTTTGTTCAAGTTTGTACCGTTAAAGTTTAAGTTAATTTTTGCGAAGTGTATAGTTTAGTCATTGTGATTTTGATGTTTTGTTTTGAAATATCACTATAACAGTTATAAACTAGTGCTATAAATTATAAACTAGAAAAATGTATAAAATGTTATAAAATGTTTATAACCAGAAGATATAATATATGTTATAAAAAAAAAGAAAATTATAAATTAATTTAAAATAAATTAAGGTTGTCGTATGTGTGACGAAATCTAAATAATATAAAAAAGTCGGACAAGTGCGAATAAAATTCGCTCGCCAAGGGTTCCGTGAATGTAAAAGAACACAATATCAAAAATAAATGACATAAAGTTATGTTGTAAAGTCTTTATATCGCCAGACTATGGACGCATAACAGAATAAATGTTTAATCGTAAACGTCAATAGTAAATGTCAATCACATCTACATTGATCAAAAATGTTACTTGAGGTTAAATCTTATCCATAGCTGTTTATGTTTATGGAATATTTGTTCTATAAATCAGCGTCGAAATATAGGGTGGTATACATACACTTAAAATAGCACTTTTTTCATCAATAACTAAAAAACTGTGCATCGCAGAATTCTAAAAAATGTTGCAATGTTTCTTAAATTAAGTTCTTCCAAATGACATCCCACTCGTTTGGTTACAAAAAAGTTTTTTTTTACCCTCCCCACACCCATCCCCTAAACACACAGAAATATAATTATTTGAGAGTTCGCTGTAGTTTTCGTTCAAAATATAGCAAACTTCCTGTCTCTATGAATTTTTTTAATTTTTTCTGTCTATCAGTGTCGAAACGTAGGGGGAGGAACGGTCTGGAATTTACACATTTTTTAGAATAACTCAAAAACTCTGTACCGCAAAATTCTAAAAACAATTGCAATGTTTTGGAAATTTAGTGCTCTTTCAAATGATACCCCACTCGTTTAGGTCAAAAAAAGTTTTTTTTTACCCTCTTTACACCCTTCCCCTAAACACACAGAAATATAATTATTTGAGAGTTCGCTATAATTTTCGTTCAAAATATAGCTAATTTTCTGTCTCTGTGAATTTTTCCAATTTTTTCTGTCAATCAGTGTCGAAACGTAGGGGGGGGGAACGGTCTGGAATGTGCACATTTTTTAGAATAACTCAAAAACGGTGTACCGGAAAATTCTAAAAACAATTGCAATATTTTGGAAATTTGGTGCTCTTTCAAATGATACCCCACTCGCTTGGGTCAAAAAAAGTTTTTTTTTACCCTCCTTACACCCTTCCCCTAAACACACAGAAATATAATTATTTAAGAGTTGGCTATAATTTTCGTTCAAAATATAGCAAATTTCCTGTCTCTGTGAATTTTTTCAATTTTTTCTGTCAATCAGTGTCGAAACGTAGGGGGGGGGAACGGTCTGGAATGTGCACATTTGTTAGAATAACTCAAAAACTGTGTACCACAAAATTCTAAAAAAAATTGCAAAATTTCTGAGATTTGGTCCTCTTTCAAATGACACCCCACTCGCTTGGGTCAAAAAAGTTTTTTTCACCCTTCCCCACCCCAATCCCTTAAAAACACAAAAATATAATTATTTGAGAGTTCGCTATATTTTTCGTTTAGAGTTTATCAAACTTCCTCTCTCTGTGAATTTTTTCAATTTTTTCTGTTTATTAGGCTCGAAATGCAAGGGGGGGGACCAACTTTTTGTGTCACTTTAGTGATAATAATTCAAAAACTATGGATTGCAAAATTCTAAAAAAACTGACAATATTTCTAAAATCAAGTGCTCTTTCAAATGACACCCCACATGACCTGGTTTTAAATGATGTTTTTACCCCTTAACATTCGCACCCCTTTAATAAATATAGTTATGAGTGTCTGCCACTTTTCTATATTTTTCATTAAAAACCTTCTCAATTTTCTATCATTCCAAATATATTTCAAGATTTTCGATGAAGTAGGGTCGGAGTTAATCGGGGCAATAAAACATCCCGAAAACGTCATTTTTCAAAATTATACAAAAAATGGTGAGGTGTAAAATTCCAAAATATATTTTTAAATAATGCTGAAATGAAGCCCTTTCATATGATACCCTACTCGTCTCGCTAAAAAAATGTATGTTTTCAAAGGCTTTACATCGTACCTCCTTAAAACAAACGAACACAACTTTATTTATTTTTTAACCCGCCATCTTGTGTGGATAGGTTAGTTTTATAAGCACCTCAAATTTTAAGTTCATCGGATTAATGGTTCACGAGATAATCGAAATAATGTGAAAAACACGTTGTACTCTCACCAATAGTGTTCCGTATAAAAAACGGAACCCTAAAAAGAATTTGGGTTACCGTCTTTGGTTCTATTTATCTTGATAAATAAAACACCAAGCCTTAGATCATAAATTACTTTTTTTTATTTGCAAATATTTCGGTCCTTTCTTGGGACCCTCCTCAGTACATATATCTTTGAACTAAAACACAAAACTTACTAAAACTTATTACTAATCTGGATTAGTAATAAGTTTTAGTAATACTAAATATATACTTTCCATGCGTATATCTTTCATTGTAATTGTATTTATTCCTTTTCTATATATCTAATTCTTTTTTATTTCTTTTATTACGCTTTATTTATTCAAAATTCCCCTAACACATTAAAAACTTGATTTGTTGGTATAGTAACATAAACCAGTTAAAACAAAAACAATACATATATAAAATCTAAAATAAACAAACATGTTTGGTTTTGTTTTTCATTTCATTCAATATGGCGATACAAACTTGTACAGGAAAACATGAATCAAATTGTTTGAAATATTTGTAGTCGTGGATAAAATAGTATCCTGTATTCGCTTAGGATGAAGGCAATTCTTCACTCGGATGATTCCCTCCACTCGCTACGCTCGTTCCGGGAAACTTCATCCTCGTGAAGAATTGCCTTCATTCTAGCTCATACAAGAATATACTATTCCCAGTCACAAAATATCCTCCAGTGAATATTTTAAATGTATATGATCAATTTAAAGCTATTAAAGCGAAACACGCGTTTGCCTGAAATTTAATTATTTATTAATTTGCATTGTATTTAATAATATAATTTAAGTATTTAAACGTATAAATAATAATTCAGTAATAGTAATTTTTAGTAATTCATAATGTAATATGCCATGTTATTTAAAATTATAATTTAAAATAAGAAATAGCAACTATTGTCATAATTACATAATTTTTAAATAAAAAACTATGAAAATATAAATTCAGAAATTCTTTTTGTTGTTATTTAATTTGTTTTTCAGAATGTCAAAAATTTTGCGACAATTTGTGGGTGAATTAGAGAAAATAGTAGTAGTAGATGAATCAAAACTAAAAGTTATTTGAATCATTTACTGAAAAATAGTAAAATCACAAAAATAATAGCAAAATCATCAATTTAAAATAGAATAAGTATCTAATCCATTTATTTTATTCATCCAGTAGTAGTATTGAATTGTTGAAAATTTGTGGGTGAATTAGAGAAAATAGCAGATGAATCAAAACTAAAAGTTATGTAACGTCCAGAGTTCTCATAAATAATATTGAAACCAATTTATATTCTTTTTTTCCATTCAATCAAAATATATTTCCATCATTCCATTTCATTTTTACAATCATAACAATTTAAAAGATTTTCAAATTATAACGAACAGCCCAAATTCAAACATCAAACAATAGATAAAAGAACTCACTATTTATTTGTTTAAACGAACATATTTTGTTGCTCAAGTTGTGCTCCATCTTCGTTTTTTTTTGAAGATGATGTGTCAAACAAAAAACCACATTATCATTCATTCCATATTTGTTTTTTTCAAGAAAATAAATTCGATGTTTTGGCTTCAGAACAAACACAATAGTTTTGCAAACAACAAAAAAAAATATTTTCTTTAAATTTCATTAAATAGAATAAATATATATTATATTGTATAAAGTGTAAAAACGAAACCAATTTTTTTTTAATGTGAAAAAAAATAATAACCAAATTAATAACCAGAGAATAAGAAAAAATAAATAATTGTATTTTACTATACGCGCATAAATTGGTGTGACGTCATTAAATATTTGTGGCGTTGGCCGACGAAGGAGATAAAAGCCAATTGGAGATTACCGTTAGTTTTATTCTGTTGCTGGGAAAACCTGGTACATATCGTACCAGGTTAGGAGGTATGTAACCTAAAAGAAAACTAATGATAATAAACCTCCATAATCAATGGGAAATTGCTTTTTTCCGGTTTCTATTCACCACCTACTGAGAACTGAACTGATTTTCTTTCAAAAGAAAGAAGCGAACGTACATATAAGTTTACATCAAAATCCGATAATTATATATCTCCTTATACATATCTATGGAGTTATATATTGTATTGGGGATATGACAAAGGATCGGCTCCAACTTCAAGAACGGAATTGTTAGGATACTATTTATGGTATCACATAAAAGAGAAAAATCGAAATACATCAGACAACATAAGAATACTCTTCTGGCGGATAAGTTACCATCAACGACTCATCTCTTGGAATATAGGCGAGTCATATTTTGTTGTATTTATTTTTTATATGATAATGGTTATTACATTTAGATTTAATCTCTAATTTTATTTTCTGAATAATGGAGTAAAGAAGTACTCGTATAATAAGAGATTCCCAGATTTTTTTATTCGTTTGGGGGCACATATTGTTATTCCGTTGTATTATTGTATTACGTTGTAATTTTAGTTGTGATTTTTGATGTTATTCCGGTGCAAAAGTCCGAACATTCACGGCAAGTGATCGTGAAATAACAGTTATTTGAATCATTTTCTGAAATATAGTAAAACACAAAATAATAGCAAAATCGTCTATTTAAAATCATTTAAATTCATGTAAAATGTACTGGTAAATCATATATTGAAATGTAGATGTTTCATCTACAAGGAGTATTTGGCTGAAAATCACATGCAATCTCATGCAAATTTATATGAATTGACCACGATTTTATATAAGACATCTATTTCGATTTTTCAGTGTGGCTGTCTATTTTCCAAATATGAAAACAGACTAAATTCTTCTTTGGTGGATCTTGTTCTTTTAAGATTCACTGGCTCATAAGAACAAGGGAAACCCCAGAGTTCATGATATAGAACGATATAGAATTGCCACGGTTCTAGATCGTCACTACTAACACTATAGAATTTTCGGATCCCTATTAACTCTATTCTATAAACTCGCTCTTTCCCATGACGCAAACATATTATACACTGTATCACTTCTCTTAATCGTCTTCATTTTGATAGAGCTGTTTTTTTCTCAATTTTATTTTACTCAAAACAAAAGAAAAATTTCACCTGTAACATAGTTGAACTCAGCTAGGTGAATTCAGCTGGATAGCGTTTGTTTGCTACCTAGCAATTCACATAGATGTCGGGAATAAATTTCCTTTTTTTTTTGTTTTCTCTCTCTCTCAATTTTTTTGATAATTTTGGTATACTCTAAGGTATAAAATGGAAACATAAACTATGTGACCAGGTAGTTCATTTTGAGGAAGATTAAGAACGAATAAAAACAGAAAAAAAACAGTAAATTTAATAACAAAAAGTTTTTTTCTTGTGAACCATATTTTAAAATCAAAATTATTAATTAAAAATAGTCATAAGTAGAAAGGTGATACAGTGAAACGCGGGAGTTACGTCCCGTCATCCACACAACACCCAACAATCAACACAATATAGAATAAGTTAGTTAAGTTATATATGTTATATGTCATATCATTTGTCATGCTACTTTCAATTTATGTTATTTCGTTTTCTTTCACATTATCATTCTTAGTATGATGAAATCATTCTTAATATCATGAAATATGTTTATGCTAAGATTCTTTTGTTTATATAAAATATGTTTTGGATAAATTCAGAGGAAATATTCTAAATCAAAATAATATAATCATTTCTTTGTTTTAACATTAAACACTAGTTACAGAAGTCACCCTTATCAACATCTTCAACAATCACATAAAACACAACCCACATCAAATACAATATAACTTTCTTACAATTTAACGTTCAATGTGATATAACATGCCATGCAACATACAACGAATATAACATAACATAAATGAATGCAACATACAACGAATGAAGACAAAACAAATTGAATGAAATATCTTTCTTTATTTATATTAATACTTTGTATTGTATAGAATCATTTTTTTTGCATAAACAATTTTTGGATAATATAAACATTTTATCTTTTTAATAATTTTAATATAAACATTTAACAATCGGATAACTTAGAATTGATTTCATTGTATCATTTAATAATTCTTTAAGTTGATTTCTTTATATTATTTTAACGTAAACAATTTTAATTTTCATATGACAAAAATTAATATAAACAAATTTCTTTAGATTTGATTTCTTTAAGATAAACAAATAATAAATAACTCAATATATTTTTGATATCTCAAGTTTCATATAAATAAAATATTTTTATAAACAATTTAAAATAAACAATTTATCATGAGAATAATTTTTATGAAAGAACCATTGTTCAAATTTAGAATATAAGAAATTGGAATTATAATAAAAATTTAGTATTATTCTGAAATTCGAAACGACATCATCTTGAGTTTTAGTTAATATTCATAATTGGCGCAGTTGATAGGATGATATTTTAATATCAACCATAAATAATTTTTTGAATTTTTAACTGACGGTTTATCAGTGTAAAAATTTTAGAATTTTATTTCACAATTGTTTGGTCTCTAATTGGTTGACGGTTTATCAGCCCATAATTAGAAACCTGTAGAGTGAATATCTACACAAAAATAAGTAATTAATAAGTGAAAAATAAGTGAAAATAAATCAAAATAAATTAAATTGAAAATAAAAGAAAATTAATATAAATTGAATTGAAAATAAAAGAAAATTAAAATAAATTAAATTGAAAATAAAAGAAAATTGAAATAAATTAAATTGAAAATAAATAAAATTGAGAATAAATTAAATTAAAAAAATAAAATAGAAATATAATTTAAAAGAAAAAAAATTATTATTGAAAAGGAAAATTTTAAAGAAAAATTAAAAGAAAATATTATTATTGAGAAAATTAAAATTGAATAAAAATAAAAATTATAGAGAAAATTATATTGAAAATTTAAATTGAAAATAGAAAATTAAAAAATAAAATTTAAAGAAAATTATCAATGAAAAAGAAAAATATATAGAAGTAAAATAAAAGTTAAAAGGAAAATTATAGAAATAAAAGAAAATTGAAAAAAGGAAAATTAAGACAAAGAAAATTTAGAAATTGCAAATATATATAGAAAAATCAAGTGGTGAAAAATAAATAAAATAAAAGCTCAAGATACGGACAATTTAATAAAAAGTGACAGTAAAATGTTTTATGTAATATTGATGTTATGGTGAGTTAATTGATTGTATATCCTCTTTCTTACTAACAAATTATAACCTTTATTCTCTGAGAAATAAAATTTTTATATACTATTACATAAATATATATATATATATATATATATATATATATATATATATATATATATATATATATATATATATATATATATATATATATATATATATATATATATATATATATATATATATATATATATATATATATATATATATATATATATATATATATATATATATATATATATATATATATATATATATATATATATATATATATATATATATATATATATATATATGTATTCTCATTTTTTGAAATTCTTTTTGAATAATTTAACTCTTATGCTAACCAGTGATATTCAGACAGACATCGACCAAATTACCAAACAAATCCAAAACATTCGCATATTACAAAACCACGAGACCGAAATGGAAGACCGAGTATTTAATCATTTAAGAATCCCAAACGCAATAAAAGACCTACCAAACTACGAAGGGTCAAGACATACCCTCTTCGAATTTATTCAAAATGTAGAGGAAATTTTAAGTCTATGTACTCAGGTAGATGGTAAACCTTGTTCTACAATTTTGCTACGAGCAATCAGAAATAAAATTATCGGTGATGCAAACGAAATACTTACCATGTATGGTACAGCTCTTAATTGGACGGAAATAAAAATAACTTAACAACCCATTACGCGGACAAACGCAATGAAACCAGTTTAATCAAAGACCTTCATAACATACATCAAGGGTTAGACACAATCGAAAAATTTTTCTCGCGAATAATAGACATACAAAGCACTATTATTAACCAAATCAAATTAAATGAAACTAATAAAGACATAATTAAAGCAAAATCTGATCTATACGAGCAAATGTGTTTAAATATGTTTCTATCCGGACTAAGAGAACCCCTTGGCTGAATGATTCGAGCAACCCGACCAACTTCTTTAGCAGAAGCATTTAATTATTGCCTTAAAGAACAAAACATGTCTTACATGAGAAAAACTTATTCTCATTCTCCAACAACACCTACTAAACCTTTAATTAAACCTAACAACTTAAAACCATTCCCAATCTTTAATCAATTCCCTCAAAGACAGTTCTTCCTAAACTATAATCACTTTCAACCAAAGCCTTTGTTTCCCAATTATAATAAATTTCAACCAAAACCCCTATTCTCAAATTATAATTCATTTCCACCAAAACAACATTTCCCAAATTTCAATCGACCAAAACCAAATCACTATTATAATCATAGACCTTTCACGAACCCAAATAATTATAATAATCATCAAAATAATAACCAAAATATGAGAGCACCAGCTAGACCTACAATCAGACCCCAATAACTAGAAATTACGAACCAATGGATACAAGTTCTAACTTTAATAAATACAAACAGTATACATCCCCTAATATTCCCAAATATAATCAAGTAAATCTTATAACTTCTAAACCCCAACCACTAATGGATATAGACACAACGAACGAATTAAATTATCACCCAAATTTAGACAACGAAATTCAAGATGAGGATTTTCATCTCAATGCCTCCCTTGTGGAATCGGATACCTAGATTTCAACCAACACCAAACTTATAATTTACCCTATATTTTAATTAAATACAGTCCCGACAAAAATGTTAAATTATTAATTGATACAGGATCTAATAAATCATTCTTAAACCCCGACTTAATACATCCCTCACGGATAAAGAAAATTCAACCCATTTCAATCAAAACCCTTTTTAATACCCACAAAGTTAATGAATCTGTCCAAATAAATGGACTTAAATATAAAACCAGACAACCCTTACACAGTTAAAAAAAATTGAATATGTAATGCAAACTGCTACACATATAGGTCCTACGGAAGTTTCCATTACAAAACAATACAAAGCTTGCTATATAAAGTTAAACTAATGCTCTTTGCATCAATATTTAACAGAGTAAAAAGGAGCAAAATACAAAGCTTGTTGTTTAAAAATGTCTGTTATTTGCATTAAATAAATTAGGCGCAACATTTTTTTTTAGTATGACATTTTAATGCAAATTGCATCATAATTTCGAGATACTTTGATTATTACGCACCTACCTAAATTAATCAAATTAAAATAAAAAAATTACAACGGAAAAAATTAAAACATACATACCACCTTAATCACTATTATTATAGACTTTCAGCTGAGAAGCGATAACTAAAACATACATGAAACGATTTTAACTATATATTTCTAAAATGGATAATACTCTAGTGAATTTTAAAATTTCATTAATGAATTAAATTGTAGCAAGGTGCATTAAAACTTCTAGCTGTTCTATAGAAATAAATTATGATGCAAAAGTTGTTTTAAATTTTATAGAAATGCATTTAAATTAGGTTTAATGCAACATTTACTTTACAATTCAATAATAACCTACAACGCATAGCTCCTATTGCAAGACTTGCTTTAAATATTGCTGTTACTTTTTCAACTGTGTAGAACAGCGGTTTCCAAACTTTCTGATACTGCGACCCACATAAGAAAAAAATGAAAATTGGCGGCCCCCTTATTAGATAAAACAATATAAGCACATTTTCAAGTTGTAAAAAGTAATGTATTCATAGAATGAAACTAAACAAAAATTAATAAAAATTTAGTATGTATATTTATTTATAGAAAAAAATTTAATGTGATGGATGAGCTTGTTTGTTAGCACAAAGTTTCTCAAATCGTGGTGTTATTGTTGAAATAGCCACCCAAAGTTCTTTTTCCACTACTAAACGATTTCGATATTTCGATTTCATGACTGCTAAAGCAGCAAATCCGGTTTCGCATAAATATGATGTTACGAATGGTAACAGCACTATTATAGCTCTGTCTGACAAAGTAATATAACCTTTTTTTCGTTCCACCCAAAACTGAATTAATGTTTTACTATCAAATTCCTGTTGCAATGATGTATCGCAAGATATTTCAATCAATATGTAAAATCAATATTTTTGTAAAATCAATATCGCTGAAATAATCATTGAAAATCAAACTTACTCAAATTTGCTTTGATCTACTCTACCTCGAACAAGTTGTGTAGTTGAAAAGCAGTTTATTATTCGATTTTATTTAAATAAGTTATAACTTTGTTTTGGCATTTTTAATAATAAAATGGACTAGTCAGATCTAAATATCAGCCCAAAATAAAAACTTTTGCTAATAATAAAATTGTGTGGTTTCTTTTGAAAAATTTTCAAATTTTTGGCGTTCCATTGGTGATCAAAAGCTGCTTTGAGCAGCTATTTTGTTCCAAAGGAACGCATGTAATGTGAAAAATGTTTTAGTAGACTTTGCAAATGTTCTATAAAAAGAGTTTTGTTTGCTTTAATATTGTTTCTGGTACCGGCGTCATTTAAAATTGGAAACATGTCAAATAAATCATTTTCTAAATTAGATATCATAGCTCCAATTTTTTAATGAATGCCGTGACTTTGTCTTTTTGAACCAGAGCATGCATTTGTGGACCTTGGATTGATTTATTTAAATCGCTTAATTTTTTAGAAATTTCAACTAAATAAACAAGTTTAAGAATAAAGTTATCGTTGCGAAAGGAATTTACCTCATCTTTGTGATTTTCAGCAAGAAAGATCGCAATTTCGTCTTTAAGTTCGAACACTTTTCGAATAAATTTTGGACGAGATACCCAACGTACTTCACAATAGTACAAGAGTGATGTATATTCAGTTTCCATATCTTCACACAACTTTCCAAATAATCTCGCTTTCAAATGACTGTTTTTGAGATAGTTTACAACTTTTGTAACAATATAGAACATATTTCAGTTCATTATTTTTTATTATTATTAAATTAAAAACTTCACGACCCCCTTGAGGTTATTACGCGACGCCTCTGTGGGTCGCGACCCACAGTTTGGAAACCGCTGCCTTAGAATTTATCGCATTTAAGTTTCACGAATATTTCGATGGACTAATAGGACTTGACACAATGCAACAACTGGGAATTACAATTAACCTAGCTGATTCTGTAATAACGACTGACAAAGTTAAAATCCCTCTATTGTTTAAACCGAACTATATGTAAAAACAATTTTCTATTTCCCCTCGTACTAAAACAATAATCGAACTACCCGTTGATATAGAAAACGGTGAAATTTATTTAACCCCTTGTATAATTAATACACATATCATCATCCCAGAAGGAGTTTATCTCAGTAAAAATTGGTATGCTGCAGTAAGTAGTAAATTACACTAATAAAGAACAGAACTTTACAATAGAACAACCATTAAAAGCAGCCTCTTTTGACAAACTATTTAAATCAGAAACTAACCATTATAATATTAACTTAGAATTTGAAAATAATAATACAGATATTAAAAATTTAATAAGAACCGAACATTTAAATAATGAAGAGAAAAAAGCTATCGAAAAATTATGTAAACGTAATGAAGAACAATTCCTTAAAGAAAACCAAAAATTAACATTTACTAACAAAATTAAACACGAAATAAACTTAAATAATGAAAAACCCGTCTTTACTAAAAGTTATCGTTTTCCCCAAGTGCACAAAAGTGAAGTTGAAGAGCAAATCAACAAAATGCTAAACCAAGGTATCATACAACCCAGTTACTCCTCATGGAGTTCCCCAATTCGGAGAGTCCCAAGGAAACCCGACGCCAGTGGAAAAGTGAAGTGGAGATTGGTCATAGACTATAGAAAACTAAACGAACAAACCATTGACGATAAATACCCCTTACCTAACATAACAGATATTCTCGACAAACTTGGTAAATGTATGTATTTCTCAACACTCGATTTAGCCTCAGGTTTTCACCAAATAGAAGTGAAAAAAGAAGACATCCCAAAAACAGCTTTTACAGTAGATTTCGGACATTACGAATATGTTAGTATGCCCTTTGGTCTGAAAAATGCACCAGCCACTTTTCAAAGAGTAATGGACGTCTTAGGTGATCTACAAGGATCGATTTGCTTATGTTACATGGATGACATAATCATCTATTCAACATCCCTCCAAGAACATTTAAACAGTATCGAAAAAGTATTTAAAAAACTAAAAGAAGCTAATTTAAAAATTCAAATCGACAAATCAGAATTCTTAAAAAAGGAAGTAGCATTTTTAGGTCATATAATAACCCCAAATGGTGTTATACCAAATCGCGACAAAATAAACGCAATTCAGAAATTCCCATTACCCAAAACTGAAAAAGAAATAAAATCATTTCTTGGCCTCTTAGGATATTATCGAAAATTTATACCCAATTTCTCAAATTTAACAAAACCCTTAACTAATTGTCTTAGAAAAGAAAATTTAATTAAATTAGATAATAAATATATAGAATGTTTCGAAAAATGTAAAACCCTTTTATGCAACGAACCCATTTTACAATACCCTGACTTTGAAAAACCCTTTTTAGTTACCACAGACGCGAGCAACGTAGCTCTAGGAGCAATATTATCCCAAGGAACAATTGGAGAAGATTTACCAATATGTTATGCCTCAAGAACCCTGTCAAAGACTGAACAAAACTATTTCACAATCGAAAAAGAATTATTAGCCATAGTATGGGCAGCAAAATATTTTAGACCTACCTTTTTGGACGCAAGTTCACTATTTTTTTTTTTTTTTTCTTTTTTTAATAAAATGTGTTCTGTAATAGGGTTTAGAATATGTGTCACAACAACACATAAATACCTTTTAAGACCTAGGTCTAGACCTGGGTCCCACAACAACTGGCGTTCTAAGGTGTAGATTAACGCTTTTTTTAAACATCTGTGGGTTGAAGCCACCTGAGACTAAGTGTTCCGGCAAACTATTCCATTTGTACGCAGTTCGGACAAAGAAGTCTCTCTGCGATCTGCCAGTATGACAGCGCGGGATCTTTACCGTTTCACTGGTTGCGGCAGCCGATTGCCGAGTGGAACGGGGGTAAGAATAAGTTTGAGGCATGATGCCGCTGATCTGAGCACTGCTGATGACGATATTTGTAAAAAACAACGATGTCAGCAACAGTGCGACGATGTTGTAGTTTTGATGTCAAAGTTCGATCACCTACAATTCGTATAGCTCGCTTTTGAACAGAGTCCAAGAGGGCCAATCTATGAAATTATAACAGATCATAAACCTTTAACATGGTTATTCTCATTAAAAGAACCCAATTCTAAACTTATACGATGGAGACTCAAATTAGAAGAATACGATTATAACATAGTTTATAAAAAAGGTACAAAAAATACAAACGCAGACTCTTTATCAAGAATTGAAATTAATACTAACGATTCAACAAATACCCCTAATCCACCACTTATCCCCATTAGTAAAAATTCAATCAACCAGTTTAAAAATCAATTAATAATCATAAATCAACCTAATTGTGAACCAAATGAACCCATTTCTACAACCCTTTTTAAAGATAAAAACGAATTACTTTTACAATCTCTAATACACAAAACAATAACGAAATCCAAAAATTATATAACAATATATCTGAATTCATAAAAAATAAAACCCCTATATGCATATATTGCGATGACGAAATTTGTAAACTAATTGAAATATACTTTACCCTAACATTTAAAAAATATCCCAAACATAAATATCTCATTTTAAGATCTCTTAAATTTTTAAAAGACATAGAAAGTACAACAGAACAAAATAAATTAATCGAAGAAAGACATGAATTAAATGATCATAGAGGAATTATAGAGAACTACGAATATTTAAGAAACCATTATTATTTCCCTGATATGAAACAAATGATAACACAACATATAAACGAATGTCCAATATGTAAACAAGTAAAATATGACCGTAACCCAGTCCCAATTCAATTCCAATTAACAGAAACCCCCTCTAAACCAATGGAAATTCTCCATATAGACCTTTGTTTCTTCGGAAATAATTGTTTTCTATCTATTATAGATAAATTTTCCAGATATGCCGGAGCATATCCCATGACTAACAAAAGCAATAAGAAAATTATTGAAAATCTAACACATTTCTTTAGTATACATGGACGACCAAATAAAATAATATTTGATAATGAAAAAGCATTCACAGGATTTGGAATGCAAGAATTTTTAGAATCCCAATCAATCCAATGCCATTACACATCTATACACTCACATAGAGGTAATTCCCCAGTAGAAAGATTACACTCTACATTACAAGAAATTTTAAAAGTACAACACTTAAAAAACCCTCAAACTTCATTTAAAACATTAATAAATACAATACAGCCATATTATCTTACAACAGTTCCATTCATTCTGTAACCAAATTATCACCCTTTGACTTATTAAATGGACATTATGTTAAACCCTGTAATATAAATTTTAATACGGAAGAAGAATACTTAGAAAATAAAAAAATAGCATATTCTGAAGCTTGTAAAGAAATCCAAAAAACCCAACATGAAAACAAAAAACGCTTAATTGACAAATTAAATATAAAACGAGTTCCACCCCCAAATTTCAAAGCCAAACAAAAACTATTTGTGAAAAAAGAATTACGCAGTAAAATCAAACCCTCATACTACCCCCAAGAAATTACCAAAGTTAATAAAATTACAATTTTAACCAATAAAGGCAAATATCATAAATCTAATATAAAACATCCATTTCAGGTTAATCCCAGCTCAATCCCAGTATATCAAAACATCAAATCTTGACATAAATAGAGGTCTTATCCCCATTTTTAAAGGTAAAACTCGAGTACAGGAAAGTTACCATAGACTTATTCACATAATAGATTTAGATAAATACAAAATTAATCTAGTAACACTTGAACAAAATATTAACAATCTAGATATTACCCTAAACTTATACAAAGAAGTAAAAAACGTTCTGAAAAATAAACGCGAAATTTTAAAATTTGAATTTAATTCCCTTTACGATACTTTTAATTTATTAAAACCCCTACGATCAAAACGCGGCTTTATTAACGGCTTAGGAGCCCTAATAAAAGGTTTAACAGGAAATATGGACAACAATGACTATTTAGAAATTAGTAACGCTATACATAACTTACATTCCAATCAAAACATACTCAATAAACAAATAAATGAACAAATACATTTAAACCAAGGTATGATAGATTTAATTATTTAAATAAATATATTTAAAATAGTAATAGACTTACAGAATTTGAAATAAATAAAATAAAAAATGAAACGACACTACAGAACATCATAATAAACACAGATCAACAATTCTTTAAATTAACTTATTCAACTATTTTATCACATAATCACTTACAAGACATATTAGAAATTATTCGTACAGCTCGACAAGATATAATATCACATCATTTACTCAATAATAATGAAATTAGTTTTATTCAAAACCTATTAACCAAAAATAATGTTAATATATATATATATATATATATATATATATATATATATATATATATATATATATATATATATATATATATATATATATATATATATATATATATATATATATATATATATATATATATATATATATATATATATATATATATATATATATATATATATATAATGCTTTAAATATAATAGCATATAATGCTTTAAATCACTAAATAGCATTTTAATATAATATTAAAATGCTATTTAGTGAACAAAATAGAGAAAAAAGAGAGTTTTTAGAATCTTCAGAAATTTTGAAACACAACAATTCCATCAATATTAGAACCGATTTGAGAAAAGTTAGTGATGTTTATTTCCCTATTCTCAAAAAAGCATTTCTCATGAATCACTAATTTGTAAAGCTTTTCTAGTATTAATTTTTTGTTTTTTAAAAAATTATTTTTCTAGTTATCTTTTTGTGTTTTTCTGTTTTTCATCATATTTTTTTCAATCATAATTCTTTGAACTTTTTACTTATTGTTAATTGTTTTTCGTTTTTGATTTTTATAATTTTTTGAAGTTTATGTTAATTTAACTTTTATATCATGTAAGTTTTTCTTTAAATTATCCGTTATGTTATAATTTATGTTGTTTATTATAAATATTGATTTTATGTTTGTTTTGATATAGAAAATATAACCTTGATATAGAAAATATAACCCTGAGGATGATTGTAATTTAACAATTGAAATATAGGTGTATATTTTAAATAAAAGTATTTGTTTTATTAAAATATAAACATTCGACTATAATACTTCAGATAATACAAATCAAAATAAATAAAAATATATATATATATATATATATATATATATATATATATATATATATATATATATATATATATATATATATATATATATCTGTAGGTGGGAGGTAAACTACACCAAGTCACATTTTTTAAATTTTACAGGAAAGCCAAAAAACTGTTTGAAAATGGACTATTTACTATGGAGTTGGACAATTTAAAATTGTTCTATCTCGAAAACTACAACAGTTAGGACTCAGTGCTTTTAACCTCTCGGTAGAGAACAAAATCCTGATTCTAACAGTATAAAAAAACGTATTTTGAAAAAATTGGACTTGGTGTAGTTTACCTCCCACCTACAGATATATATATATATATATATATATATATATATATATATATATATATATATATATATATATATATATATATATATATATATATATATACATACAGTAATCCCTCCGACTGCGCGGTAGTTCCGTTCCAGAAAAACAGCGCGCAATACAAAACCGCGCAATGTGAACCCTATTTTTTATGAAAATGGGGGGTTCGGTTCCAAATTTTGAAAAAAATTCAAAAAAAATAATTTAAAGTTATAATTAAACAAAAATGAATATATACAGCCTGAAAAACATGTATTACTACGACAATTCTTAAAAAGAAAACACTTCATAAGTTAACGGATAAATTAACATAAATAACATTTCAAAAAACAACTCAAATCAAAAAAAATAATATCAATAATATGAATTTGTTTAGAATATTCTTACTGACTTGAAATTGAATTTGATCTATATCGAATGTTGCAGCCACACAGTTAAAAATAAACTGAATTTCTAATGCAAATTGCAACATATATGGGTCATTCTTTTACAAACCGAACACATTTTTGATTTGGCTGAAATTTTTTTAAGGGCTTTTATAGGAAAATTCCCAAATTCCCATTTCCCAAGAAAAAAATATATGCGTGCTCGATAATTTTTTTTTTCGAAAATAAAGCGGTTCTAAATTTCGAGGATTTCGTGATTTTTTGCTGGAAGACTTATTTGCAAATATTCATAACTTCGGTTCTGGTAATGATAGAAATTTTTTTCTGTTTTATTTCAAAGCTAAAAGATGAACTTTAAAAAAAATTGTTATCTACAAAAATTATTAACAAATTCCTATGTGAAAACAGTTTAGCAATAAGTCAGACATTTTCTCTTTGACACCTGCAATTTTGCTCTCTCGTGTACGAGGGGCATTAGAAATAAATTAATTTATCGAGCGCGGAAAGACCAAAATTCCATAAATTTTTGTTGTCCCGCGCTGGATAAATTAATTTATTTCTAACAGTAAAACTAATTTCTCCATTGAACGTAGAATACGATGGTTATATCAAATACTCTTTATTTTTGTAGGGCAATCACTAAAAATCGATTTTAACATTTTATTTGTTTATAACAATCGGAATTCGCTAAAAATTTTTATTGCATATATTTTTTTATTAATTCCATCTCTTAACTTTAAAATAAAATAAAACAAAAGCTTCTATCATTAATAGAACCGAAGTTATGAATTTTTGAAAATAAACCGTCAAGCCAAAAATCACGAAATTCTCGAAATTTATATCGCCTCTATTTTCCAAAAAAAAAAAATCCTCGAACACGTATATTTTTTTCAAAATCATTCCCGTAAGAAATGTTTTAAGCCAAATCAAAAATGCGTGATTTTGTTCAAATCTGTTCGATTTGTGAAAAAATGTAATTTTTTTTTTTTCATTTTAATTGTACGAAACTCACATACATATTCTAAAAAAAAATTTTAAACTACGCGCAGTGTGAAATTTTAATCGCGCAGTGCGAAAATTAGTATTGAAAACTCATCTCGCGCAGTGGAAATCGCGCAGTTAAAACCCGCGCAGTCGAAGGGATTACTGTATATATATATATATATATATATATATATATATATATATATATATATATATATATATATATATATATATATATATATATATATATATATATATATATATATATATAAATATATATATATATGTATATATATATATATATATATATATATATATATATATATATATATATATATATATATATATATATATATATATATATATATATATATATATATATATATATATATATATATATATATATATATACTATACAGAACAAATTTATGAGTTTATAACCCTTCAAGGTTATTATAATGAAAGTAAAGTAATTTTTAGTATCCAAATCCCTATATATTGAAATGAATCCTTTCAATACTATACAATAACACCTATTAATTCTAATAACACTATCCTAACCAATATTCCTTCCTATGAAATAATAACTAACCAATTATTACATCAATTTATTCAAAAACCATGTTTAAACATTAATAACGAATTTTATTGTCATTCAAATGAGCTAAAAACAAATAATTTCACCTGTATACCAAATATTATTATGTCAATGCTAGCCTATTGCAATTTTACTCAACAAAGCAGAGAATATGAAATCAAAGAAATTGAACCTGGAAAAGTTTACGTATCATCAGAAAATCCTCTAGAAATCAAATCAACATGTCAGCAAACACAAAAATCACTATACCTTCAAACATTAATCGAATTCAACAATTGTAACATAGAAATTAATAATCTTGTCCTCGACAACACAAACACTCAAGAACACGAAAATTTGGAAATCATATTACCATATCACGATATTAACATCATTCAGCTCAACCCATCAATCAATATCAAACAACTACACAACATTAGTATCAAAAATTTAGAAGAAATCGAACTACTTCAAGAAAAACATCATTATCAATTGATACATGGAACAGTCACTTCATCCTTTACCGTTTCGATAATCATAATCATTTTAATCATTCTAATTATTTATTATAGAAAAAACAAAAGTAAAATCATTATAACAAAACCAATAGATAATCCAGATATAGAAATGACCACACCACTTAAGCGGTTATGGCCATCTCTTGGCGGGGAGAAGTTACAAAAGTCACCCTTATCAACATCTTCAACAATCACATAAAACACAACCCACATCAAATACAATATAACTTTCTTACAACGTAACGTTCAATGTGATATAACATGCCATGCAACATACAACGAATATAACATATGTAACCATAAAGTTTACAAGAAATGAGAATTATATTTTTGTTCTAAACATTAGATCAGATATTCATAAAAAATACAATACAGTAACCGGTGAAAAAACGGATTCATGTTTAATCCCATCATGTTTTATTAATGTTTAAGTTAATGATATCGAATCAAGTTAATTTCAGTGAATTTGAAAATTAATTAACAAAAATTGTAAAAACTATCATAAAAATAAATTAAAATAGTTCATTGGAAACAAAAATAAAACAAAAGCAACAGAAATATAAATTAAAGTAAACTGTTTTACTTCCTATGTTAATCAAAGGAAAAATTATTTCGGCCACCTTTTTATGCTGCTGTGCTGTAAATGAATTAAACTTGGATGTTCCTGCTGGTCCTGAATAGAACAAACATCAGAGAGTTAACCAGAAGTAAAGGAAGGAAACACGCAACCAAATCATCAACCACAGGTTTCATTTTTATATATTTTTTTATTAATCTTAAATCTTTAAAGTAAATGTGTGGCTAATGTAATTAAAATAATGAGAATGTAAGTCTGGTGATGGTGATCGAAATTAGTGATTCGAATATGAGTGAATAAGCAGCTATTAATTTAAACCTTGGAGTAGCGGTAACCCATTCCCAACACCACTAGAGCTAGCGGGTTAATTAGCTGCACCGCAAACAACATTCACTTCAAGGTCTGTAAGGAACTTTTAATCGATTCATTACATTGTATATATAATAGTGCATTGACTGTATTTGTAATGATTTATAACAGTTCATTACACATAACATAAATGAATGCAACATACAACGAATGAAGACAAAACAAATTGAATGAAATATCTTTCTTCATTTATATTAATACTTTGTATTGTATAGAATCATTTTTTTTATGTTAAGATTTTATTTTAGAACACTTGAATAAACAATTTTTGGATAATGTAAACATTTTAACTTTTTAATAATTTTAATATAAACATTTAACAATCGGATAACTTAGAATTGATTTCATTGTATCATTTAATAATTCTTTAAGTTGATTTCTTTATATTATTTTAACGTAAACAATTTTAGTTTTCATATGACAAAAATTAATATAAACAAATTTCTTTAGATTTGATTTCTTTAAGATAAACAAATAATAAATAACTCAATATATTTTTGATATCTCAAGTTTCATATAAATAAAATATTTTTATAAACAATTTAAAATAAACAATTTATCATGAGAATAATTTTTATGAAAGAACCATTGTTCAAATTTAGAATATAAGAAATTGGAATTATAATAAAAATTTAGTATTATTTTGAAATTCGAAACGACATCATCTTGAGCTTTAGTTAATATTCATAATTCACTTGTTCATTGCATATACATAGATGATTCATTTGTCTTAAGATAATTCAAAACTCTTTTATTATATTGATACAATAATTTCTTTACTCAAGTGATATTTATATATTTATTGTAGATTTTTATTCTAAAATTCAGATTATTAGAAACAACAGACTTGTTAAGAACTAGCTCTCAAGTTTAAATTGTGAATTAATAAATAAGTTTATAAAGTGTTGTAACCAAGTGAAAAAATAAAATTGATTCTTTTTACACAACTGCCGGTCGCTACATATAATTGGCGCAGTTGATACTGGATATCTTTTAATATCCAAAAAATCGCGAATTTGGTAAAATTTTAAAAAAAATTTTTTAAATCTTTAAGTGTTTTATTCGGGTTTCTAACCACACTGACTGTTTATCAGTGCTAATGAATTGCCTAAAAACGAACACTAAAATAAGGCAATAGTGTAAAAAGTGAAGTAAAAATTTTGCTCATCAGAGTAAATATCATCATTTGCTGTTGCTGGAGCAATATTATTCACAAGTCTTTGTGCTGTTTGTTGCTTAGTGAGTCAATTTTTATTATAAACTAGATAGAAATTCATGTTTAGTGATAAAAATCCCATCCAAATTTAAAACAGTGAAATCTAAAATCTCGTACGATATCGATTCCACGGTTTATGGAATCAACGGTATATTTTCGTACACAATAATAAAGATCCGACGGTTTACCGACAAATCGAACAAATTAAAAATATACCAAAATAAGAAGGTAGTAGACACACACTTTTTGATTTTATAGACAATGTCGACGAAATGTTAACGAGCTGTACCCAAGTTTTAGAAAATGGAAATATTCCAACCACCTTCCTTAAAGCAATCCGTAATACTGGAGAAGCCGACGAAATATTGACAATGTATGGAACTCCACTCGATTGGGCTGCCATAAAATTAAATAAAATTAATTAACAGTGCATTTCGCAGGCAAACTGTTGGAATTTAAATTTAAATAATCAACAAATAATATTTTGTACATTTATATTTTAACTTTTTTTGTTCTTTTATCATATTTTAACTTTCAAATAATTTTTATCTAGTTTAAACAGATATAAATTAAACATAATATGGAATATTAACGTTTTTTTTTATATTTACAAAATTTTATCTTAAAAAAAAAATGTAACTTATTTCTGTTGAATAAACATAATCTTGTTCAAACATTTCTTATCTTAAAATTTTCTTAGGTTTTAAGTCAAATCAAAAATATGCATCAGTATCATTTAAGAACTCAGAATAGTGATCCAATAAAGATCTTAAAATAAAATAATAAAACTTAATAAAAGTAAATAATTTCTTTTCTTTTAAAAATTATTAAAAAACCAAAGTGTCCGGAATTAAAGTCTTAACATAATTTTGGTCCTTCGAGCAGCCGGATTATTTAATAAAAGAAATTAATCTTAAAACGTTTGGCAGTGATGTTGTTATGATGTTATATAAACAAAAACAAACGTTAATGTTTTAATGCAACAAATTAATGTTTTAATAACAAAATATCAACAAAAACATTTTTATTATACAAGCTAATGTTTAATAACAAAATATCAACAGAAATATTTTATCTACAAGCAACTTTAATGTTTTAATGAAAACATTTTATCAAAAACGATTCATCATACAAACAACATGTTTAAAAAAAAAACATCAGCTAAATATTATAACAAAGATCTATTTACTAAATTACATATCGTCACTGTTATGCCAGAGTCACGAATGTGCAAAATTGTAGTTTTGAAACAACTGCATTTTAAAGTTTGCAAACGCTACTAAAATTCAGTTTTTTTGTTGTTTTTTATTATTCCAGCTAATTGAATTAAAAATTTGCTGGAATAATAAAAAACAACAAAAAATCTGAATTTTAGTAGCGTTTGCAAACTTTAAAATGCAGTTGTCTCAAAACTACAATTTTGCACATTCGTGACTCTGGCATAACAGTGACGATATGGTATATTATATTACACTTCAACAAACAACTTCAATTTTGTACTCAAAACACAACTTTAATTCAAACGACAACTATCAACCAACAACTATCAACTTAACAAAATTTTTATTCATCACTTGTTCAACCAGTTAATTTTATTTTCAAAACGTAAGTACATTTTATTTTTGTTGATTCAAATTAAAAAAAAAAATAATTCCAACAATCATAATAAACTGACCTCCGGTGGTCAGTCTGTGCTCTGTTAATTAATGCAATTGTTAACGGATATTCCGAGAAAGTTTATTTGTGATCGTTTTAATAACAAGTAACTCTTGAATTATTTCAGTGTCACTAATAATTTCACAAACCTCAGAGGGGGCTATAGCTGAATTCAATAAAAAATTTGGCTTATTAAAAGCAAAACTTACCAATACAGAAAAGTTTTTGAATAAAGAAGAAAAATCTGCAAACGAGCATGAATTCAAAAGTAGGACTACATCTCTTGAGACAACGTTTGTGGAATATAATAGTCTTATTAACAGTTTTATATCAATCATTGATGAAGAAAAACTAGCCAATTATGTAACAGTTTTTGAAAACTTTGAAGATCGGTATCACAGTTTTATAGGCAAAATTAAATCGGAATGCGATCTCTTAAGCTTAGATCATCATTCAATAAATGAATCCGAATATAAACCTAAAAATCCCTAGTGTGATTCAATCGAAATCTTTAAAACTACCTGAAGTAAAAATTCCCCTTTTTGATGGTAGTGATTTGACCCAATGGACCACATTTCGTGACTTGTTCGTTACACTTATTCACAATAATAATAATTTAGATGAGATAGTAAAATTTACTTTTCTCTTAGACAAACATCGTGGTGATGCTAAGGAATCTATCGGCCATATAACTTGAACTAAAACTAGCTATGAAAGAGCGTGGGAAACTATTATTTGCTTGTATGATAATCCTCGAGCAATCGTGGATAAATATATTGAAGCACTCCTTAATCTTGATCCAATTGTACGAAGAAAACATATATTGTCATATCATATCATATATTATCACATATATTGATAATAAAATAGCAGAAAATTTCCCCTCCGCAAATTGAATACCAATTTCGAACAGTCTTCTATTTTTCAATTCTGCCATTTATTTTTGGGTTGAAGAATAGAAGATAGAAGATTTTTATTGAATAGGGCCCAATATCATACTAACAAATCTTAACATAATTTATCCATCATTACTAATACACGAATAAATTTTATATTATCAGTGGCAAGATGTTGTAACATCACTTTTGACGATTCTATCGTATTTTACGCTAATCGGTATGCTGTAACATAAAACGACTATCGTAAATACGATAATCGACAGTCGTTTTGTGTTACAGCATACCGATTAGCGTAAAATACGATAGAATCGTCAAAAGTGATGTTACAACATCTTGCCACAGAAATAGATAACAAACATGATTCACATACAGTTATTTTGTTTTAAGTAAATATTAAGTTTCATAAATAGTATTCAATTTCATAATTTTGTTTATTATAAAATCAATCGAATTGTTTTGACTTAACGTGATCAAACTTGAAATTTCTGAACACTTGCAAACCATTAATTATAAGTAGTTTTCCAAGAATAAAAGATTATTAAAATAATATAAACACTTCGCATTTTGATATAAACAAAAGATATACATAATTAAGAATGCGAAGTGTTGAGTTAAGTAAAATAGAAATAGATTTTAGATTTAATCAGTGATATTCTTTGTAACGGACATTCTTCACACTTGACGATAAACGTCCGTGAGCAGAGATCACCAGATCATCTTTTTATCGCTTTATCCAAATGCAACTCACCTGTTACAGCCATTGGATGGAGCCATTTTTCGTGCGGTTAAAATTCGTTTGGAGAGCACATGTATATTTCATTGTATATCAAGGTACTGCGAGAAATATCGTGAGAGACACCACGAGAAATATCAAAGTAAAGAAATCAAATTTTGCATCAAAATTGGGAAAGGTTATTTTGATGAGTAACATAGCAGATAACTTAAAAAGTGGATTTAAAGTCTTTTGGGTGTATCCGTTTGTTGCAGAAAATATTTCTGTCATATGCATCTGTCAAGTAATTTTGATGACTAACGTAGCAGATAACTTAAAAAGTGGATTTAAAGTCTGTTGGGTATATCTGTTTGATGCAGAAAATATACCATATCATAAGCTATTGGTCTCAACAAAAACGCAACCGGCTGCAATTGTTGATGTAATATAAGTACCCGATTATGTTCCGCCGCCCCAGTTACATCCGCAGTCTGCAACATAACATCAATAATTATGTCATTTGTATTTCTGTCATATGCATCTGTCAATGTCATATGACACAACAATAGTTAGTTATATTAGTTATACCATAATGCATGCTTCTTTATCAGTAATTTTATTAATAAGTTTTCTAATAAGAAATATATTAAGATTCTCAGACAAATTTCAAACATTTAAATGTTTAAATTTCAGAAAATTATTAAATAACACAAGATAAAATTTTTCACCAACTGTAAACATAAAATTCTTATAAATTTATTAAGTTACAAAATATAAAATTGTTTTGACTCTCAAATTAATGTTTAAAAGTCACTAAAGATAAATTGTTTTGAGAATAAAATAAACAAAATTATTTTTTATCGTGATGCATTTTTTTGCATCACTCAAATTATTATTGTAGGATAAATTTTAGAAATAAGAAATTAGATTATTGTGCCTTTTGAAGTGTTAACTTCATTCTTTTTAAAAAATTAAATAAATTTTTGAATTCAATTAAAATAAAATAATTGTTGTTTTTAAAAGTTTTATTAACTTAAAATCTAATTCCCGCAACCTCTACCATACTCGATAATATTTCCGACATCAATTGCTTATAAGTCAACAAATATAAAATTTTGAAAAGCAGATTGATTTAAATTTACTTTTGTTTGAAGTTTTAAATAAAAGACAAGTTCAACAGTTATTTTTATAAGAATGTATATTTAATATACGTTTAATTAGACTATATAAACATAAAAAAATTATATTGCTATAACAACATAGTGAAATAACATTTTAAAAGAATTTGAATAATAATATAATATGAAAAATTGTAGTATAAAAAAACTAACGCTAACTTTAAGTATAAAATATAAACCAAATTATATGTTGGTTCGGATTATTGCTAAAGATTTTGTAGAATATTTTTTCGAAAACTGTGTGAAATCAAAAAGGCAGTTTGATCAATCAAAATATATACATTATTAGAAAATATATTTTTGGAAATACGAACCAAAAATGTTTTCTTGTTTTAACGAAACGTTTTATAAAGAGAATAGGCGCAACCATATGGATGGATGGAACCGGAATGATAACTGATCATCAGGGATCAAAGGTATGAGTCTTAATTATATTTAGATTTAAGAATTAAAATATGTAAAGTGAATTATTTTTTTGTTATTCGTTTGATTAAACTCTAAAAATGTGCTAATTTCAAATTTCATAGTGTGAGATGAGGTTCGAGTTTTTCCAATGAAGGTCATGTTTGCCTTGAACTTACATGCTCGCTCACATTTGTACTTTAAATTCGTTCAGTTTCATGTAATGGATTATGTGCAATATTATTATCATGAATCATCAACAGATCAGCTCAATAATTTGTTATGCCCATAATTTAACGTGATCTCTACCAGGTAGCACTTTTAAGAAGATCTACATCAACCCTGGAACAAATTCAGGTTCCGTACCGGTGGATTGACAGGAATGTAGACTTTGGTAGCTAACGGTTACAGCCTACTAACAGCAAAAGCTACATTCCTGATCAATCACCACACTTTTCCATTATCTTACTTATAATATGACTACTCGACATTTTTCATTAACACTTCAATCACTCAATAACAACAAAGATTAAATTCTCGTCAATACATTACATTTTACATTGTCGTAATTGAATAGATCCAGATCGTAAACCGATTTCTACAAAGAATCTATTAATCGCTTCTTCAACTATATTATGATTTTCCGAAATCAATATTGTCATACATTCATCATAACATTATCGTTTTCCTTTATTAAAGAAAACAGATCAGTGATCAGTGGAGTATTTTTTAAACCTTCAAAGTGTTCAGACGTAGTTTGTGTTTCTGAAAATTTGTGAAAATTATAGTGTGTGGAGTTAAAAATTATTAAAAACAATAATTGAAAAATAATAAATTTTTATAATTCACTAGACCTTTTTGTTTTAAGTGAGTTATATATATACAAATCATATATACGGGTACTCAACCAGCTTGTTCTGGCTGGTAGGCCGTGGTCGTGGAAGACAAAAGTTACCTCCTGTATAGGAAAATTCTCCGATCCCAATCGAGTGGAGATCTAGGAAATATATATAGAAGAAGAATTTCTAAAAAAATAAAATTTACTATGGATTTGGATTCTGAAGATCCATGTCAACTAGACGATGATACTAGTAGTAGTATACCACCACCAACAACATTAGACATGGCGATAATGCTACGCAAATTCCAAAAAAGTGGGGTTGATTTCAACACCTTGCTTAAAAATGTAAATGAGGTGTATTCATTTAGGGCCGATTGTATGAATGCGGATAGAAGATATATACAAACGACGATTAATCCGAGGATTTATCTTCTATCCGCATTCATACAATCGGACCTTAATTTGAATGTCAGTGACGGTGATGAATATACCAATGTTAAATCCAGAAAGATATCTAAATCGAAAAATTCAAATTCAAACTCAATGGAAATCTCTCCAGTGTTGTTGTCAAACAAGTTTTCGGCCTTACCTTTACCGAAAGCAAATTTGAGGATTAATCATAATCAAAAGGGGTTGACCAAAACCCCACCAGTTTCATCTAAATTGTCAGTTAAACATGTACATGTACCAACAATCACATGTCAAAACATCGCCACTGCTGCCTACGTCAAGGAATTAAATGCAACAATACCCGATACAAAATTTAAAATTAAAAACGGAAAAAACAATACAGCGTTTATCAAACCAGAATCAAAAGCTGACCACGGCTTGATATATAAATTTTTGAAAGACAGTGGTGTGCCGTCATACACCTACCATGCTAAAGAGGATAGGAACGTAATTGCAGTTATCAAGGGTCTCCATTCCTCAACTGTTGAAGAGGACATTCTAAATGAGCTGAGTGAAAGTCTTGGGGTGGGGAAAGTTATTAAAGTTACCAGATTAGAAACTTCTTTCAGAAAGAAAAATAAAATATTGTCAAATATTTTTATGGCTAGTTTTGCGCCTGAAGTACGGAGAGATGACATCATTAAAATAAAATTTATTGGATACCAGTTTGTTACATGGCATAAACCTATCAGCAAAGGTATTATCCAATGCCACAATTGCCAGAACTTTGGACATGTCGCCAGCTGCTGCCAGATGGCACACCGTTGTGTTAAATGTAACGCGACTCATGAACCTGGATCTTGCCCTTTAAACTTGCAAGAAAAATAACACCGTCAACCGTTTTATGTCAACTGTGGCCAGCTTGGTCATCCAGCCAACTTTAAGGGATGCTCTTTATATCAGAAGCTGATTGCAGCAAGAGATAAAAAAGGAATGAGTCAAGAGTCAACCTAAATAAACAACAGGCGTTTGTAAATAAATCTGTTAATAATCTTATTAATAAAAATATTTCTTTTGCAGACGCTGTGAGACAACAAACCTCTGGACCAAGAGAAGATGGTATTACGAACCCAACTCTTGACTACGCTAGTACTGACAAAATACCTCTGTCTTCATTCATGGAAATATCTGTGGATCTATTTGGTGTAAGCACCAAGACACTTTTAGAAAAGGTCAGATCTTTTCTACCTCAGTACAAAAAAATAAACAACATTGACGAAAAACGGTTACTTTATTTGTCCTTCGTAATGGATTTGTGTGATGGCTAGTCACACCTTGAGACCTCCAAATTTAATGCCGAATAGACCATTCGAAATAATTTAGTTAAATCTTAACTCGATAGTTTCACATCATAAAAGAATTGAACTTCAACCTTGTAGCGAATTCTAATAAAATTATATTGGTGAACGAAACTCACCTCAACTCTAGACATAAAGTCAAATTCTCTAACCACTCATTTGTAAGAAATGACTCTGGTTCCGGCACTGGTATTATTATACCAAACAATGTTTCATACAAATTAATTCCCAGTCTTAATATTGGTAGATCTTCAATAACACCAATTGAAATTTCATATAAATCTCCTCAGTTATCCCGAAAGTTGATCCTAATTTCATGCTACTTTCATCCGTCTAGTACGGTTGAAGATGTACGTAGCTTTCTTGATCACTTCTCCACCAACTTCCCACAATTGGTGCCCTTCATTGCTGGTGGAGATTTTAATGCTAGATCTATCAGGTGGGGTGACACCTGTAGTAATCACATTGGCAGTTTTATTGATCAGTGGTGGACAAACATTCCCCACTCTTTCAATTTATTCTACCCTCCAAATCCAACAAGGTTACAGAGTTACCTTGACTTTTTCATAACCAATAATCTCAATTCACTTTTTGATGTAAATCACAACTCTCAGTGTTACACTTCAACTTTTCATTCCGACCATTATCCGGTCCATCTGAAGTTAAGTCACAGCACTCCAGGTGTTTTTGAAAATAATTTTCAAAAAGCCGAATATTCATCATTCAAAGACATCGATTGGCTTAAGCTTAAAGGACACCTTAATCTTAAATCAGCTGATATGCTTTTAAAATATTCCAAAGATCTCGCGGAAACTTTGGAAAATTCTCAGTTGGATGTGATCATCCAAGAATTTAACATCATGATAAATTCCACTTTTCAAGAAAATTCGAGTAAAGTGAGTCCCAAATCATACAACAATCTTCATTCTATGCCTTTAATTGTAAAAAAGATGTTAAAAATACGTTCAAACTGGAGACGACAGCTTAAAAGGTTGCATCTGCAGTTTCTCAATACCTCAAACACAGAATACCAAATTTTAAATTCTAAAATTGTATTTCAAATATGATTAAAAATCATATAGAGACGGTGCTTGAAGATCGTTTTAAAGCTTCGTTAAAGAAAATTATACCATCCAATAATATGTTTCAACAAACTAATAAAATAACCGGCCGAAAGAAACGTTATTCTTCCACAATTGTAGATGATGCCGAGAACGTTATTGACAGTGATGAGGAAATCAAAACCCTCTTTGCGAATCACTACGAAAATCTGTTTAAGGAACGTACTCCTTCTTCCTCTTACACGGACCTTGTCTTAATTGAAAACACATTGAAAGATTTCTTTGAATCTAACCGTTCATGCGAAAGCATTCCTCTTCTCTCGATTGGTAGTCTTAAGGTAATTATCAAGAACTTAAATAATAAAAAGTCACATGGAAACGATTCTATTTCTAACTTCATGATTAAAAAGTTTCCCAATATCACTCTAGATTTTCTGCTTGCAATATTCAATTGCTGTATCAAATCTCAATATTTTCCGAACTCCTGGAAAATTGCTAAATTAATAAATATTCCCAAAGTCAGTGGTAATGTTAAAATTTCTCAACATAGACCTATTTCTATGCTTTCCAACATAGGGAAGATTTTGGAAAATCACATGTGTGATTTCCTTCTGAGCTTCACCGAAGATCAAAAAATTATCCCTGATTTTCAATTTGGATATAGGAAACAACATTCTACCACGGATGCTTTGACTAAACTCCATCATGATATTACCACTGAACTTAACCTTAGAAATTGTACTTCTGTCTTAAGTCTGGATCTACAAAATGCCTTTGATTCAGTCTGGCCAAAAGGTTTATGATATAAGCTTATAGTTTATGGTTTTCCGCCTTCAATTATTATCTTTCTGAATTCTTTTCTCTCCAACAGGTCATTTAATATTGCATATAAAAATCTGATTTCTGACCCTTTTCCAATGGAAAGAGGTGTTCCACAGGGGTCTGTTTCCGCCCCTCTTCTTTATTCATTGTCAATAGCTGATATACCTAACACTTCATGTTTCTGTAAGTTAATTCTCTACGCAGATGATACCCTTTTATATGCAAGTCATCACTCGCCCAGGTCAGCCCTCAGAGAGGTTAAATCCACTTTTGATAATATATCAATGTTTTATTCAAAATGGGGTATTGAAATAAACACGAATAAAACAAAACTCATTTTTATTAGAAACCCAGTTTCAAAGAGTCCTGGAATCGTTTCCAAAATCAAAGATCTTTCAATAGACATAAACGGGACTATCATTCCACCATCCACTTCCATTAAATACCTAGGTATACATTTCAATGAACTCTTTAAATTCAATCCGCACGTGAAACATATTATTCAAAATTCAAATAAAGCATATCATATGATTTACTCCATATTTAAATACCCCGATGGTCTATCAACCTCAACTAAATTACTAATTAACAAGCAGTTTATTAGACCAATAGTCACATACGCTTTTCCTGTGTGGTACACGCTTTCGAAATCCCACATCACATGGATCTTCTATTGCTACAGGAAAGGAAGATCTTAAGACGTGCTACTAATACGTATAGACGCACGGACAGCTACAATTACTGTATACGATTTTTATTTGTTTTTGATTGAAATAAAGATTATTATTATTATTATTATTATTATTATACGTTTCGAATGAACAGTTATATCTCAATGCAAATCTCAAACCATTAGATCAACATCTAATAAAGTTATTGATAAACCACAATAACAGAATTACTTCTCATCCAATTAGACTTCTCACTCAATGTAAGGACGATTTCCAGAATGAGCACGATGCTCAGGCTGATTTCATTTACCCTTCAATATTCATGGCAGTTACAGATTTGTACTCGCATATGTTCCGAAACGAGGTCTCCTACTCTGCAAGAAGACCTGGGTTTCATTATGGTTAACGAACATATTTAGCTTTTGCTTCACCCTTTCCCGCCCTCCTTCTAACCGCATTAACTTAACCATCTCCTACAGCCTCTCTTAATTACACTTTTCTCATTACAGGGACTCGACGCTACGGTGCTTACAGCGCGAATTTTAAAAAATTATATAGATTTAAGTTAAATTAATTAATATTTTATGAATCATTCTTAATTATTAAGTCACTTATTTTGAATTAGGCTTACTTTTAGTCTTAAGTTGTAGTATTAGTTTTTTATATTTTCAAATATAGGATTTATATATATATATATATATATATATATATATATATATATATATATATATATATATATATATATATATATATATATATATATATATATATATATATATATATATATATATATATATATATATATATATATATCTAAAGCACCTATAAATGAAATGAATGAATATTAAATAAAACAAAAGAAATGCGATTATGAAGACTCTAAATAATTGCATTTTTACATTAAACATTTCTATTAACCTTTATTGACACGACATGATATGTTTATTATTTCCATCTGATGTTTCAAGTATCAGTTGTATCAGTTTAGTTGGTCTATATTTGCTTCGTAATTTGTTAACGATTTTCAATATTCCCTATTTCCCCTGATTTAGAAGGAAACAAAACAAAAATATCGTTACGTGTTCATGGTAGTGAAACGAAAATATCGTAAATGGAAAGGAAAAGTAATATTTCAATAACCGGTTTTGAGGGTGCTCATAATTTTTATCTATATTTCGCATGATAAATAAACCAACAAGAAGATGATTGTGTTACCCTCCAGCTTTATAAAGCGTAAATGAAATAGCAACATTAATGTTTCAAATAGCCGATCTTTTTACTCGATCGTTTATTATAGAATAATATAATATAAATAAATATTGGTAATATATATAATATAATATAAATATTGGTTTTCAAAATTTTAATTTCAGTTCGTTTTTGATAGCAAATCTAAAATTTATATTTTTGAGTTCGCACGTGATATCAACTCAAAAAAAATAAATTTAATATTCACTTCGGGATATACTTCAAAATAGTGATACAAAAATTTTCTGAGAGTCTTAATTTTGGATTAATAAAATTGTTTTACTGATAGCCAACTTTTGGAGTTTTTTTATTAAATGAAAATGTTTTTTAGATTAATTGTGCAACTAATGCTAAAATTTCCACAAAGAAAGTGAGGAAAACCAATTAAAATAATAATTCATTCTAGTGATCTGGAATTAAGCAATTAATGCCTAAATTTCTAAAGAGAATTCTTTTTGAGAACAAGAGATTCCTTTTTGTGATTTTTTGAATTGTGCTGGTTTGATATAAATAATTTTGGTGATTTTGATATCTTGATAAGTTTGAAAAACAAATATTATATAATAAATATTACAAAAGAGATTCATTTAGTAAAGTTAAAATCAGAAAAATTTTGTGGCTAGTAAAATTGTGACCATTTGATCAAAAAAAAATATTTTTTTTGTTGATTATAAGAAAAAAAACTGTTAGAAAAACAAATAGTAATAGTTGATGTTTCAAAAGATGCCGAAAAGAAAAATTTAATAAAATAAAATGTTTCAAAGAAAGAAAAATTGCATAGAGCATTCAGTTATTCGACATTTTGAGTTATCCGAATATCGAATAACTTTTTCTTTAAATATCCGAATATTCGGTTAGTATTCGAATAGTAAAAGAAGTACTAAGAACTATGAATAAAATCAAACAGGTTTAACATATTGTGCATTTTATTTTATTTATTTTCTTGAAATATGCATTTAAAAAAGAGAAGTGCATTTATATGTTTAAATTTTAGGCTACTTCTTATTTCAGATATCCCGCCGTAGAGAAACCTCTTTCAGTTTTTTTTAAGTGGGACTGATAGTCAAAAGAGCATTATTCAAATTGTGTAATTTCTCTATTCTTGTTTTGAACGAGTTTAACTAACAAAAATGTTACTGTTACTTACTAATGTTACTGTTAAAATTTTACTGTTACTGTATCTCATGTCGTGGAATCAGTAGTTGAGCTAATCGCTAGTTGCAGCTTTTGTTGCAACTTTGATTGTTGACTGCAAGTGCGTCATTTATATTACCAGATACCTGCAACCATGGTTATTACTGTTTTCATCGCTAGGATCTGGGACATCTTTGAAGGCTGAGGATGCGAGAAAGGAAAGTTTTCACAGCAGTTTTCACAGCAGTTTTCTTTGCGTAATCAAAATATTCGTTCGATTGTGGTATAACTCCAGGGTCAAGATATAGAAATTAAGTTGTTAAGGTTGTTTTGTTTCTTTTCTGATCCATTCGTTTTCTGATTTCGTGGAGCAAGATTTTACTTAAATCACTGCTCAGTTCCGTTAGAGAAGTAATTAAGAATTTGCATATGCCTTTGCATATGGTTGTTATAAGTGTTGAATTTTTCGTTAAGTTCTTTGATTTTAATATTAAGCGGAGTTTATAGGTCAAGCACTTTTTGTAATAAAATTATTTCCCTTGAAGTATTGAAATTTCTTAGTTTCGAAGTTTGAAAAAGAAATGAAGGGATGGAAAACCATTATATTTTGGGAGATAAAAAATATTCGAATATTCGCGTATAAATATTCGAATAACGAATACTTAAAATATACCCAAATTAATCGGATATTCGAATAGTCGAATATTCGGATTTGAATGCTCTAATTGCAACATATTGTTAACTGTTTTTATTCTCTTTATATGTGTGTTCATATTATATTATTTACATCGCCTGAAAAATATAAAGCGCATGCTGGTTGACCTTGTTTTGTTGCGCTGATTATAACAAAGAGAAAAACAAATTCTTCTTTCCACGACCAAAGATAATACTGTGGTCTGGGTCACATGGAGTGACATATTGGGAATTTATCGATTGAACTGATTTGGATATAGTTTTAGCGACATACAAGGACGAAAGTCGCAGTATCATACGTTTTTGGCAGCTGCATCAACAATACAACAATCAACACCTAAGCTAAGATTTTTTTTACTATTACTTATTAGTTTTTTTTCTATTTGAATTTTCGTAAGACCATCATGGTCGTCTGAGTTTTTTTTACATAGGAGATTTTTCTTTGGCAGGGGCCAGACTGGTTCTTTTTTTTGTCACTCGTATATAAATCCTTTGATCATAACTGTATCCCACGATACAGTTATTATAAATTTCACTATGAAGAATTATAATCTTTAATTAAAATAATAAAAAATACTTTTAATTTAATAATAATCAATGTCCTAATAAAGCGAACACAGTTTAGTGGTGGCTCCACGCTAGAGCCAAAATGTTTTGGACCCGACGAAGTGTTAAAAGTGGAACAAAATGATCGTTTTGATGTTCAAAAGGTATTTCAATGTGAAGGACCAAGCAAAACTTCAACGTCTGCGATGATCATGAAACCTTATTACGTTGTAATATCATCAAACGACGAGGATAAAGAAACACAGAAAGAAGAAGACCAAACAGGCACCGAAAGTATTGCGCGTAGCCTAGAAATGGAGTCTACCGGGCCGGAAGATGTGCCGGATGGAAAATCTTTCCAATCAATCGTCTTTCCATTCGTCACATTTCCCTATTCTTTTAATTGGGCTTTATTTCAAAATTAGAAAAAACCGTTTTCAAAATTTAGTCCAAATCATTTTGTTTATTAAAATTGTTTAACATTCTACGATCTATAAAATTTGATGGAAGCAAAAATTTGCATTGTATTACATTGCGAATTTATTACAGAAAACTAAGGTAAATGAACTAATTGACGACACATAAATTATTGTAAACTAATTAATGTGTCGATATTAAGTTTCATTAACCTTGGTGTGTAAGTAAATTGAATTTTATTTGATTGTAATTTGAAAACCAATCAAATTACAAATTTGATTATATTTTTTTTAATTAATTGGCAAAAATTTTCCAACACTATTTTATTTTTACTAATTGAATGAAAATTTTATGGCTTCAATCGGGAGTCGAGTCTAGAATTCTGCAATGGACAGATGTTCTATTGGAATTTCTAGAAGTTAAAGTTTTGTTGTGTTGGAACATATGTGTGTTGGTACAGTTAGTGTATAATTGTTGTTAATAGTTGTGAAATTTAAATAGTGATACCGTTTTGTTTAAATAAAAAGAAGTGTTATTCATAGATTTTAACTATAAAGGTTAAGTTAAGGTTATTCTGCCAAATTGATATAATTTAAGTAAAACAAAAATTGTTAAAACAATTATAAATTAAAAGAATAAGTGGTATTAAAATACTGACAAAGTTATAGCTATAATGATAAATTTATTTTTAATAAAAGAAACACTTGTTTGTATTTCGCAAATTAATTTTTGTTTCTAACTTTATTTATTTTAAAAATAAAAATAAAATTAAAAACAGCTCAACCGGTTTCGGTTTTTACACCATTTTCAAGAGCTTCAAAATTGTAAAATTTTGTTCACACATTGTTCACATTGTTCACAAAAACCAATCCGAAATTATTAATGATGTTTCGCCAAGTGCCAACAGTTACCTCAATAAATACTATACTATAATGGTTTATGAATACAAATACGATATGAAAATATGATTTAAAACTGATAGTTAATAAGTTTACTAGTTTTATAGACTAAAACAAAATAATAAGTATATACATTTAAATCATTATATTTTTTGTGAATTTGTTTGTACTATTTGAAATTAAATAAAAGAAAACATTTCAACATATAAAAAAGGGAAAAAATATACAAGTACAAAGTTGTTGTTTTTATTGATCGAAAGAGGACTCCTGTGTGGATTTTAAGCGGATAGCAACTCAAAATGCTGTATCTAAGGTATGAGTTTCTGTATTTTTGTTTTGTAGCATTAAGTTAAGCAAAATTAATGTTTAGTATACTGGTTTGTTTGTTTTTTTTTTGTAAATGTATAACTTAAGTATGTGCTAATTTTAAAATCCTATGGTGTGAGGTGAGGTTCGTCAAACCTATGGGTTTCCTTCCCATTCCCCCCTCCCCCTACGTTAACTGGCCCTTTTTGAAATGAATTGCCTTCCCATTTTTGTTTTCTTAACCGTCGTGGTTTTGTTGTATTATTTTATTTATGGCAGTCCCTTACATCGAGATGCGTGTAGCCAAACCCCACCCCAATCTGAGCAAAAGTCGTGGAATGACTGCCTGTGGCTACACAAAAACGCATCCCGATATTCGTTATATTCCGGCGGGTTATTTTCAAATATTCAGTTGGGTGAAAGACTTAGCTGTAGACGCTTCAATGTCCCATTTAACTTTTATTTCATGGACAATCTCTTGCCTTCCGATGTTCGGAGGCTATGTCAATCACCCAGCATCTTTAATCTCAGCTTGCCGGTTATAAAGATTGTACAGGATGGTCGTGTAGGATCACCTTATAACTAAAATGCTTTTAAAAGTAAATCATCTGTAAACGTAAAATACAACCGTATATACTCTCAATTGTATTAACTCTCATTTTTGTTTGCAATTGAAACATTATAAAAAAGAAGAAACTTGATTTAAAAACATTACTTTGTGAACATCTGATTGGATTGAATTAAAATTAAGAAGAAGAATTAAAGTGTTTTCATTAGTTTTCATATTAATAATTTATATATGTGTTATTATGGTTTTCCATATTATTCACTGTTTGTGTGCTTTTGTCACTTTTGAATTAAAATGCAATATTTAAAAATATACTTTTTACTGTTTATTTTTAAATTTATTTATAATAATAAGACTTCCTTATAGTAACAATTTGATTTTTATGTTTTTTTATTTTAAAGAATATCGATTTCGACTTACGTCATCCTCAGTTCTTAAATTATTATTACAATTTTTGCTTAAACTATTACTTATATACTATTTCAAATGCTGTTTTTTATTATTATGTCATATATTTTGTTAGTTCTAGTGTTGATTTTATCATTTAAAATATTGTTATTGTTTTTATGTTTATATATTTCTATTTCTTCCAGTCTATCTAGATTTTGTCCTTTTCTTTTTTATGTAATATGGTTAAATTTGTGTTGATATTGGTTTATTTGTGTTTTTCTATTTTCAAATGTCGGGCATATCTGGATTTTGGATCGCTTCTGTTAATTTCATTGGTGTGCTCGATAAATCTTTTTATGAAGGACCTCCCCGTCTGGCCTATGTAAAATTTACTGCAGTCGTCACAGGTAAGCTTATAAACACCTGTGTCTAAGTTGTGGGTTTTTTTAGTTTTTAGGTAGTTTTCTAATTTATTTTTGTTTTTGTAAGCCGCAATATATCCATATTTTTTTAAGGTTTTTTGCATTATTTTGAATGTTGTACGTTGAATGTTTTGAAAATTTGCGAATCCTAACAACGTTGAAGAATGAAGAAAACTTAGCAGGTAAAAAATACGTAGGCGTAACATACAATAGACTAAAACTAACAAAATATATGACATAATAATAAAAAACAGCAGTTGAAATAGTATATAAGTAATACTTAAAGCAAAAATTGTAATAATAATTTAAGAACTGAGGATGACGTAAGTCGAAATCGATATTCTTTAAAATAAAAAAAATAAAAATCAAATTGTTACTATAAGGAAGTTTTATTATTATAAATAAATTTAAAAATAAACAGCAAAAAGTATATTTTTAAATATTGCATTTTACTAATTTATTTAGTTCTACAACTTGGGGACTCAACCGATAGCCTTTAGAGCATAGTTTTGAGTTTTTGTGATCCTATATTATTAGTTTTTGTGCATATATATATATATATATATATATATATATATATATATATATATATATATATATATATATATATATATATATATATATATATATATATATATATATATATATATATATATATATATATATATATATATATATATATATATATATATATATATATATATATATATATATATATATATATATATATATATATATATATATATATATATATATATATATATATATATATATATATATATATATATATATATATATATATATATATATATATATATATATATATATATATATATATATATATATATATATATATATATATATATATATATATATATATATATATATATATATATATATATATAGTTTGTAAAAATGCCGAAAAAGCATCATAAAAGAAGTGATGATGCAATCAACTCAGAAAGCAGTGCTGACGTTTTTGCACAAAAGATGGTGGATTTATTTAAACGTGCACTAAATGAGGAATCTGGTAAATCTAGTGGAGGTCCAGAGAGGCAGGCGTTTAGCAATAGTACAATGGTGAACGGAATTGGAAGTCAAATTTCTCAGACGACTCAGGTGAGTGATACTTTGGAAGAAATCAGAAGAAAAGAGTAATAGAACTAAAAAATAAAGAGATTGAATTATTAAAAAGAGAAAACGAGATGATAAGAAATAATGTCGTAATGTAAGTGGACTGCAAGTCCAATTAAATGAAATTAATCGTAAAATGGATGTCCAGCCTGAATCAATTAGTAAAATTTTAAGCATTACTAAAAGTATGGAGTGTCCTTACACAATATTTTAAAAATGGCAAAATCACAGAAGAAACTGGTAAATCAACAAAACAACCTGTTAAAAATTCTGTACAAATAGAACAGTTTGATGACTTGGAAGCCATACCGTTCATAAAAACGACAGAAGATAAGAACTAAGCAATTTCATAAGCTAAGTCAAATTTTAATGTAAAGTTATGAGCTTGTTCATATATTTTTATATAAGTATTAATAATATTAAAATTGTGAAAATTAGTATTTATTTTGTATATAATTAAAGTTTAAGAAGTTACATTTAAATTTAAAAATAAGAACCGTAAAGATAATTTCAAAATGAACCCATATAACAACAATTTGATGGAGATATTGCCACCACAAACTGCCAATGAAATGGAATTCGAAGTCAAATCAAATAAGCTTTGTGATTATACCTAGCGAAGATACCATAACTTTCTCGAACGAACAAGTGGAACTTTAAAACTTGTTTCAGTTATGAAATTGGGAACAACTGTATCATCGATTGAATAGTAAGTTACATATGCCAATCTTCCATTAAATTTTTTATTTTAAGCCTACAAAAATTTTTAATTATGTAGATGAGAAAGTTTATATGAAACAGATAAAACAACTAAGAATTCACCACATTGAAAAGCTGGAAATGAATTTTTTCACCGTAGGAGAATCCTTCGAGCATGAAATCATACAATGGCAAGAATAACAAGGAATAACAACCAATAGAAACCCAATCGGTACATTAAGCAGATAATCTTTGAGCATTTCAAATAATCGATTTTTGAATTACTAGCACGATTCTCAATCTGGCAACCCAGTTCGTCTAATTTTAATCTCCAACCTTTTATGTCTACTGATACTCAAGGAAAGATATTGAAAGATTTTTATGATTTCAATAAAAGTTTTAATGAAATAAACCGTAGAATTGGTGGACATAATAATAGATTACTTTCTGAAAAATAATTTACTTCTATCTTCTGATAATTGTGAAATGATTTCATTAGAGATAACCGCAATGTTCCCAACAGAAGAACAAGTAATTAAAACAACTCTAACATCGTATACTAGTAATACTACATAATTTCATTTTATAATTTCAGACGGTATACTATCAAAAAAAAAAAATTGGTACCACTTGGACGAATTTACACTAAATATCACAACAAAAGAAAGAATTTGATAAAAAGTGGGTTGACATTTCAAGTTAACACCCAAAAATGTTCCAAGGGTGAAGAAGTGATTGCAACCAAAAAATATCAATTGTATGCACAGTTGAAGCTGTAGATGATTATCTTCGTGATTATCTTCGAAACTTAAAATATGCCGCACTCACGGACGAAGAACTTTCCCATCATTGGATCCGCATTGGATCCCTTACCGCAGTGAGGAGATTAAAAATACAAAACAAACAAACGAAATTATTGAACAGTGGCCACAATATCAACAGTCCAATCGATTTAAACTGGTAATTTAGAAAATCAATATAGTTTTAGAAATGCACGTTTTTTAAAATTCTTTCTGTATTATTTTCAGATTAATATTGATTTTAGCGGTATTTATAACGATAGTAAAAGAATTTTTGACCTGTGCGAGAAATTTGAATACCAAATAAACAGTTATTATAAAACACACATCATAGATATATCAACCGCAAACTTTCTTCGAACAATTGTTGGCCAGCAAAACTTTCTCCTACAGGTTCATCTGATTTTTACAATACAAATATAATTTCGCTTCCTTGAAGGTAAAAGCGTTTTTCGGTTGGTGTTGCGTCAACTGACTGCTCTTTATTTGTTCACAAACTATTCTTGAAAAGGAAACAGTTGAAAAAAAACATGAAAAATTTGTCAAATTCATCACCCTCTTGGTTGTGTCGAAGAACGATTTTCAAGCCGATTACGTAAGAAAAAAACCACTTGTTGAACGTGAAAAAAACCGAACGACTGAACCAAAATTGCCTGCTTCCCGAATTCGGTTTACGAAAGACACGAGAATAAATTGTGGAAACGTGAATGAAATTACAGTGGATGTGACCTAGACAATCATGAAAACCACCAAAATCAAATTCCAAACTATTTGGAAACCTTCGTTCCGCAAATCAATTCTACCAAACTTATACCAAATGTTCATATAGAATCACAGTGAAGGTGAAAATTGTATTTTTTTTTAAATGAATTATTTTTAAATTACTATAATTATTTAAGTTACTTTTTTTAACGAAATATTACGTTGTACTTGGAATTCCGAATAAATTACGCAGTTTGACTGTGGAAGAATAGATAAATTTTTTACGTCAATTGAACTAGTTTTGATTATTTCCTTTTTCAGAACAAATGAATTAGTTCCCTTTGATGCAGTTTTTTAAATGTTTCCTGCAGTTTCTTGCTCACAGAGTCGCTTGGCCACTTGACTTAATGGACGTTTTCTATGACGAAGTAAGCTTTTAATTACGAATAATTTGGATTCAAATTTCAAAAGGATACGCAGAAAATGTGTCCAATGAATCTAATTGACTAACGTCCACTACAACGTGGGAGACATTCTGAAGATTGCTCGCAAAGTGATCAATACTGTATTGTGCAAAGCTGGTTTCAGTATGATGCAAAGCTGGTTTCAGTATTGAAAAATTCTTATTATTCATCCAGTTATTTGAGTTTAACTACTCACAAGTTTTCATATAAAAATCACCCGATCGTATAAAGATCATAATAGATTGGTTTTCATATTAGTTTGAAATAACTAATTGTAATGATTCTACTGCATTAAGGAGGTGTATGCAAAATAATGAATATCATTAACTTACCATACTTAATAAAATAGTAGTGTCTTGAGAATTCAATCGAAAAAACTATAAATATTGATGAAAATGCTAGATAACAAGATTTTTTATGAGATGTTTTTTTAGATATGAGAAAAACAGGAACTAAAGATTTGGTATACAAACTAATGTAATATAGTTTTTAAGGAAGAGTCAGATTTAAGTAAGAGTCAAAAGTTGGAGTTAAGAGTTAACTTATAGATGTTAAGTTAAGTTAAGACTTATCTAAAAATAGATGTATAGAAAAATACAAGAATAATAAGAACATTAAGAACAACGAATATATCTTTTTTTATTGTGGAGATAGATGACATGTCTTCAGCATAAAAACAACTAACAGCAGTGGCGGTTTTAAGCACAGGCAAACCAGGCATTTGCCGGTGGCCTCGCATTTTTTTTTTCTTAGTACAAGTAATATACAAAATTTTTCTTAGTACAATAAATATAAACAACGAAACTCATTTATTAAAATTCAATATAATGTATGCGTACAGTATTTTTATAAACAGTATTTTTATAAAATATTTAACTTTACATATACATCTATTATTATGTATGTAGCAATTTTTTTTGCGTTATACATACGGTGACCATCCGTCCTGTATTTTACAGGACTGTCCTGTTTTTTGCCATGCTGTCCCTTGAGATTTTTTTGCAAATACAGGACAGTACAATGTCCCTTATTTCTTAATTTGATATGCAAATGTCCTCTTTTTTTGCATAAACTTTACAGGAATATGCATTTAAAATAATAATTTCTCTAGATTTCCCAAAAATTTGTCTTAATTTGTCTAAAGTATTACAATATCGAGCCAGATGTCAAAATCACAGCCCCACTTTTTGGCATTTTTCAACGTTTTAGGTCCTAACGATTCTCAAACAGCAAAAACAAATGTTTGTCCGTCTGCTGACCAGCCATTACAACCGATAAACACTAGAAAGCTACTTTAGCGAGCCAAAAAATTGGGTACTTCTTTGAATAAAATAAAATAAAATTTAGTATTTAATCTTAGTATTCTGGTCAAGAAGACGTGTGTTATTATTCCCTGGGCCCACGCCGATTTCATTTGATGATTATAAATTTTATACTTCGTGAGGCGCTAATCCTTGACGAGTTCGAAAACTTTTGTTCTGCCATTTTCCTCAAATCGGCAGATTTTTCGCTCGGCAAGCTTCGAAAAATGTCAATATTTTGCGATGTTGTAAATTTGCTACCACATTTTTTTTAATACTGCTTTAGATCACGAGCGTGATGTGTCTGCCATTGTCGAGTCCGACAAGTGACATTTTGGTATATTTTGGCTGTCGGACTAGAGCAGACAAATTTTTGTCGGACAAGGTTACCCTCATGAAATTTACGAGAGCCCGGGCAATCGGCATTTTTCGGAGCTTGCCGAACGAAAAAGCGGCCAAATCGTGAAAAATGGCAGAACAAAAGTTTTCGCACTCGTCAAGGACAGGCGCCTCACGAAGTATAAAATATGTGGTAGTCACCACATGAAATCGGCGTAGGCCCAGAAACTATATTAGATTCATTTAATTTTTAATTTTAATAATAATATTCATTTAAGTTTTTTCAATTTTTGTGTCAATTTTTATAATATTTGTATTTAATTTTTGTTTAACTTGAAAATGGCAATGTGCCGAAATATTGTTTTTTATTAATTTAATAATAAAAAATGATGTGAAAGACTGATTAGTGTAAAAAATAAAAATAAATAATAATAAATAGCTTATATAATTATTTTTTTTAACACACTTTTATTTGAGGTAGGTAGCAGAGGGCCGTTATTTTTTTAGCATAAAATTTTAGTTAATTTATGTCCTGTATTTTCCGTTCCAAAAAATGGTCACCGTAGTTATACATAATGCCTGGCAACCATATGAAAGAATATGCGGTTTCTAGTCTCATGGAGGAAAGGAAATTTGAAATTTTTTCTAAGCCTACTAGATTTTTTTTAACATTTCACAATTATTATATTTTTGTGAATATATGATTGCTATAGCTATAGTAAGATTGTTATTAGTATAAAAAATGTTGTGTTATGATTGTGTGCGAGTTACAATTTTTTGGTATAATGTAAGTAATGAATGATGAAAAAATAGAGATTAACTGTTTTCCATTTCACTTCTAAATTATAATTCTTATAGTTCAGACGTTCTTTTTTGGTGTTCTTAGTAATTTATGCGATTTTAATATTGACGATTTTTGCTTTTCTCCTGGTTATTCTTCTGATTATACATTTTATATTGACGACTTCTGCTCTTTCCTTGGCTATTCTTCTGATTATTCGCTTTTATATTAATATTATATAAATTATATTATATATTTATAAATAAATATCAAACTTTAGAAAAACTTTAAATTTATATTCATCGTTATTTAACTATGAATCCTCATCGTGATCGAGACACTGTAAGAAAATGGGCTTCGGGTGCCGAAAAAAAAAGAAATAAGAAAAAACATACAGATATGTTAAAGAAGATTAAACCATTGACAAGTTTTTTTAATATATCATCAGGTACTAACACAACTTTTGATATAGGTGCTAGTACTTCGCAAGATGTTTCAGAAAAATTGGTAGATATTTTATCTGACCAGTCTGAAACATCTTTAGGGTCTTTATCTTTTGTTGTTTCAAATTCTGAAGTTTCTGCTGTCCTATTACCGGACACCCATGAAAAAGATTTTGAAATGAATTTGTCTCAAGAGTCTTCGTTAGCTTCCAATGATTTTGTTTTAGCTTCGAATCCCAAATTGCATGAAGCACAACAAGACACAACTGATGTGGTTATTGTTTCCGACGACCCGACGTTATGGCCCATTTCGTTTAATGAACGAGAAAGAGTCGATATTGTTAAAAAAGGACCGAGTCAGGTTAAACAAATAAATTTTAAAGCCGATAAATCGGGTCGCAGATTTAATACTAGTTTCTACACGAGAGTTCTTGCTAACGGTGAAGAAGTTTCTAGAAGCTGGCTAGTATATTCTATAAAAAATAATTCAATATTTTGCTTTTGTTGCAAAATTTTTTCTACCCGAAAAATATGTTTATCGTCGACTGAAGGTTATTCAGATTGGAAAAATATAGGTTCTAGCTTAAAACAACAGGATCACGATCAGGATCACATTAGCAAAAATAAAATTCAAACGACAATTACTTACATACAAAAACAAAAACTATTAATTATAAGTGGTGACGGAGATGAATGGAATCCATTGGGTAGATTTATAACAAAAACACAATTAACTTAAACGTGTAAGATCTGTACCACGAAATTAGAAACGTTAATCTCATTTCAAAGCTAGCACGTACAAAAGGTGCTGTGATTGCCACCGTTAATCAATACCGAATAATCATTTAATTGTTGAGAGTTTAATCTGGTTCTCCTATTTGAACGAAAAACCGACAACATGGAAGGAATTATATAGCTGAGTGAGGGGACCAGGTGTTCACCAAAAGGAGAGAACCAAGAAAAAAGTTAGCTATCAATACATTACAAACGAGGCCGTGTCCTTCTAAAAAACAACAATCAACTGAAGAAAACGAACTGAATTACCAGCGAAGTTTCTTTCTGTTTTATTTCTTTTATATATTTTATTTTTAATAATTTTCTAGATAGATTAAAATGCAAGGTCAAATAGTTCAGATAGGAGATTCCCAACCTTGAATTCGTTGTGGGGGCAACCGGCGCCCCCACAACGCCTCCTTATTCTATTAATTTTTAGTATAATAATTTGTGAAAAGTCCAAAACAGAACACTACCTTTAAAAAGTCTAAATCCTAAATCTAAATATCTTTCTCACTCTCGTTGTATCGCGGATAGCAGTACTAATTTAAAAAAAATTCATTAAGAAGTTAATAGAGATCATTCAATGGATCAAATTAAACAGCTTTTGGAAAAACTAAGAGTTTCTGTAGCAGTCAAGAACCTGCCATAGTTTTATGGCAATAAACGAACATTGTTCGATTTTATCGGTAACGCAAAAGAGATTTTAAAAGTTATAATAGGCTTGAATGGTGCTTCAAGTAGCAATATTATTTTAACGGCAATTAGGAATAAGATTACAGAAGTCGAAGATGTCCTTAATATGTACGGTACTCCTATAAAATGGGATGACATTAAAGAGAACTTAATACCCACTATTGTGACAAAAGAAACGAAATAACTTTGATTAGACATCTTCATTGACTCAATCAAGCAAACGATACAGTAGAGTGTGAGAATTATAGAAATGCTTTCTACTGTTATAAATAATATTCAAATTGAAGATGGAAATGTAAATGTTATGCAATCCTGTATTGGGCAAGATATTATCTGTTTCAACTGTACTTAAACTTCCCGTCCTCACTACAAATAGAAATTTACTATAGCATGGTTCGAAAATATTTATATACATTTTAAAATACTTTTCAACCCACTTGTGAGCAGCACATTTATTTGTTACATGTGCATTTGACATTTCCGGGAAGACCGTAACATATTCCTTTTACTTTCATATATTTTTGCATGTTTATGTGAAAATAAAAAGAGTTAATGTGTTTTTGTGGTTGGAGGATTTAGTTTTTTTTTATGTTGAGTTGGTTTTGGTGAAACTTGAGTGCTGGTCATTAAAGTGATGTAAAAATTTTCAATTAATTTGTTTTTGTTTTGGAATTTTTAAAATATTTGTTTTTTTAATGGTGAAAATGGATAGGTACATATATAAAATAAATAAAAATTAAACAAAAACGTTAAGTACTAATTATGTTCACGGTTATACAGTTCAATTTCTGTTTATTGTATTATATTATGTCAATGTTTCTGTATATTATGTCAAAAGAAATCAATTTGAATTGATTCGTTATGGACTGTTAAAAATGGTGTGTGGTCGAAATAAAAAAAATTGAGCAACAATAAAAACAAAGTAAGAAATGGGAGAAAAATAGGTTTTATTTTTGAACAAGAACTAACATAAAAATTAGCGGTACAATTTGAAAGGTGTTAATTTTTCAAAGCAGATGATGCCAGCAAACTTGAATGTATAGAAGAAAAAATCTAGTGAGTGGTACGCATATTGTCAAGCTAATGTGTATTTTAATGTGTTTGTTATACATTATAATCTAGTTGGAATTTTAATATTATTTTTTTGTTAATTATAATTGATATTGGATTTTAATTAAAATGAGGTGCTAACGTAAATATAAATTAAAGGAGGATGGTGACCTGGCAGTACACTCTGCCGTCGAACTTGGGTGGTGTGGTCACCAGGACTTACACCAGCGGCAGGTGAATGTAGATTTTGCGTGCAAAACTAACTAGTGACTCTTCACGGACCACCAGACTTCTTAGTCCAATCCAAACAAACCCCTTTATGTGGAAATGTGTAAACATGTATTTCTTTCCAGAGTCCAGACTAAGGGAACCAATATAGTGTAAACCATAAGGGCAATGTGGCCTGTAACCCAATGTGAATCGTTTAGTTTTAGTTTTAGATAGCATTATATAGCTAGCATTAAAAATAACAAGTTCCGAAAAAATATAATGACGATAAGGAAACCTACACCTCAACCTGTATATTATAGAAAGAATTAACCAACCAACCTACCATCAACTTCATACGCTAAATTTACATACCAATGAACCAATATCCATATAATAATCAACCATTTCAAAGAGCAACTTTCCCACATAATTATATATGTACCATTTAAACAAAATTTCAATTAGTTCAAACAACCTTGTATGCAAATACCATTTTAAACATAATTATTTTGAACCCAAGAACACATTGAGTGCTCATTCTAAATTCAAAAGTACAATTAGATATGATAACAATAATAAGGTAAGGTAAGGTAATAGTAACCTTCTTTCGATGAATTGGTATACCAAGATTTCGTGCAGCAGGAATACGTTAGAAAACAATTCTCCAAAAAATTTACAAGATGATGATAATCGATTTGCGGAGAGAACATTATTATCCGGTTGAAAACGAAATAGACATAGGATTTTTTTAGACCAACCTTGGAAGTCAAGACGCCAGACGGATAACAAGCATCAACAATCCCTTCTGCCGTATATACATATAAAAGGAACAAACAATCAAATTTTTAATAGACACAGGAAGTAATAAATCTTTTATTAAGCCTATTCGTATAAATCCCGAACTTGTCACAACTATCGAACCTGTTGAAATCAAAACTATTTCAATTCCATTTTAGAAACTAAAAATCTACATTTTCAAAAACTTTTCAACACAGTTGTATCTCCTATGAAGTACAATGACACTTCCTGACAGTATTTTATTCCTTTTATTTTTTTTCTATTTCAATTTATTATTCTCATATATTTACAATTTTAGTATATAAAAATATTATATAATTAAATTATAGTGTTCAGTAAAATTATATACTTCTCAACTATGTGTTTGCGTTTTAAGATTGCGTCTTATTTGGGTTAGTTTTTATTCTTAGTTTTTATTTTTAATTGACGTTTGCAAATCAGATAAAATAACGTTAATATCAGCTGAAGAGGCGAATATAGCTATATCATCAGCATAAAGAGCAAAATCTGTAGTGTTGTTAAATTGAGTTTTAATATCAGCCGTAAATACATTGTATAATGCAGGTGAAAGGACAGCCCATTGTGGAACACCGCAACTAACATTTTTGGCCGTGGATCTACAATAGTTAATTGTATCACTGTTTAAAAAAAAATTAAAAACGCTCCAAAATCTAGTAAATTTGTACTCATTTATTTGTAATGAAAATCAATTGTCTATTATTTCATACTACAATTATTGAAGTAACCGTCGATTTCAATCCTGAAGCATTATTATTACTGAGACAATCGTAGTAAAATTAAAAAAAATATGCAATAATACTTCTTCACTATTAAATTTACTACAGTTGTTGAATAAAAATAATATTTGTGGAAAAAATTCAATGAAGTAGGGTATTTTAGCTCATTACAATCTATGTTAAACAGGAATATATTATTGCAAAAAAATTATTTAAAAAATCGAGTAGCCAAAATTTCGTTTTCATTTATTTATTGTCATTTTTCTGTTTCGTTTAGTTTTATAAAGTTAGAATAGTTTTTATTTTAGTGGAATCAATTTGTAAGATACAGATAAGCAATTCTGTAATTTCCAAACATACAGGTAAGCAAGTTATAGCATTATTAAACTGCGTTAATCTGTTCATGCTTTTTCAATTTTAGGGATGAATAGAAAATCGATAATCTTCTGTAAAATATGCAACCGAGGGCAAGTATAATAGAAATTTATTTGTGAAACACAAATTTGTTATGAATGGCTTGATTCTGTGCTACACAAACGAATGTAAACAAAAATTTTCTTGCTATAAAAGTTATCTCTTACATTACCACCGAACTCATTTTCAATCAACTAAATTAATTCCCATAACTACTTTATTTGTGTGCAGTATTTGTTCGTTGTGCTTTCAAACTGATAGGCATATAATACTACATTTGCAACGCCATATAAAGCTAGGAGAAAAAATTAGATGTACTTGCAATTGTTTGAAAACATATACAAATATTAACACTTTTCGCTCACATACATACAGAAATTATAAAAATCAAAACGATTTAGATATTATTCAAGATCAAAGTATTCTGCCGTGCTAAGCACAAAGGGCGTATCTTGAATTTTTGACATTTCGAGATATTAACACTTTTTAATTTTCAAGTTTCACAGTCAAACTAATCGAAACTATATTTTTAGTCAAAAAAATGTCAATAATGACAAATCTTAGAAAAGGTTGCCCCAATTTTAAATCAACCGATGACCAAGAGGAAGCAGAACGAGATCAAAACTGGCTAAAAGAAAATGCGATGTTTGTGCTTTCGTTAAATCAAAGCATGAAAAAAATTAAAACTGAGAAATTTTGTAAAACATTGTCCATTCAGCGTGCTTTTTTGAATAATACTGTTCATCCACCTACAATATTTGAAATTGAAAATGATTGGCTTCATCTTTAGATAGGGATTTCTTAATACAACATTTCCATGTTTTAATAAATAATAATGCCGTCGCATCTTGTATTAAAAAATGTTTCATAAACACGAGAAGAATCCGAAAGAGGCTATACATATGATTGCAAACCATTTTAAAGAAAACGTGGTCATAATCTATAAAAAATTTGGCGTACGTGTTTCTTAAAAAAGAATTTAGTACAGCCAGATATTTTTAAATGTACTATTCTTATTTATATTTATAGATTGGTACATCATTTTGTGCCACAAAACCAAGTTCAGTTACACCTACTATAGCTGCAGTACAATTAGATCCAGAAAACTCTGTTTACTATGTCTACGTCGAATATAAACTAATTGAAGGATCGTGTTCTTCGACTGAAGAAGCACTTGAACTACTTTGGCAGCATTTTTTGTTTTTAATATGGAATATCCCAAAGACATATCGCTAGTTTTAGAAACCATACAACAATGTGCAAAATACACACAGAATTTGCAAGATCAAAAAAAAATATTCATTATAAATCTCGGGTTACAAATTAAAAAAAAAAAAAAGTTTGCAATTTTAAAAAAACTTAAGGGTTTAAGAAAATGCTTTAAAAAAAAAGATTTGATTTACTAATTTATAATATTATAATTATTATATATAGAGTGTACCTGTTTGCGTTTTTCTAAAATATTCTTAAAAATAATAATAAAAACTCCATAATTGTAATTTTAATATTTGAATAAATGAAGTCATTAAAATGTATATTTTATAGTTTCAATTAAAACGGTATAACGAATTTTAAATTACAAGAGAAATAAAATTAATTTTACTAATTAAATTATAAAACACTCTTAGGTGGGTAAAACTTCAACTCCGAAAGGTAGTAAAATTTCTCGTACGGTGTAAAAAATCCTCACCATTAGTAATATTCCTATCAACAGGTAAATTGAATTTACTGCCTTTAGTAAAATTACCCTTCAAAGAGTACACATTTTATCCATTGTCATGTAAAATTACTATTGAATATTAATATTACCTGTTAATATATTTTTACTACGATTAATGTAGGCAAAACCGATTCCTACGATAATTGTAGTAAATTTTTAAAACAGTGTAACTAAAAACTGTCTATCACTTAAAAAGGAGTTTATGATTCTAATCAAATAATTAGGAAAATGTAAATGAAGTAATTTAAAAATGATACCTTTATGCCAAACTTTATCAAACGCTTTTTTATTGTTTAAATTTGCTTTAATATTACTGCAAATTCTGTAAACTTGGTGAGAGGTGGAATGGTATTTTAGAAAGCCAAAATGTTCAGGAGGAATAATTGCATTTTGTTCTACAAACTGCTCAAAACGTTTTAATATTGTACGTTCAAAGATTTTACCAAAGATATTTAGTAAACTAATAGGTCTATAGCTATCAATATTTGTTTTAACTTTGCCCGGTTTCAAAACAGGAAGCAGTTTAGCGATTTTCCATTCAATAGGAAAATACGAAAATTTCAAGCAAGCATTATAAAGTTGCGTGAGGAATACTATAGTTTTTTTGGGAAGATGTTTTATTGATAGATTGTTAATTTTATCAAGTCCTGGAGCGAAAAAAGTGTAAAATAAATTAATACAAAAAAAACAATAAGTGAAACAAAAATAAGAGAAATTTTTTAAATAAAACAACTAAAATTCTTTTACAATAAAACAAGTAAAATTCAACAAAAATTAATATTAAAATAAAAATAAAAAAAATCAAAATTAATTCAAACAGAAACATTATGGACAATGGAACAACATATTGAGGCTTTGACTAGCCAAGTCCAAAACTTAACAAACCAAATTGAAGGACAGCAATTAATTTTAAATAACATCGAGCAAACAAAATTTAATCTAAGTGCCCAAGAAATACTACAAAATTTTAACGAAATCACACCGTTTAGTGGAGAAGACAATTACAAATTAAAATCGTTTTTAAAAACCATAGAAGACGTCGAAGATTTATGCGGCGATAATAATTTTCAACTTAAAGAATATTGTTTAAAAAAGCTGATCAGTAACAAAATAATTGGAAAAGAACGAGAGTCCATTTTACAGATACCAGAAGAAAAAAGGAATTGGAACACAGTAGTCGACCAATTAAAACTACGTTTCCGACCCAACGATTCTATCCATAAGCTAACATATACAGCTAAGGAATTAAAGATACATAATCTTAAAGATCTTTTTAATATATTAAATAATATTAAATGTAAATGCAATGAAATTTGTGATTTTGCTGATTTAGATACTTATAATTATGAATCAATTGATAGAGATTTAGTTGAAATTTTAAAAAGTAAGACTGTTCCGACATTTTCAGTACATATTGATGAAGAAAAAAGTTTATTCGCATTAGATAATTATTATGAGTCACGTATAAGCAAAACAATGAATCAACTTCAGAAATAGATAACAAACATGATTCACATAAAGTTATTTTGTTTTAAAGAAAATATTAAGTTTCATAGATAGTATTAAATTTCATAATTTTGTTTATTATAAAATCAATCGAATTGTTTTGACTTAACGTGATCATACTTGAAATTTCTGAACACTTGCAGACCATTAATTATAAGTAGTTTTCCAAGAATTAAAGATTATTAAAATAATATAAACACTTCGCATTTTGATATAAACAAAAGATATAATTAAGAATGCGAAGTGTTGAGTTAAGTAAAATAGAAATAGATTTTAGATTTAATTCAATTCTTAAATAGTGAAGTAAGAATATTTTAACTTTGTGTAATCGAATAATAATATTCGACTTTTCATAAATAAAGTTTTAATTTAACTTCTAACAAAAATTAAATTTCACTCTTTATTTTAAAATAAAGTTTTAAAAAATAAAATTGTTGTTTGTTTTATTAAAAACTGCAATTCACAAACATTTTTTGAGTGGTGAAGTGACCTGGCCCGGACCTTGTTAATCCCTGATGGTTTATCGTCTAGGTTATCCCACTATGGTTATTTCACTAAGTTCGCGGATTCTTCATGAGGTCATGACCACCAAGTGTTGCGCTCAATTAGTTTAACTGCCATGGTCAAAAATTCTATTCGTTAGAGCGTAACCTGTTGGAGGGTACGAAGATCGCAGACCAGTGGACGATAACAGGGAAATGGATCGCCTGTCGTTCGGGCCTCTGTGACAGGCGTTTTCTCTACACCTACCCCAACCTCTTATTTTCAACACAGGGTGTTTCGGAGGTGTCATTGTGTAACGGTTGTCTAATTTTCTCATTAAAAAAGAATTGAAATACATTTATTACATTTCGTAATGTAATAATAAACATTTTTAATCATTTCGAATATTTCAGTTTCCCTTCTGAATACAACTTTCATTTCTTAAAACAACAACTTAAACTTTTCAAATTCAAATAATCTCCAAACAGCTAAATAACGAAACGCATTATAAACGTACTCACAATAACGGAAAAAATGGAACGGAAACTACGTTTTCTCAAAGTTGCTACACCTTGGTTTTTGTTCATAAAAGCATTATAAAGAACAATGGCGAATTTTTGGATTATAAATTCCATGTTTAAACATAAAATACATTCATTCGATCTTGAATTGTATAAGTATTAACTTAAAAGTGATTTTCTTTTCATGTTCAGTTTTGTTAAATAATAAAAAAAATGGAATTTTGTGATTTCATAAATAGATACAGTGAGTCCTCGACTTACGCGAATTCGACTTACGTGAATTCGTACTTACGTGATTTAAAAAAAAAAATTTTTTTTTGTGAAATGAGTAGTTTTTTCATTTGTTTTCTGTTGTTCTTTATTTCTACGTTCTCTACTTTCGTATAATGACTATTTTTTTGTTTTTGTTGCGCTTTATTTCATTTTTGTTTGTTTACAAACACGATTGATTATGTTTGTTGATGCAATAGCAAGAGTAGAATGAAATGAGCAATAGCACTTGCATTACCTATTACTTGGTAAATTCAGCGATGAAAGGCGACAAAAAATTGAAATAGATACATATCTATTTGGTGTAATATGTATGTATATGTAAGTTGTTATTGTAGCGTGTTAAACAATGACGAATTACACAATTTTTAGTCTTAATTTAGATTTCTTCCTTTCACGTGTTCATAAAAAATATAACCCGTAGTCATGTCAAACAAACGTAAATTTGATTCCCAAAATGATAAAAGACATGTCATCACCTATGGAGACCAAAGTAAAAATTATACAACAATATGAAAAAGGTGAAAAAATGGCAGACATTGCACGTGCTTATAAAATGAGTCATTCTACGATTAGAACAATTATTCTGGATAAAGTTCGAATTATGGATCACGTAAAAAAAGCGGCACCAATGCAATCTACGATAATTACCAAGAAAAGAGGAATATTAATAGAAGAAATGGAAAAATTATTGGTTATATGGGTAGAAGATATGCAACAGCAACAAATTCCAATCAGCCTTATGCTCATACAAGAGAAAGCTTTGAGTCTTTATGAAAACCTAAAGGGCAAATATCCCGATAGTGTTGGTACTCACACATTCACTGCAAGCCACGGATGGTTTCAGAAATTTAAAGGTAGAAATAAACTACACAACATTAAAGTGACAGGTGAGGCTGCCAGTGCAGATACAGCGGGTGCTACGAATTTTATCAAAAGTTTAGCAGAATTCATAAAAAGTGAGGACTACCTGCCACAACAAATTTTTAATGTGGATGAAACTGGGCTATATTGGAAAAAAATGCCAGATCGGTCCTATATATCCCAACAAGAAAAATCTATGCCAGGCTTTAAGGTGTCTAAGGATAGGCTTACACTTTTACTTGGTGGAAATGCTTCTGGAGATTGCAAAATCAAGCCACTTTTAATTTACCACAGCGAAAACCCAAGGGCTTTAAAGAATATTTCCAAATCATCATTACCTGTGATTTGGAAATCCAATCGAAAAGCTTGGATGACTCAGCAAATTTTTGAATTTTGGTTTCGTAATCATTTTATTCAAGAGGTAGAAAAATATTGCAAGGAGAATAATCTACCATTTAAAATTTTGTTATTAGTTGATAATGCACCGGGTCATCTGCCTTGTCACAATGAAAACGTAAAAATAATGTTCCTTCCTCCCAATACAACCTCCATTATACAACCAATGGATCAAGGTGTAATTCATACATTTAAAAAGTATTACCTACGGAACACATTAAGGCAAGCAGTTAGAGCTTGTGATGGGGAGAATGCCAAATCGTTAACCCAATTCTGGAAGGAGCATAATATTTACAAAGCCATTAAAAATATTGATGATGCCTGGAATGAAATTTCAATATCTACGATGAATAACGTTTGGAATAAGCTCATCCCCAAATTGACTGAGGATAGGCCAACTAATGAAATTGAAAATGTTATTGGCGAACTAGTCGATATGGCCACAGAGCTGAACCTAAATCTGGAAGAAGAGGATTTCATCAATTTAATCAACAGTTATTCAACTGAAATGAGCGACGAGGTATTGATGGAACTCGATGACCTGAGAAAAGAAGACTTTTCAGAAGATCCGGTTGAAAATGATCAACCGAAGCAATTTGAAACTAAGAAGATGGCTGAATATTTAAATATGATCGAGAATGGTTTAGCTGGCTTCGAGGCTCAAGATCCGGATCCAGAACGATTTGCGAAAGTTTCAAAAAAAGTGAATGATGCTATTGCTTGCTATACTATTATTTACGAAGAAAAGAAACGTGCTACAAGGCAAACAACATTGAACCAGTTCTTTAATAAATTATAGTTTTATGTATATACCTTAAATGTATCTTTGTACACTGAAATATTTATGTACATATATCTGAATTAAAAACAATTTGTAGAAATAATATAAATAATATTTATTTTTATTTTTAAAATAATATAAATAATATTTTATTAAATATTTGTGTATGTAGATTCGTTCTATTTTCACCTATCACTTTAAAGCTAACAAAAATTTCACGAATTTAAGGTTATTTCGACTTACGCGATTTTTCGACTTACGTGACAACCCTTGGAACGAATTAATCGTGTAAGTCGAGGACTTACTGTAATTGATATTCTTGTGTAGAATTTAAATGAAAAAAACAGAAAATCAAACGTGATACAAAAATTAAAATAAAAGAAAAAATAATTAAATAAAAAGAATTTTTTTAAAGAAAGCATAATATCATTGAATTGTGTTATTTTTGGTAAAAAGTGGAAGGAAGGTTAATCGAACAAACGAATATGGGAAACCCTTTTGTCATGTAATTGTAAATAGTGGTTGAACGTTCAAACTGAAAAATAAATATATTTTTTTTTATGCACTCAAATGAGTCACACGATTTATCTGTCATAGACATAAACATTTATTTCTGTCGCTCTCCAATTTCAAATATATTTGATACAAATTAATCAATGTGGAATTTGGTCTTTTTAGTTTATAGACAAGAAGAGAAAGCAAATAACCTGGCAGTATTATTCAATTTTTTTTTGGGACATAGTGGAAGCGATGAATTAAAGAATACGAAAAAAATTAAAGTATTGTGATTGAATGGATATGTGGTGGACCAGTAACCAGGCTGATCCACCCCATTGATACAAACACCCAAACAATCCTATAATACTCCTATTTCGATAACAATTACCCAACATCATTTCAAACAACTGACCCTGATCGATTCAGTAATCATAATAATAAGTCTAGACATAATAAACCACAGCTGCAACATATTTTTACATCCGTCAATTGATAAATCTTCGATTGATCAAATTCAATTTAAATTAATATATATACAAAATTAAACCACATAAAAAGTCTTGCAATCTAAAAAAGTCTCATAAAAAACACACAATGTATTTTTATGCCTATTTTCCAATTATCGAAACAATCCAACTAATTTGCTAACATTGCAGCTGTAGAATAAATATCTATAGTTCAAAGTCCAACTGAGTACAAAGTCCAATGTACAATCCATGCATTCTTCTAACAATAAATTCCTATAATATAAAATCCAATAAAAACTCCATACATTCTTCAAATTCAATTAACACATTTCAATAATACAAAGTCCAAAATTACAATCCATACATTCTTTAAAAGCCAAATAAAATTTCCATTAAATAAATAAAAATACCAACTAAATTAATTACAACAATAATCCCATTGTAAATCAGAAACCTAAAACCCTACACGAGCTAAAACTAAAATATTTCCATATTACCGGAAAGTAATAAAACCCTTCAATAATTAATTTTTCATTTAAAACAAAAACAAACAACAAAAAAAATATAACTAAAAATATTAAAACTAAAAAATCGATTACTACGATATTTCGATTTTATTTTATTGTATTTTGGAAAAACGTTTTCCGATTGGTCAACTAAATTTTGCCCAACGGAAAACGTAGAAATAAATACCACTGATTTTTGGAAAACAAATCAGTCTTGAGTAATACGCGTTATCGTCGGGTTCAGAATACTAAAACCGAGGGAAATCGAATCCCAACAATTAAATCAAAAAAGTTTACGTGTGTAATATTGTAAAAGTGCTGGAACAGACGTTCCAAATTAAATTAAGTTAGAATAGTTAATAAAAGTAAAGTGTACCAAAACTAACAATAAAGCATTTAAATAAATTAAAGAAAACAGCCATCGTGAGTTTGTTCAGTTGGAAAAATATTGAGAAGCCTTACCAGGAAATTCAGAGTAAGTACTTCTATTAAAACGCATTTATACCAACGAATATCTGTGGTGAGTAGATTCCTCTAACGGGAACACCACAGATAAGTAATGCTGGAAATTTAATTATATTTGGATGGAATTATTGAAAAAAAAGAGTATAAGTGACAAGAAGGGAAATAAAGTTAATGTATGATACATTGGAACACTCTGCAATCAACCAACCGCAAGTCTAATTTTATTTTTATATTACAATTAATTTTATTGACACCGAATGTTCACATTCGTTTTATTATTATTATTGTCTTAAGGATTTTTTTTTAATGTCAGGCTAATTTGGCGTATATAGTTAAGAGATTCTCAGAAAGGATTCACTGCAGAAGCAGTTCATCCCGGGGTTTGATTTGTCTTTGTCGTTAGTATAAATTGTAAACCGCGATAATATTGTTATAAAAGTCCAAAATAAATTCATACAAGTGAATTTATTACAACGTGGCTCCATATCAGGACCATTACAACAATTGGTTTTTCAGGAAACGGAGAGCAGGAAAATGCTTGCCCTTGGCTTTCTATGCCATAGCTAGACCGCCTCTGTCCTCTGGTCATCTTTTGACTTCACCGTGGCAACCTTCCAAAATCCCATTTGTTTATTATATTAAATTGTTTTTTTGTCTTTCGATTTTGAGTCTTGTTTTTAATCAGCCCGATTATTCTGCTGCCTATCCCAATAGTTTTTTTGTTTCCTCCACTAGTTTTCGTAAATTTGTTTTTGGTTATACTTGTTTTGACTCCTTATAGGTTTTTTTGTAGGTCATTATTTCGGTTCTTTTTGTCCTTTTATCTCTGTTTTTTTTTGTTTTTGGTAAATTTTGTTTTTGGTTTAATTTTTGTTTGTCTGGCCCGGCTAGTTCAGTCGGTAGAGCATGAGAGTCTATCTCGGGGTTTGGGTTCGAGCTCAGCTCCCATTTCATTTCTTAATTTTTCCTATGATTCTCAGGACGAATGTAGTCAGCCGGACTTCCTCCTTTCGTCCTGTCCTGTAATGGGCAAGATTTTAAATGTGGGGTGTACTTCCATTTTTCGTCCTATAGTAATGTACTATAGATCTACATTATTTCCCACTCACTTTTCATCCCGTTTGTGTAACAACACAACTGGTTAAACATTCCAAAGTAAATCCTACACTTCCGGTTAAATTGTTTTTTTTTTGTTAATTTTCTATATTGTTTTTCTCCTAAATATGAAAGAATTTTTTGAATTAATAAATTAAAATAAAATTTATGCTGACGAATTTTTTTTTGCTCGTGCGAAGAAAATTTTTCTTAATTGTTTTTCTTTAATTAATCAGATCTTTTACCTTGTCATATATATTATAGAAATATTTTAATAAATTTTGTAAGGTGAATTTTTTTTTTTAAATTTCTCTGCTTTTTCAAAAAATTGCCATAGTCCCCATTTATTTGGCATTATGTGGAAAAATAATGATATTATAAAACTATGGGGAAAAATATAAAAAAACAAGGGGAATATCAACTATCCAAACCCCTATTATATCTTTATAATAAATTATCAAAAGATATTATTTTACCAAATTACTATTTTTACCAAAAAAGACCTACTTTTACCTTTAAACACAAAAAAAAATTAAAAATCTGTCAAGTAGTTCATAAGACACATTGAATTGAACATATACGAAACCCGTGGGTTTTCAAAACTGCTCCGAGATATAAAGAGAGAACCAGTCGCGGTTTATTCTCTCTTCAACAGTAAAAAATATAAACCAATTCAAAAATGTGTGGCAACTCGATGTAATAAAAACGTGATTAATGCTAAACTCATGAACACATCTACAAATTGCATCTATAAATATTACCATAGCGTGAAATTCTGCCAAACTAAATCATGTATTTAATATAGAAAAAATTTAAATTTATTGCAGAGTAACACACTTAGCAGCAAATCAGCAGAAGGCTGAAAAATCTAGCGAATTATTTTTTACTCGTTCGTTTAAACGAAGCAATCAAGTACGACCCCTTTCTTTTTTTATTATCTAACAAGTTCAAACAAACGAATCCATTTCTCAACACAAAACTTAATCCTCTGTTCGTTCTTACTTCTCTATTTTCTATTCATCTTCTATGTTTTGATCTATACAGAACAAGTAATCCATATCGGCAAACTGAACTAAAAAAATAGACATCATTCATTTTAGAATAGGAATCTTTATCAATGACCACCAACTCTTCCACTGTAACCATCAATCCACAGCTAAGATTCTCATAACCAATATTTAATATTAACTTTAAGTTTCCTGAAAACCATCCCAATGTGATCATTCTACCTGTCAAGTCCACAAATAATAAATGTCGAGTCCACAAATAGCCATGTCAAAAACTGAGTATATTTATAAATTAAAACTCTTACTCAGGAACTCTAGCACCCACAGTTCTAAAACGTGACTTAACAAAATCACTACAAACTAAAAACAATTCAGTATTATAAAAGAACTAAATGAAAAATAATGCATCAGCGTCTGAACTAAAAACAAATAATAGTAAAAAATTTATTCTCAGTGTGCTTATTAATTGACAGAGTCGTAGATAATAGCAGTAGAAGCGGTGCGTATTGCGAGGGAAGTCAGGTGTTTGCGTTATCCGGTGGGAGATGCAAAAATATCGAGGTTTATTAATCGTATAATACAATACACGGAAAGAGCTGATGGGTTGGGGACACAGGAAGATGTGCGAAATGGACGTATGTATGCGTGTGCTCAGCTTTAGGCAGCTTGATGGGTGAATAAGATGTTCAGGATAAACCAGGGATTACATCTCCGCTGGTATCACCGCAGTTTAGACCGGCTGATAGATTGTGACGAAGGGAATCCCAGACACACTACCTTCGTGTCAAAGACTTATTATATCCCCTTCGTCGCAAGTTCTTGTTATTCCAGAAAATTTTTAATTTGTTAATTTCGATGTCTTATGATATCCTATCTATTTTCAACACATTTTCCCATGTTATTGTTTTGCAAATTATGCAAAACATAATTAATGTTAAAATATTCATTAACTTAAGTGTCAATCAAATTTCACTTAAGTTAATTCTTGTTTTTTTTTATTCCCATTTTTAATTTTCTGGATTTTTTTTTGTCGATTAAGAGCATTTTAACAAAAAGCTCGGATGACACCGAGGTGTAAACTGGCGTGAGATGGTTTTGGTCTAGGAGTTAATTTCTGAGTTTGGATGAGGACGGTATCGCGCGTAACCAAACGGTTCAGATAGGTTTTTTTGTTGTTTGTTTCGTTTTAGTTTATATTTTTGTTTGTTTTTGTGCTTTGTTGTTTAGACTGAAGATCAAAGATAGATTAATGATTCAATGATTTAGTGGAGTGATTCAATTTTTAATGAAATTTGGAAACAAAAGTTATTCATAAGGCTGTCCAAAGTGATCTGTGTTTTCTTTATGAAATTTGTAATGAAAAAAATTCTGTTTAGACTAAATATTCAGATCAAAAATAGAATAATAATTTCATGATTTAGTGGATTCAATTTTTAATGAAATTTGGAAACAAAAGTTATTCATAAGGCTGTCCAAAGAGACCTTTGTTTATTTTTTTATGAAACTGGTAATGAAAGAATTCTATTTAGAGCAAATATTCAGATCAGATATAGAATAATGGTTAAATGATTTTGTAAAGTAAAAAAAAAAAAGAAAAAACAAAACCAGGAAAAAAATATATTACGTAAAATTGTCTAAGTGAGTATATTGGCAGTTCGGAATATCAACATAAGAGAAAGAAGGAAAAAATTAAGAAACAAGGTGAGCCCCTTACTTAGTTATACTATTTGGTTGTGTATTTTCTTTTGGGTAGGTTTAGTTCGGTTTCAACCGCTCACTTCTACGCTTTCCTGACTGCCGATCCAAACCCACGACCGTTATAGACTGAGCCAAGTCGACAGAGCGGGAATCGGGCAACGGTCAGGGAAACAAATCTATGAAGTTAGTAAGTGCAACCTGTTGCACTTGACTTAATGCAGCTAACCGATTCATTGTTAGTTATACTCAAATACCTAAACTTAAGGAAAGATAAACCTTCATCCATCTTCCGATAGCACCTTTTCTTATTATTGCACAACACCTTTACACCATTTGATATGGTAATGACTTGCAAACAATATTCCTAACTTAACCCAAAGCATAAAATATATATTAGAGTTGACGGTATTTAACTTCAAAGTCCTTTAATAATTAAATCTAATGTAAAACAAATCTCAGTTGTTGTTATTATTCTAAAGTAATCATAACAATATGACATCATCCAAGTAAATACAAAACAAAATCATATACATTTAAAATGCGTTAATGAATGAAATAGATTTGGATAATTGAGGTAGGTTATTATGATTAAACGAGAAGATGATATATAGGTCAAACGTAAATATTGAAGGTATTCCAGTTTTTTTTAAGAAAAAGAGGGGAAGTTAAATTGTAAATGTTATTATTTGAGATTTGAATGCATCTGTGTATAATTAATATTATTGCCATTGTAAACCGTAGGCTTTCTGATTAAATCGAGAGTCCGGTTGTTTCTGGAACTTTCGATTTAATCAGAAGACTTCCGGTCCGCCAGGGTATAAATTAAATTGTTTTGTATTGCATGTGGCTTGTTACTTTGAAGTCTTTGAGACAGAAAACTCATACAAAGAGTTTAATTTATATAATTAGTTTATTTAAACATAATTATACTATTTTGTGTAGTGAAAAATGTAAAACGTTAAATAAAATGAGACAAAATTTTTACTTAGTAATTTGTGTGTATAATTTATTTCATATGTGGCATGAGATGATCCAATTCTCTATAGAACTAATATGTTAGTCTGTTAAAAACAGTGTATTAATTGTTCATGATGTTAAAGTCGGATTATGTGCACCAAGGCCTACTAAAATTATAGTTTGTTAAGTGAAAAATCTTAGATAATGCAAAGCAAAAATAAATCAAATAAGACTTTTAATGAATAATAGAATTTAAATGAATTTGTGGAATTTATGGTGATTGACAATTTCTAACTAAATTATCAAACAAATATTAAATGTGTTATTAAATAGTTAAAATTCCGATACACATTGTTAAGGAAATAAGTGAATTTCGAAAATTGTGCCAAGATATCTAAAATTTGCTATTATGCAAAATAAACTTTTTTGTTGAAAGCCGATATACTGTTAACCTAGTGTTGATACCTAATTAAAATTTAACTACACTTTAGCAATAATATTAGTGTTGCATTTACGGCCTTATGTCGACATTGCTGTGAAAATTTGTTTTTGGCTATGATATGATGACCATGATATTAAAAAAGGGAGATTTGAGAACCTCAAGAAAAAAGGAATATATTCTTCATATTTGATTTGGAAATTGCTGACTATTATTTGCCTGAGTGACGAGTTAAATTATTTCAAAATAGGATATTACTATTCAACAATCAAGATTCTATGTTTCAACATTGTAAGAGTGAGTTGCTTTAGATAATTATTATTATAAAATCTTTTTTTGTTATAAAAGTCTATATTTTTATTGATTTGCGCTTAAAGAAAGTAGAGTAAAATTAATAGAAGGAATATAACAAAAACTTATACTTAATATCTTAAATAGAAAATAGAACGCTAGTTAGTTTCAAAATATTTCAAATATAATAATTGCCACTAGTTTTTCATTTTGAATGATAATTTTATTTTTAACATTTTTTTTTAATAACATGATAATCAAAAATAAATTGACAACGATAACCGACGAATAAAATGAGATAGAATTTTTTTAACGGTGTAGTGAATCATCCCTCTCTTCTCTTTCTCTCTCAAATCCTGGGTATAATAATTTTTTTGGATATACAATTCTGAGTTTAATTTTACAAAACAAAAAGGTACTCTTATAAATTTAATTTTGTAGCCGGTTAAGATCACAAAAAAAAATGAACTCTGTTACTAGAGCTTCAATCCCGCGAATATTAATCGAAGTACCACGTGATCATCTTAATAAAAACACCATTTCTAGTACCGTTACAAACCTTCGCTCCCATCTGGGATTCTAGCTTGCACTGCCAAACGTTACAAGATCAACGTTTAAAACTATTTATATTTAAAACTGCTAATTTTAAGTAATCAAATAAATTATGTCAATTAAGTAAATTAAATAAAAAAACAAAGGAGCCATTTCAATAAAAAAGTTTAACAACATTTAGTGTAATTTCCGTATAACAAACACCATAACAGAGACAACGGGAACGATTAGATTCGCCTGGTTACCAACAGCCGAATCCAAGGAGGGAGTATTTTACTCGTGCAACGCTGGATCCAGTGTTGAGAGCTGAAGATTTATTTAATAAAAAACTCTTGGCACCACCACCTTACAACCAGTTTCCTCAGAGTTATCGTAGCGCTGTTTCAGCGTTGGCAGCCGGGAGTTACCGAGAGGAACGGAGGAACAATGTCAGTCGTTATGACTCAAATTGGGTTCCTGTTTTCACTGGAGATAGCCACTCTCTAGATGTTCATGAGTTCGTTCATCGAGTGGAGGCGGCTGCCAGAAGAGATCGTGTGACTTTGGATGACCATCGGTCAATACTTCTACGATACCTTGAGGCAGCTGCCGATAAATGCTACCTGAACGTGATTCACGAGCATCAGGTGGCGATGTACCCAGTGTTAAGGGAGAAACTTCGCCGAACTTTCGGTACTCTCTTAGATGACAAGGCAATATTGGTTGTTCTACTGAACCGAACGCAAAAACATAAGTGTTTACGAGTATCTCGTAAAAATTGGTCGGAGGTTGGAGCGTCCATTTGCTGAAGGTTAAATGGTGGAGATTGCCAGGGAACGTCTGAGAGCAGATCTTAAAAATTGTAACATATAACATTCACATCAAAATGGTATGCAAACTGATAAGATATTTAATAAAAAAATGTTAGTATACATTCAGACGAAATATTTTTCAAATTAAAAATTAGCTTTCAATTTATAAAATAATGCATTATCAGAGAAACTGTTTTACAAAATAATAAAAACAGCTTTCAGTTATATACATTTAATAAAAAAAAGTAGTATACATTCTGGCAAAAACTGTTTAACAAATTTATTATATTTTATAATATTGAAAGTATGTATATAACAAACTAAAACTGTTCTAATTAATTAAAGCAAACGTAAAGAATTTTATATTGGTTATTGTATTTTGTTATTGTAATACCAAAAATATTATGTATAAAAAAGAAGTTAATATCAAATAAAAATCAAATTAAGTTTTACCTTTAGTGTGTAACTATAATACTCCTTGAAATTATATTTCAAGTAATTCGTCCGAACGAGAAGCTGAGAACATCAACAAGCAATTTAGTATAGCATTAATTACAATTTACAAGTATCTACAGTAGCAGTTTCTTTTTAATGCTGTTATTTTATTTTGTTCCCCGCAAAAGAGAAATATATATTAGTGACGATACAAGGTGGTCCGTTACTTTGCTGTTTAAAAAACTCGTATTCTAAATCAACTAGTAGTAAAAATAAGCATATAGAGATATGGGCAAATAAGATAAATGAAGGAACTATTTTGGGGTATGTTAATGATAAGAAGAAACCAAGACTGAATTCAAAAGAGTATAAAGCATGTCGATGAACCATAAGAAATAAAATACAAGAAAAAAAGAAAAGGAAATTAATCAAGATACAGATAGTTGTAAGTAATTTTAATTGAAACATTTACTTTATATAAAAAATATATATATATATCTTTAAAATGAATTCGATATACATTTATGTATTTAGCTCTACCGGTTAGTTTGTGATGTAAATTTTTTTTGTGTGTGCAATATAAGAGATTTTCGAGCCAGCGTTCGCCTGTCGAAAATCGGCGTAATCCTTTCTATTTTGACTATACTTTAAGTCCGTTACCATAACAAATTTATTATTAAACTTAACGTGATTTGCTTGTTTTATTCATTCTGTAAACCTACTTGTTGAATTGCGGAAATCTATAAAGACAACTGATCCGTTTAAAACTATTTATTATTATCTGAATCCTTGACGTTGCCGGTTAGTTAATAAAGTATTCAATCGTTTGCTGAAGAATGAAGCAAATGTTTTTAAAATAAACATTAATTTCACGTTTACGTTTCAGTTATGCTAAAAATTGTGAGTTTTCTCATGCGATTATTGATATTATTTACTTAATACAAAATAGGAAAACTTGTAAAATAGGAGAGTAACCAAGAAAAATTATTTATGAAAGACTATACACAAAAAATAATCAAAATTAAAAGGGGTCAAGTCAAAATTTCCCAAAAATTTGCTGAACTTGCGTGAAATTGCTCATAAGAAGATACCATAAATTCAAATGTGGTCAATTTAAATGTTAAAACATGTGGTTGTGATTCTTGAAATCGTCATCATGTAACACGGCATGAAGAAATGAGTGAAAATTCGCTAGGTGATGAACCTACGCTAAAAAAATATAGATTGGAACCATAAAAAAAGAAATTGCTATCGTTTAAATTTTAGACTACTTCTTATTTCAGATATCTCGCCGTAGAGAGCCCTTTCAGTTTTTGTTGAAGTGGGTCTGATAGTCAATGGAGCATTATTCAAATTGACTATTTTATCTGTTCTTTTTTTGAACGAATTTAAATAACAAAAATGTTTTTTAAACTATTAACCGCCATTTTCATTACCACTGTTACTGTATTTCGTGTCGTGGAATCTGTAATTGAGCTAATCGCTAGTTGCAGCTTTTGCTGCAATATATTTTTACTTTGATTGTTGACTGCAAGTGCGTCATTTATATCACAAGATACCTGCAACTGGTTATCACTGTTTTCTTCGCTAGGATCTGGTACATCATTGAAGGCTGAGGAGGCGAGAAAGTTTTCACAGCAGTTTTCTTTGCATAATCAAAATATTCGTTCGATTGTGGTATAACTCCCAGTGTCAAGATATAGAAATAAGGTTATTAAGGTTGTTTTGTTTCTTTTCTGACTCGTTTCCTAATTTCGTTGAGTAAAATTTTACTTTAATCACGGTTCAGTTCCGTTAGAGAAGTAAATAAGAATTTGTATATGCCTTCGGCTGTCATAAGTGTTGAATTTTGTTCGCTAAGCACTTTTTGTAATAAAATTATTTCCCTTAAAATATTGAAATTTCTTAGTTTCACAGTTTGAAAAAGGAATGATTGAATGGAAAACCATTATATTTTGGGAGATAAAAAATATTCGAATATTCGCGTATAAATATTCGAATAACGAATACTTAAAATATACCCAAATTAATCGGATATTCGAATACTCGAATATTGGGATTTGAATGCTCTATGACGATTTCCTTCGTCGTAGGATACGCATTACGCGAACCCAGTTTTTTCTTTAATATAATCCGTGTAATAATTTACTATTAAATTTGTGTTTTAATTTAATTAAATAGTTTTATAATAGCGTTTTGCGGTGTGATGATTATATTTATTATAAATTGACAGTTAATTTAATATAAAAATTGAATTAACAATTAATAAACTGTAAGTACACAACACATGTTATTTTTACAAGGATTGATAAATAACGGCTTGTTCGACATTCATTTTATTTTTGCAATCAATTGTATTTGTTTCAAGTTTATTAAGAGAAAGCGATTCTTCAGTAACAATCGGGAATTTCTGGGTAACGTGATTATACGATTTGACGAGCTCGATAACATGTGAGTTAGAAACACAGTGTGATGGAAATTAGTGTAACATTTGGGAATTTTTAGGTTACATACACAAATCATTGTTGAAATTAATATATTAAAATTGTGCCGGTGACTTTCCTGTAACAATCGGAAAGTTCTGGGTAACATAGTTCGATCATTTGTTCCCAAGAACCCAAAAACACGTGAGTTTTATTTTAAAAAAAGAAAGAAATCAGTTTCATTAATTTTAGGGTAACATTCGGTACATTTTGAGTAACAATGTACATCGTTCTCTTTTTCCGAGTTATTGAAACATTTGGGTTTGATATTCGACATGAAAATAATTAGTGCGATTTTTTTATAGCATTCTGGTATATCACAGCATTACACCCACAAAAAATAACCCGAAGTAAAAATATATTATGGGCAGACAATTAATGGTCCGAAATGGACGACGGTTATTCTCGAGCAGCTGTTTCAAAATATAATTTTAGTAATGAATCCCAAAATGATTTCAGCCTTGAAACGTTGAAACAAGTGGTTGAAACTGAAAGCAACTTCGATGATGCACCAGAAGTTACATGTGAGCCAATGGATTCAATGCCCACGTTATCTAAAGAAACATCAATCACTACTATATTGGGTATAGGCGATTTCGCTATTGGGGGCTTTGGAGCAAGACATTGTGTCACCTGTTGATGCCAAAGAAATAGAAATAGTAAATAAATTAAATATCATTTTAAGTGAAATGCAAAAAATAGGAAACACTGCAAGGCGCAAGTAGAAAAAATTAACAATCTGAATATAAAAATTGAAAAAATTACAAATTGAGTTGACCCGAATCAATCGCACTTTGGAGAAGCTTTTAACATCCTCAGTGATAGTGTAGTGAACCATTAAAAATAATAACATTGAGTAACTGTAGTTGTTACTTATTGAGTAACTATATAACTTTTCTTAATTAATATTAAATATCAAATTTATTCAATTAAACTAATAAATACTCTTGTCAATTAAGCATATTAAACATCGCGCATGTTAAATTTGATATTCCAAATATTACTTAAACAAAATTAAATACTGCTGAGTAAAACAATAATTTTTGTTTATGCGAGGCATGAAGGAAATAAAAATAAAAATTCAGAGTTTGTTTGAGTTTGGTGTTGTGCATTAGTAATTTTTAGAATAAGTTTTGTGTAATCCAATAATGTGTTCATATAATAAGTGTAAAGTTTAGTGTAATAAAAGAAAGTTGAATAAAAGTTAGTGTGAATGCATAGAACCATCATAATAGCAAATCAAAGAATTAAAAAAAATCAAAGGACCCCGAATTTTTGTACTCGAAAGTGACATTGTAAACAACAGAAGAATTAAATTTGTTTAATGTGTTATGCTGATCATTTCATGTATGTAGAACTATTCTTTTTACCAAAGCAATAAACAAAATCTACCTCAGTGACGTCCTTGGGTACACACTAATATAAAATTCAACGAAACTTAATTTCTAGCTGGAACGATACACAAAAGACAACATTAAAACAAAAAAAATAAATGTAAAAACGGAAACGAATAACTGCGGAGTGTAACGACTGCTTTATTTCTGTAGATATGATGTTTGCCATTATATTTTTACATGAGATCATATTTTTATTTCAACCGAAAAAGATCACGTTGTGAATTTAAAAATTAATCCAACACTATTATATGGATCATATGGTAGTAAATTTCATTAAACGATTTAGCAAAAGTTTTACCTTCATTTTTTGAATTTCAGATTGTTTAAAATAAATACTTGTTGGATCATTTAATAGACTGCAAAGTCATTAAATTGTGTTCGTGGACCGGACAGTCGGCTATTGCGAAACCTCAGTCAAGTTCAAATTTAATGTAAGAGAATATTTTAAGAATACAATCGAATCATTTCTTGACTAGCTTTATTCAGAATGATTTGTTATAATAATTTTTTAAAATTAAAATGCAATATTTAAAAATATACTTTTTACTGTTTATTTTTAAATTTATTTATAATAATGAAACTTCCTTATAGTAACAATTTGATTTTGATTTTTTATTTTAAAGAATATCGATTTCGACTTACGTCATCCTCAGTTCTTAAATTATTATTCTTTACTTATAGAATAATAATTTAAGAACTGAGGATGACGTAAGTCGAAATCGATATTCTTTAAAATAAAAAATAAAAATCAAATTGTTACTATAAGGAAGTTTTATTATTATAAATAAATTTAAAAATAAACAGTAAAAAGTATATTTTTTAAATATTGCATTTTAATTCAAAAGTGACAAAAGCACACAAACAGTGAATAATATGGAAAACCATAATAACACATATAATAATTTTTTGTTTTTTTTCTCGGTTTTGTTATTTATATATGTTCCTTATATTTATGTATATCACCTATATATGTTTTAATTATATTAAAGTATATTAAATAGGAAAATCTATCTATTTGGCAAACCTGAATATCCTTCAAGGGACAATAAATCAACTTTGAGAATAAAAAACAACGAAAAAAATAGTAGAGGTGTCCCGACGGCCTATTTCGTGTTTGCTCATTTTTAAAGAAATTCCCCAACGATTTGCTACTTTATTTCGGTTCTGGCCTTTAAATTTCAACAAATGCAAAACATTTTTTTAGTTAAACGCTTTGTTGCGTCACACAATATCAATTAATAATACATGTTACTGTCAGTAATACATGAACATTATTTTTAAAACTTAGTCATAACTCATAGTATTTCATGTAGATATAATATGGATGTTAAAATTTATGGAAGTTAGAATTATTGCTGCAGTTGTAGAAAAATTATTGCTGTAGTTGTAGAAAAAATTTTCCAATCAGGATTCCCATTTATTTGTATAAAAAAGTCCAATTGCTTACAGATGGTTGTTTTATTTCATCTAAAATTATATTTTTTATCTTGGATTATCAAAAGAAAAGGATGGAGCAACATTATTTTCATTTTGATGACTTTTAACAATAATACATATTACATATGTTAATGGTGATACTAAATTAAAACCTTACAAATGTTTATTTTAGACCTTAGAAATATTTTATTGAATTAAGTATTTACAAGTATTTATATAAATGTTGAAACCTTACAAATGTTTATATTAAGTATTTACAAATGTTTATATTGAAACCTTGCAAATGTTAATCAAAAAATTAGTTTAAATAATGATCGATTACAGAAGTCGTATCACATCAGGTTACATGACTATAATCATGTCACGTCCCGATTGAAGTCGATAAAAACGGTCACCACTGAAACTAAAAATTCTGAAACGAAAAAACTCCAAAACAACTCTCATTTCACGTTATTCAATTTTACAAAATAAGTATACATAAAGATAATTATATATTTTCAATTAATCACAAGAGTTTATCAATTTTTAATGTTAACAATTAAAGACGTTTAAAAAAATACTGGTACATGAAAAATTGAGGCAACTAAAATGTCATTTAAAGTGACATCTAAAAACGACTTCAACAATACGAAAGTTGATGCGATGCGACTTTAGTCTTTTAAAGTGTAATGGCATGTCTTCGGTAATTGGGGTATTGCTATTTCTTTTAGCTAAATGTACTCCTCTAACTTTAGTATATAAGCAATGAAATTTATAAATATTTGTAATTCTGTTTAAATAAAACTTCAACTGAAGATAACATCAAAGGAAAGCGAATTTGCTCCAGAGCAAACAGGTTTAATTAAACAAAGCTCTTTGGCAATTACGTTCAACAGGGTAGAGATTATAATAACTACTAACTACGAAGGCACCAATAATACCCATGAAGAAATCAATAACTACTTTGGCATTACTAGCAACGCAAACATTGGAAATAACAACGAATACAATGACAGAAATAACTACTATTATGAGCATAATAACAACTACGGAGAACACATTAATAAAAATACAACCACCGCAACTGACTGCAATATATAGACGAACGTATTTGGCTACGCCGGGCAAAGCCATCCGTTAGTTCCCTTGAATTGGGATTCGAACTCGTTTAAATATTATACTAAATCGTTATAAATCTTTAATAGTAATCATATAACTTTTAAACCGGGAAATTATAATAATTAGAATGCAAAATCCTTATGTACATATCTATATGTTTGTATGTATATGACTGTATATATTTTTTTTTTTATATAATATGTTTTTAATGTGATGATGACATCTATTTTACAATTAATATATTAGCTACTTGAGTACCATAAATAAGTATTGAGCAATAATAAGCAATACTAATAAGTCAAAAAACTTGAAATTTTAGTTATGTTGCCTAATTTAATACTAATATGGGTGGTTTAACGTGGTTTATGGTTTAACTATGTATTGTAAGACTAACATACCTCATATTCTAATTTTAATATATTTTATCACTAAATATGTTACTTTACCTTCACTAAAATCTATACATTATTTCAATGCAAAACTAACTTAACTTGAAATATGTTAGTCTTGCACTGTAAGCGTAAATGTTTATTTTGACATGCGATAGTCTGGCATTAGCACAAAACTGACAAAATGAACTAACGTCTTAGTTAATGTGCATCAAATATGGGCTCTAGAGGCAAATTAAATGGCCACATAGTACTTATCGGAACATCATGAACCAGAAAATGACCAGGTGAGCTATAAAATTATAATTAAAAATAAGCTATAACATTAGTATTTGAGATAAGTAACGTTATAACCTCACTTAATTAAAATGACAATAAAAATATCACCACAACAATAATATTTTGACTATTTTATTTATTTTTTCAGATCAACGGTGGCACAACCAAAGAGCAGGTACAGTCTAGTGAGAAGTCTATGGAAGAAATGGAAAGCATTGTCATGGTGAGTAGTGGTAATTGTAAGTTATCTATCGAATACGCTTTTTATGATAATATATACCAAATACCACATCTATCCAGTTGCTGCCAATGTCTGCTTCTGATGAGATTCTTAATAACACCGATGGTGCACTACAGCACTGGATTGTGGAAGAATTCCAAGAATTAGAGGAAAATGGTGTTGTATAAGACGACGGTAAAAAAGTTGACGACAGGGATAAAGATAGCGACTTCATTCCAGAATAGCTCCGAATTAGAAAGTGATACTAACTCCAACACCATACCAAATAATAATGTTAGTACTGCAGGCTCTGGTGGGAACGGAGAAAATCAAAAGTTAACTAATAATGAACGAAAACTAACAAGAAAACGTAAAAGAAATACAGAAAAGTGCGTTTGCGATTTTAGAAAGTTTAAAAGAATTCGGGGTGAAGCGTATACCACCAGTTCCAAGAAAAATGTGCCACTAAAAGCTTTAAAACCAATATGCAATCACAAGTACCGCCTTAAATGTGCTTCTATATTTACCAAAGAACAAAGGCTAGCAAAGTTACAATCATTTTGGGTTATTGGTGATGTTGGAAGAGAAAAGAAAAAACAGTGAGCATTAGGTATAGAAATTCAGGTAGAAAAAGGCAAGAGGACCAAAGGAAAACATTAGAGTTAGTTGAGTTTTCAGAAAACAAAAATAAGAGGGAGGTAAACAAAACACGCTTCAACGACTGAAAATATTGAGGTAGGGACACACGACCATCAGTAAGAAGCACCCGAAACCAATGTTATTAGAACAAATGCTATCATAATCTCTTTTAGTAACCCATTTTATTTAAAAAATTGGAGTAAACACATCTAGTAAGTAACCTTTTATAGAATAAGAATGAAACTAATAATAGAAAAATTAATTTTGGGATTAAATTAAATAAAATAGAGATTTATAGGAGATAGAATTATAGTTTTGCAATAAACTGTTAGATTAAATACCATATGTTTGCTAATAAAAAAAATTGCAGAGGTAAATAAGTTGTGGTCAAGAACCAGGTTATTATTAAAACCAGATGAAGCTAGATTCTCAGCTTCCCAACAAATCTACTAAAGAGTTTCTCATATACAAACCATGCAAACGCAAAACTCCTTACAAAATTTAAGCATTCGGAGTAGAATTTTCTACTTAATTTTAATCCTCACAAGGTTTTTTAAATTTCTTTAAAATAACAATTCATTAACATATGGTTCATTTAGTTTTAACTAGGCCAAACATAATTTTCTGATTAAAATAATAGGTCAATGTTAGCACATTTGTTTTCATTGACACAGGCTGTATTCTAAACCAAAACTTATTTGAAACTTATTTGTGGAGACTTACTTATTTGAATAAGTAACCTAAATAGGTGACTTATTTGAAATATTTTTTTCATAGAAAAATCTAATTCGATTTGACAGTGTCAAATATTTTTATGTTTGTTTACAAAATGGTTTTAAGCAATAAAATTTCTTTTTCGATCCCTAATAAAATAATGTAGTAATTTAAAATAAAAAAAAGAAGTTTTGTAAACTCTTTAATTGATCAAATTAAATAAACCGTTCTAATTAAATTTATTTTCGAATTTGCTTTTTGTTGCTGTCAAAATAAGAAAGCTAAATCATACAGAATAGCTTTTAAATACTTATTTAAAATGGCGGTAAATAAGTAAGTCTACATAAATAAGTTTCAAATAAGTCGTCGTTTAGAATACAGCCACAGTAAACAATTTATTAATAGCAAAACTGAAAATGATACTCCAACAAAAAAAAAGTAAAAACAAAAATTTTAAAAGAAAAGAAAACAATGTATGAAAATATTTAGCATCTAATTTCAGTTTATTAAAAATATATATGTAAGTTATGTAATTCGGTAGATAATAGAAAAAAAATGTTATTATTGAAACATGGTCAATGACTTATTTAGTAAAAATAAAAAGTATTTAAGAATTAAGATAAAATAATAATAATTTGAGGAAATATTCTTTGAGAAAATACAAATTAAATTTTTACTATTTGCACAATTGTTCTATTTTTGATTATACTGATCAAGGATAGAAACAATTGTTTTTGAAAAAGCGTAGGATATGTCGTAAACTTTTTAAAACGAATCCAAATTTATTGAACTTAAAGTGATATTTCAAAATTTAATTTGGTTTAAAAATTGTCGGCGATTTCACTATACAAAATATTTAAATAATTCAAAATGCTTCGTTTCATTTTTTGTATATTTAAAATATAAATATAATAAATAATGTGAACGAACTTAGTTTTTTGACTTGTGAATTTTATTTATATTGGGAAATCCTTAGTTTTTATATTAGGTCAATTGTTTAATTGTTTTTATTGGTTGTTTTTTTATGTAACGGAAAATAAACGGTTTACAACATTCCCCTCCAAATAATATTGTTGATTTTAAAAGTTATGATCAGTTAGAAAAAAGTATGTAGTAGTTTTTTGTGAGTAGACCAAAGTGGTAAAAATTAGTTAGAGTAATATAATTAATCCTATAAAAGTCAGTGTTTTGTTTGAAAACTAAAGTGGTTTGTTTGAAAATTAAATGAATAGTAATAAATAAATAAGATTGAAGTAAAGAAAGATAAGGACTGTTGTTTTTATTTTGAAGTGATTTGGGTCTGAAAAATGATATAGTGGTTTGTAAAGTGATATAATTTAAGAATCCTGATTTATAAATCCTTTATATAGATCCTTTATAAATCCTAGTTTATAAAAGCATAAAAAGTGATATAATTTATGAATCCTACATAAGAAAGATGCAACATTTATACATAAATAAGGATTTAACATATTTAAAAATATATCATTAAAAAAGGGTATAACAGTGATAACAGTGATAACACCAGACAAAGACAGCATGTATCTTCCAATACTGTTCAGGTAACCACAAAGTACAGATACGCAAAGGAAAACTCCACTAGATCAAACAACCAAGCGTATTCTTTACAATGTGATAATAAGAAAATGCGTGTGTGCGAAAAAACTTTCATGGCTACACTTGATATAGGAGATAGCATGATTCGTACAAGTCTTCCAAAAATAGCGTTTATGCTAATACCGGTATTACCGATCTAAGTTACCCTCAATACCGGTATTACCGCGGTACTACCGATATTCCAGAAAAAAAATAATTGCAGAATTTTGGTTTGAAAATTGTTTAAAATAAATAAATTAAAAAATAAATTTGTCAGTTTTTAGTAAGATTTATTTAATTTCAATTGGTAAAAAGAACCAATTTTATACAAAATAGTATTTAAGAGTACAAAAAAGCAAATTAATTAACAAAAAATAAATTAATTGCTACCTTTTATAAATAATAAATAATATATAGAGGTTTATTAGTTGTAACATTAATTATAGTTCAGTCAGTTACAATAACAAAACAATCACGATGACAGTACTTAGTGACTTTGGAATGTTTGTATAACCTTTGAATTGAAGTAGACTACGAATATCGTATGACGTACATATTTTAACAAACGGGAAAAACCATCCCTCGCTACAAAACGCTAAATAATTGCCTGTAAAGAGTCATCTACAGGATTCTTAAAATATATGGGTATTTTTAACGAACTACAACATTTGATTTTTCAGCAAAGTTTTCTTCTTCGTAATTGCTAACGTCTCGTTTTAATAAGTTTATTTTGTGTTTGCTTTTTAAATGAACATACAATTCACTAGTACTTCCACCAGCTGTTCTAATTTGCTTTCGACTTTTATCAATTTGGCATATACCACCGTCATTAGTCCGCTTGAAGTATTTCCACGGAGACTCTTTATCTCTACTCATATTTGTTATGACTGTAAGTAAATATTTATTTGTTTTTATTAAAGTATTTGAAAACCTTATTTTACTTACATCAAATCAAATGATTGATTTATTCGATAGTCTATTCACTATTGACTGATTGATTGGATAGTTTAGTAACTTAAAAATTATTATTTTGTTTAATATTTCCACACAAAAGCACAAGTTTCATTTAAAGATTAGATCGCAATAACATACTGATTTGAATGATGTAATTCATCGTTCTGCGTATTCTATATACATCCTATCTCTTTTTAACTCATTTAGAAAAAATAACATAAGAAAATAAGAAAAACCGTGTTGCAAAAACGTGCTGCCTAACGCAAATTATGGATATTTAGTAGTAGTTAAAGATGTTGTTAAAGTTTTTTAGACAACATACATTTTTTTTAAAATTCGGCATTACCGAGGCTAAATACCGGTAGTACCGAAATGGAATTTTAAGACCATTATCGGTATTTTCGATAGTACAGATACCGGTATTGGAAGCCCTAATTCGTACACCACTAAGAAAACGCAATTACCAGAACATTGTGAACCCAGACCAACGTGGGAAACACAATAACCAAAGGAAATTAGCTGGACCTTTAAAAGATGGTGTAAGAACTTACATCGAATCAATTACAAGGCTAGAGTCACACTATTTAAGAAACCAAACCAAAAATGAATATTTTGAAGGTGACCTGAACTTGGCTACATTATACCGATTATACAAAGAAAAGTGCGACGAACAAAAAAATGTATATATGAACAGATTTTTAATCATGAATATAACATAGGATGGCATCAACCAGAATAGTACCAGTGCGGGTTTTGCGAAACATACAAGAATTCTACCGATGAAGAAAAACAGCAAGGACGTCGAGGAAGCTTCAAGAAATATCAATAGACTTGTTGCTGTTTATGATTTGCAGGCAGTGTTAGTGACACCATGCGGTGAAATTTCTCCTTCCTATTACAAAAGCAAATTAGCAACTTACAATTTTACTATATTTTATATAGTGCCGAAACACGGTTATTGTTTTGTATGGAGTGAAAACTATGCTAAAAGAGGTTCAAACGAAATCGGCAGTTGCGTTTTAAATTTTTTGGAAGACTACTGCCAGGGCAAAGATATTGTATTTTACTCTGACAACTGCGCTGGTCAAAATAAAAATAAATTTGTTGCAGTAATGTACATGTTTGCCGTTTCAACTCTTAACATCCCGAGTATAACACACAAGTTTTTGATAGCAAGACACACACAAAATGAAGGTGACAGTATGCATTCTACTATAGAAAGGGAAAAAAGAAGAGTTCTCAAAAGTGGACCAATTTACGTTCCATCTCAATCCATTATTCAACTAGCGAAAAAAACAGGGAAAACCTTATATGGTAAAGGAAGTTGATACTTCAGACATTTTTGATTTTAAAATATTATCTACTCAAATAGGAAGCAAATACAATACTAATTCGATCCATGAAAAAGTTAACTGGAATTCTTTAAAAATTCTCCACTTTCTGAAAGAAAAACCGTTCACAATATTTTACAAGTATGAATTTGAAGACAATTACCAACAAATTGACGGAAGATCAAATGCATGTTCCAGGTCCCTTAATTTGAATCTTAAGCTGCAGTGTCTACGCAAAATGTCTACGAGGATCCACCTAAAATATCGAAGGATAAAAAAGATGGTTTAATGTTTCTGTGTGGTAAAAATTTAATTAAAAAGCCCTACCACTCTACGAAAGCTTACTTACCTCCTAATAACTAATTAATTATTTTTGTAAGTTTTTTATAATAATTGTGTATTTTGGTTTATAATAAAAAGTTTAAAAAATATCTTTTTTGATTGTTTAGCACCATAAAATTTTATAATTTAAGTTTTTTTGTTTTTTGTAAAATTTTTTTTTTTTTTTTTTTTGTGCTTTAGTCCTTCAGTTTTAATATCTTTAAGGTTTAAAAAATATTCTGAAATTCAATTATCAACTTTTATTTTTATACATATGTTACATCCTCACAAAAATAACTCAACTTCAAATTTAGTATACCATAAATCATAATTTTGTTACTTTCCTTATGTTACATCCGTGCAAAAGTAACTCAACTTCAAATTTAGTATAGGGCTATTATTTTGAAAACGTACATTTTTTTGTTGATTTCTAAATTTTTGATTTTTAAAAAATCTGAAATTTTGATATATTGTTGGCATTGACGAAAGGAAAAAAGTAATTTCTGCTTTTATTTTTTGTGTACTCTGAATCGGAGTTATGCGCGGTTGAATTTTGAGGCTTTTTCACGTAGTTTTTGGTAATGGTGGCAATGTTTTGTGAATAGGTGCCACAAATTTCATCCGACTTAAGTATATTTTTGCAAGTAAAAAGGAAAATAATTGAATAATTGAAATAAGTAAGTTTAAAATTAATAACTTTTCTATTTTCCGCTAGGCGGCGCGTAAAACCTTGGTTTACTTCAAAGCTCATATCTCAAAAAGTAGGCTTTTTTTTTGTTTTTCACAAATTTTAAAGTAAACATATGGAGCTATGAAATTGAGAAATAAAAAGTCAGCAATTCAATATGGATTTTTTCTTACGATTTTTTAAAGTTTGGTATATGAAAAATTCACATGTGTTTTTTTATTAAGTTAATAATCCTGTACTAAATGTGGATCTAATAAATTAAACATTTCATATTTTAACACCTGCAATAAATTTGAACCATTTTCTGTGCGGTTAAATGGTTAAAAACTTATTAAAAATTAATTTAAGTTAAGTGGTAAAATAAAGGAATTCAAATTATTAAAAGGGTGTGTAAAATGTTTATTCATTTTAAAAAATGTCTATTCAGCCCCTTTTTACTAATTAAAATCTCATTAGAGACTCATAATTTTAACATTTAAAATTTCTAATGACGCCCACAAACGGTTTTTGACCAAATCATACTTGCATCCAATCAAAATATATTAAATTGTACCTACCTAATTTTACCTGATTCTACCTATGTCAAAACTATTTCAAGGGTATATATATATATATATATATATATATATATATATATATATATATATATATATATATATATATATATATATATATATATATATATATATATATATATATATATATATATATATATATATATTGATTGGGTATAATCAATTATATTCAAAAATATTTAGAAGTCATAACGTTTAGAAAAGATAATAATAGAAATGCCTCTCAAATTGTGCTGTAACTTGTACGGTCTCAAAAATCATCAGCGGACATCAAAAAATGTGAAACTGGTCACACCAGCTGTTATTCAAAAAGCTGCGACCCTAAATTTTACTTTACGTGATGACCAGTTTATATGTGAAACATGTCGCACTTATATCTATAAAAATAAGGTAAATTTAATTATTTTATTAATATGAATAAAAATTCATATTCAACTAATATTTTCTATACAGCAGCTTTCATGTTCGGAAACTATCGATAGTGAAATTATTTCTATAAATCAGGATGTTGAAAATGTTCCAACGAACGAAAATATTCAAATACCTCCAGCATCTTTAGATCCATCACCAGTTTCGGTTGATACTATATCTCCACCAGTTCCTGAACTACTTAATGACATTTTAGAAGATATTAACAATGTTCTTGGAAGGTTAGCCGAATCTCATATCAAACAAAAACATATTACAACAGGAAGTTATAAAAAAATTGCAAGTGTCACATCGGCAATAAGTCAAAGAATATTTCAAGTAGATTCAGTTAAAGTGTTATCACCAAACGAGGAATGTGAATATACACCATGGCTTATGAACCTTATAAAAGAATTCAAAGATGCCAGCTCTAAATCAAAACAAGTGTTTTTGTTGACAACTCTACCACGTAAATTTTGGTCAAATCAACGTATCCAGGATGAATTTAATGCATCAAGACGACTGGTAGAATTCGCCATGGATCTGTTGGAAACAGTAGGTCCTTACAGTTGGCCTCAAAGCAAACAAGTGCACAGTTTGTCACAAAATATAGTACAACAAATTCAAACATACTTCTTATCAGAGGAAATTAGTAGAACAATGCCTGGCCTTAAAGATGTTGTTACTATTACAGAAGGATCAACAAAAATTAGGAAATCAAAGCGGTTGGTGTTATGGACCCTCACCGACATCTACGAAATGTTCTTGAAAGAAAACAAAGATGTCAAAATCAGCTTCTCAAAGTTCACTACGTTGCGACCGAAGGAATGTATTTTAGCCGGACCTACTGGAACACACAATGTCTGTATATGCATGATACATGAAAATGTACGTTTAATGTGTAAGCCGATCTTAAATTTAGTAAAAAATGAAGAAGATCTGCTTAAGAAACTGAGTTGTTCTTATGATACAGTGGATTGTGCAACAAATATATGCAATGATTGTAAAAATATCGTGGAAGCTTACACAGAAACAATTTTGGAATCTCTTGAATTTTACGAAGAAATACATTATGAGAAATGGTTAATGCAAGATAGATATTCGTTAGAACGCATGGAAAAAAATAAGGAAGAATTTGTAGAAGATTTAGTACATACATCGGTAAACAAATTAAAAATTCATGATTTCATCGCAAGGCAGCAATCAAAGTTTCTTAAGGATACGAAACAAAACTTACGTCACGGCGAATACGTATTTATTATGGATTTTTCAGAAAACTATTCAATGATAACGCAGAATGAGATACAAGCTGCACATTTCAATAAAGTTCAAGCCACAATCCACCCAATCGTAGTTTACTACAAATCATGTAATGATAAACTAGAGGTCTTATCTTTTGTCATTATATCTGATCATTTAATGCATAACACAGTTGCAGTTCATAAATACCAGGAAAGGTGTATTGAATTCATTGAAAAACAGCAAGAAATATATCCAAGTATTAAAAAAATTTTATATTTTACTGATGGTTCAGCAGCTCAATATAAAAATAAGAAGAATTTCATAAATCTCTGCAAACATATTGATGATTTTAAAATACCTGCAGAATGGCATTTCTTTGCAACTGCCCACGGAAAGGGTCCATCCACTGGGATTGGAGGAACACTTAAAAGAGAAGCTCGGAGAGCTTCGCTTAGAGGAGAAAAAATATCAACAGCAAGGGAATTGTTTGAATGGACGGAAATTTGGTCGAAAAAAAAACCACGTTATGAAGTTTTCATATGTGTCTTCAGAAGATATCGAACTACAGGAACAATTTCTTTCGGGTTTAAAACGGTTTTCGGACATTAAAACCATAAGTGGAACTCAAGGATTCCACTGTTTTTTACCGGATAACACTACACCCGATAAAATAATTGCCAAAATGTTTTCTTTTTCTGATGATCATAAATATTTCAATTTAAAGGCAAAAAAAAATATATAAATTAATTTTTTAATGTATTTATTTATAATATTGATTAAATTATAATGTTTATAGAAAAAATATTTTTTTAATGTTTTTTTCTAATGTTAGTGTTGGTGATGTTGAAATTATAACAAAATCTTCGATCATTGGGATCTCCAATTCTTATTCTGAATAAAAGCCTGTTTCTCAATCAGAAATACACAGAAAATGGTTCAAATTTATTGCAGGTGTTAAAATATGAAATGTTTAATTTATTAGATCCACATTTAGTACAGGATTATTAACTTAACAAAAAAACACATGTGAATTTTTCATATACCAAACTTTAAAAAATCGTAAGAAAAAATCCATATTGAATTGCTGACTTTTTATTTCTCAATTTCATAGCTGCATATGTTAACTTTAAAATTTGTGAAAAACAAAAAAAAAAAAAGCCTACTTTTTGAGATATGAGCTTTGAAGTAAACCAAGGTTTTACGCGCCGCCTAGCGGAAAATAGAAAAGTTATTAATTTTAAACTTACTTATTTCAATTATTCAATTATTTTCCTTTTTACTTGCAAAAATATACTTAAGTCGGATGAAATTTGTGGCACCTATTCACAAAACATTGACACCATTACCAAAACTACGTGAAAAAGCCTCAAAATTCAACCGCGCATAACTCCGATTCAGAGTACACAAAAATAAAAGCAGAAATTACTTTTTTCCTTTCGTCAATACCAACAAAATATCAAAATTTCAGATTTTTAAAAAATAGTTGTTTTTTTTCGATGTACGTTTTCAAAATAATAGCCCATACCATCCATAAATCATAATTTTGTTATTTTCCTTAGTAATCAATAATGCAAAAGTAACACAACTCAAAATTAATTAATTAAAACATCAAAAACTGGTATTTGGGATAGCAATTTTTATTGGTATCAAACACAAAGCAAAAATAATAATCTTGGAGGGTTTAACCTCTGTGTTACATTGGTATACTAAGAATGAGTTTCTTTTGCATATTAATTAATATACAGCGCACATTCTTAACTTGCGATTATCTCAAAACTACAAATTTTTAAATGTGTTACTATTGCATTAAGGGTGCGATATGTTATATAGTTCACAATGTTCTTTATAATTAAATAAATAAAACGAAGAAAACCCAGGGAAGACCCAGGTACATAAGTCAACGATAAACCAACACCAGTAAAGGGTTCTGGGTAAAGCAAACCCAACGTCCAGATCCATTACAATTGACGAAGCCGGTCCTCCTAACCCATAACATTTCCGTAATTTGTTCCATTTTTATACAGTCTTTTTGAAAACAAAAGTCCAAACACTTCAAACAAATTATGTGCCAGAATTAAGCATTTTTTGGGTTTCCCAAAAATATGTTTGGTTGGAAACTGTACGACATAAATTATGGGTAATAGTTAGGTAACAAACACCACGTAGTAGTCGGTGGTTAAAAATTAGAAACAATACCAAACTATTGTGTGCCGGAATACAACATACAATATAGGTAACAATTTTTTTTTTTTTAATAAAATGTGTTGTGTTATAGGGTTTACAATTAGTGTCACAACAACACATAAATACCTTTTAAGACCTAGGTCTAGACCTAGATCCCACAACAACTGGCGTTCTAAGGTCATGTTGAACGCTTTTTTTAAACCTCTGCGGGTTGAAGTCACCTAAGGATTCCGGCAAACTATTCCATTTGTATGCAGTTCGGACAAAGAAGTCTTTCTGCAATCTGCCAGTATGACAGCGTGAGATCCCGACCGTTTGACTGGTTGCGGCAGCCGATTGTCGAGTGGAACGGGGGTAAGAATAAGTTTGGGGCATGATGCTGCTGATTTCATCAGAGCACTGTTGATGACGATATTTGTAAAAAACAACGAGGTCAGCAACAGTGCGACGATGTTGTAGGGAATCAAGTTTTGATGTCAAAGTTCGATCACCCACCCACAATTCGTATAGCCTGCTTTTGAACAGAGTCCAAGAGGGCCAAGATGGAAACAGAAGCAGCACCCCAAACATGACAACAGTACTCCATACAGGGACGAATATAGGACTTATAAACATGGAGCAATTGGTATGGAGTGAAAAATTTTTTGTATCTATTTAGGAGGCCGAGTTTTTTAGACGCGTTTTTGCCATCGCCATTACATGATCGTTCCAGAGTAGGTCATTTAAAACTGTGACACCCAATAAACGAATGCTTTTACATTCACCTATTGGTACATTAAGTAAAAGTTATCACGTAGTAGCCGGTGGTTACAAATCGGAAACATGTAACTACACATTTTTGCAAATAATTGAACTAACTTTTCTACTAACCATCGATTTAGTGTACATATGACATCGACCACATCGACTTCTGTTTTTTGAACATCGAATTTGGTGAGAAACAATCTAATGAAAAGAAAAATACTTATCGTAGTTGATATCCTCCATGATGTTACAAAACAATATTTATACTTAATCTGACGGTTCAAATAAGAACATTAAATTCTTTTGAGATAATTTTCATTATCAAGTGAATACATAATTTTTATGTAATAAATTCATAGTTGTGAATTAAGAATGTTTTTAGCCATCAAGGTATTAGATTATTATTGTCAAGTTATTCTGTAATATCAAAAATCGCTTGCTGTGATGTTGTTACAATAATTAAGAATTTAAACAAAAACAAGTAAACTATACGGAATATGTAATTGAGAAATTAAAGTAGCTTGTGTATGTTAGTATATTTGATTTATGAATACAGTGTTGATAAATTTGTACATATTAGTACAAAGTTAAATTAAACAATGTTGTTGTTGAAATCAGTAATAAAACAAATTTCAAGTCAACATAATTAAAGTAAGCTTATTTTATGTTAGTACATAGCGGAATGTTAGTTCACAGTTCACAATAGTGGCTATTAATTTTACTTTAGATTTATTTTTCATTATTTAATGTGAAATACTTTCCGAGCATTTTAGCATTATTAAATTTTTTATATTATCATGTGGAATAGAAAGGTTTTTCTAGAAAGCATTCTTCAACGAAAGATTTTCCAACCAGTTTCCAGTTTCTATAATTTAAATTCTTTGATTAGTTGTATAAAGTCCAATACAACAATCTGGCGCCGAAACTAAAACCTGTTTTTTGTTGGAAACGAATTCCGTTTATTAAAAGTAAATTTTCTATTCCCAATTATAATTTTATGCTTCACGATGATATAAATTTGTTATAACGTCTTGGATACGCGATATATAAACACATTCATAAAAACCGGGGCGTTATGAGAGGGCATTATGAATTCATAACGCCCGCTATTAAGACGCTAAAAAATTAAATAAAATTATTTTTACTGTAGTTTTGTCTACAAAATGTAAATAATTCTTATTCAATGTAAGCTAGTAAAAGATTTTTACATTTGTTTAAAAATGTTTAGCAACATTTTAGTTTTTAAATGTTTATATAGTTTTCCAAAACTATCAAATTATTTTAAACGTCATACAATGTTTTTGTCATACGCTACAAAATTTAGAAGAATTTGTTTACTTAGCAACGTATAAACAACAAAATTTTTATTTTAAACATCAAAATAGTTATTTTCTTGGCATACTATGATACATTTGTATTTTTTTGCATATCAATATAGACTAACAAATTAAATTCTTTCTTAGTTTTGAGCTTATTAAGTGAAGCATAAAATCTTGTATGCACCACTGGCGTTACTGGGTATTACGCCCATCAAGCGACATCCATCCCTCGGGCCAGAGGCCCTCGGGCTAGATTACGTCGCTTTCCGGGCGCAATAACCTACATAACGCCCTAGGTACATAAATAGCTATTTTAACCCATTGTGTGCCAGGATTTCTTAATTATTGGGTAACTGATCGGGTTCGTTTCGGACTCGGTCCTCCAGGACAGCTAGTTTTTTTTTTATTTAAAAGTGAAATTGTTTGTCGGGTATGGTTACCTTATTTGTAAATAAAAGTAATAACACTTTTGAAAGCTTAATGAATAAACTAAAGAATATTTGTCACGAAAAGAAGTTTTTTTTTAAATTTTAGTTTAAAATAAGTTAGTATTGGGAATACAATTACTATTTTAGGATACATTATTGGTATTTTACCAGATCTAATACTGAAGCAGTAGTAAAGTTTCTGATTGTGAAAACTGTAAAATAAATTCACGATTTTTTTGAATAATCACTTCAGAAAATTTATTAAGAAGTTTTTAATATTGACGAAGCTCCTTTATGATCTAATAAAGAAAACCACATAGTTTAAATTCGTTGAAGAAAAATTTAATATATTTGCGAATCTTATCGATATTTTCTTCTACAAACAAAGGAGACAACATGCACTGTGATGCAAGTTGTTTAGTATGTAATCGCGTTCTGGTTCATAGAAAATTGTATTCCAATAGGCCTGATGAAATATTTTGTTTTTAATATGCAATTTAGGTGTATCTTGAAAAATGAAAGTTCAAAGTGCAACGATTTTTTTTCTCTGTTTGAGCAATTTGATTTTTTTTTAGAGTATTGGAGCTAATTAACCGAGTTATAGTAAAACAATTTTTATATGCAATAATAACGGTTTGAACGATTCATTGCTTTGTATGTTATGTATTGTTCTTATTTGAATAAAATATTGAAATGAGGTCTGAAAACCATAGATACAATCTAAAAATAAGATGAAAATGAATGATTTACGTGTTACGCCCTGTATAATTTTTAGCCAACGCTAGTGGTGTTGAATGAAATCGTTCTAGATTCATACAATCCACATCCTCGACAAAGAGAGCGCGACAGAACTGATAAATTCAAAACCACGTCTTCAAATTTAAAAATTATAAGCATTTTAATGAAATTATATAAATGCCTACATACCAATAATTCGGATTAAACGCAAGCTATTTTGATAACAATTTTTCTCAACGTTGTTATGTTTTAAATCCAATCACCTATTATGCTATGTTGCATTGAATCTGTAAATGAAACATAAAAAGTATATTACAAATTACAATGATCAAAATATAAATATGTACCTCCATTGTAATTAAATATCTTGTTGCAATTTGTTTTACTATAAGTAACAACTAAAAACGATTTTTCGACTGTCAATCATCATAAATCTTAAAAATTTGCATAAATTTTTTACAACTAAGTCATAAAACTTTTTAACTACTAAGTTAAAACTATTAACCACTTAATTTTTAATACATACATTTAATGCAATTGGCTTTTAAAGTCACAAGTATTTAGTTGTAAACAATAAAATAGTTAATAAGTTTTTTAATGTAAAACAAAGTAACAACAAATATAAATAAAATTTTATGAAATTTGGCTTTATCAATTTTTTCTTCTTCAATACAAATTGATAAGGAATCGGTAGGTTATGTGGTTATATTTCTTATTATTTATTAATCATTAAATAATGTAAGTGCAGGATATAAACAATTGCTAAAAAAATTCCATCTGTTTTCATTTAAACGGTTTGATTTTTTTTAATATTTAGAAAAGAATTCAGATTCCAAGTTTTGTTTTACTAAATTTCCTTTACAAAATGTTTAAACAACATTTGTTTAGTTAAATTTTCATTTTATTCTATTAGTTATACTTATTTTATTATGTAAATAATAATTCCAAAATAAAGTAAAACTATTTCATTTAATTCAATCCCATAATAAAATAAACAAACCAAATTGATAGATAGATAGAGGGTTCAAATTATTTAAATAACATTTAGAATAAATTAATCTGTATAAAAAACAACAAAATTGAGAAGAAAACAAAGATACAAATTCACTATTAAATATTTAATTATGTATATAAAATGTTATTAAATCTTTTAATTATTATTTTTTTTAAATAATAATATTTTTGAAACGTATTATTATTATTTAGTTTTAGGCACAGATTTTTTAGTTTTTCGTCTCTTTCTTATAACAACATTATTAGATGCCGACACTGTTGTTTGTGTTGACGGTGGATTTTGTTGTTTGACGTTGGCGTATTCTCATGAATGCTTTAACTTTCCATTTGGTGTATGTGATTTTGTCGAGTTTGTTCCACCAATGGCTGCTTCAGTTGCATGTGTGGCAACATGTTGAATACCTTTCTCCATACAAACTTGATAAACCGGTTTCATAAACTGAAAAAGAAAAAAAAACAGTACAGATCAATTTATTTTCTACAACTAAATAGATTTGTTTAAATAGTACCGAAGCTATTTTTCAAGAAAGTTTAGAAAGAGAATAATTTATTTAGGTCACACCAACTGTACAAAAAAATCAGAGTATGTACCTTCAACATCCACAGTCCTTTTATCCTCCAATTGGAACAATTTCAATTCAACTGTTTTGTTAAATTATTAGTTTTTTTTTAGGAAAGATTCAATTTTCAAAAGCTTTAAATTTTTTAATATTAGCTTCGATGCATTTAATGTTTGTTATGCGAATTTTTGCTTCGTATGCCTAAATGACGTTTCAGACTGAACAAACATGTTGATGTATTCCACATAGGGTTTCTCAAACGGGATCCCGCGATCCCGTTTTCTCCGGGATCCCGGGGGTAAATTTTCATCCCGTTTTCCCGGAATTTCATCCCGGGATCCCGGGTATCCCGCTAATTTTTATTAACATTTTTTTGTACTTTTTTCAACGATATTAAAAGTTTTCTCACTCGAAAATCGAGTAGTTTTTAGTTTTTTTCTCTCTGTAATAATTAATTTCGTTCAAAATTAAAAAAATGTTTTTTTTGACACACATGGTATCATGGTTTTTTTGTATGGTTTTTTTGACACGTATAAACACAACAAATTAAAACCAATAAAACTTAAAATAGGTAGATTTTTCTGAGAAATCTACCTAAAACTTGCGCTTCATTTCTCTTAATTTATGTTTAATGGCTCTCTTGGACGGATGGTGTTCAATGGATGGTTCAATGGACGTTTCGTCATGAAAGTTCGGACAAAATTGAGTGATGGCGCCATTGACAACCTAGTTTTTTGAAAAATTGTTTAAAAATTAGTATTATGAATTTATTTTTATTTTGTTTTTATGTATTCGTTTTTATTTAATTTTTGAAGTTTTTTTAATTAAAAATAATTTAAATTTAAAAATCAATAGCGCATTTTTTGTGCTGTTTTAATTTTACACATTTTTCTACCACCCAATTAGAAAAATCTAGCTTTTTAGCGTTTCCCGTGATTTTCCGGGATCCCGGGAATTTAATATTTTTTGTCCCGGCTTCCCGGTATTTGAATTTTTACGGGAAATGAGAAACCCTAATTCCATAGTCACAATATTAATTCAACAAAATCAATTTTGTAACATCAACGCATTATTTTTTGTTGATTTGTAAGTTTTTTTATATTTGAACTACGGGTGTGACAACCCTGCGTCGTGTACTCCAGTCGCTGGTATTCACATACGAGTTAACCTGAGATATCATATACCACTGACATGAGATGCCATAAGATCCAATAGCTTTAAATGGCTTAGTTTTTCTTATTGCATTTCCATTAATTTGGAAAATATGATATCCTCTAAATTATCAGCATTCAGTTAGCGAAGATGATTTATAGTGATTTGGTTTCATTCAAGAAAAATTCAATAAAAAATTCAATGATAGACACGTGCAGAACTTGTTACTCAAAATTATTAGCAACTGTACTAGACACTTATATTTCAAGTTTAATTTACATCAAATTTTAGGGTTTGTAGGAGTGTTTAACACATGAAACAAAACAAAATTTGTGGTATAAAAAGAGATAACCAACCTTTCTTACTACGAAATATGCACTAACGCCTAATAGATAGCAGGATCACATATAGTCCAATCGCAAGATCCACAAAGAAAAATATACAAAACCGTTCAACAAATAATGAATCTGCCTAGGTCTCACCGACAGTACGCCAGTCACAGTTAAAAAAACGGATGATGTAAACCTTACTTTGACAATGAAAATAGAAAATTATAATTATGTAGATATAACAAAACAAATATATAATAAACTGTACATTGCACAACTAAAAAATAAGATAAATGAGTAAATTAAAATTCGAAGTCTTATAGGGAAGCTACTAATAAACTAAATAATGAAGAACTTTATTTAGAGAGAAGTTAATGGCAGTTAAAAGGTCGATCCCTTATCGAATTAAAGGCAAACTTTAACAAGTACTACAATACTACAAGAAAAATATTGCTAGCTTAACTCAAACTGTTATCACTGTCTCACTAACCTCTTGCAAATCATTTATAATTATAAACGGAGTTGCAATTCACAACTCCAAATTCTTCTAATAGATGGTTTTTAGGCTAAAACAAGTGAACATGATTCGATAGTTAGCCATATTAACATCATAAGAAAAAAAATACCGATAAAATGGCTAAAATAGGTTTAACCGTTAATAATACATTGGGAGTCAAAGAACCGATAGATGACAACTTTAAAATACTCTTGAATATGGTTTGCAAGCGATGGATCGTATAGCTCTTAATTTCGAACGGATGCCACAACAAAAGGAAGATAATAGAGGTTTAGTTGCAACAATTAATTTAACAGAAGCAAAATAAATACAGGTAAGATAACGTTAATCACGAGAATCAGAACGAAGCATATTTATGATAATAAACATTTAAATACAATAACACTAATTAATTATGATCAATGTGTCCAATAAACTGGAAGATGCGAAACACATAATTAAGAAATTTATAAAAGAAAAATGAAGTGTTGCATTTAGATATAACTCCCTAAAGGAAGAAGTAATTGATTAAATTAGACTAAAATTGAAAGAATACAAAAAACAACAGATTTTCTAAAGAAAATCAACATCACCTTGTAATAAAACTAAACGAAGATAGATTATAAGGGGTTATTATATTAAATATTATTATTTGGTGTACAGGTTTAAACCAAAAAAAAAAATAAATAAAAAAAATTAATCACACTTTCATAAAATTTACCTTTGCTTGGAGGCTTAATTACCTATCAGACAAATTTCTCAGAACAACCATAGCTACACTTCTCTTGTTTGGTAACTATTATTTCGTTTTCAAATATTCGAATAAATGATTAATTCGAGTATTCAAAAATTAATTACTCGACTACTCGGTTATTTGCACTGTATAGTAAATTGGATACACTATGTTTGGATATACCTAACCCTTTTAAAACCATAAGATAGGATCTTTTATTTTAGAGGCTTCCAAACCACAATTATTATTTTAAACGAGCCAGCAATTTTTTAATTAATTAACTGCTTAGAAAAGCACTTAGATGCATTTCACTTATCCCCAGCCTTCGCCAGGAATCGAATCTAGGAACCCGGTTTTAAAACAATAAACATCGATAAACACTTATCGACTTATAACACTAAAACGATAAACATTTGCACCGCGAAAGTGCTTCTGTTATAAAGACATAATTAAATTATTATTAATATTTTAATTTTTTTTATTCTAATAAAAAAAATATAAAGGTACTGAAATCTCAAGGTTCTGAGGTATATCAGATTTGGGTCTGGGTTAATTGACAAAGACAATGAAATTTTTAAAAACTCGCTCAGTAGCTTTCGCACATTCGTTGCCCGGGCGGCCGGCCAGGAGACAAAGAAACATTTTTTGCTTATTTAGACTCGTTATAACCCAAAACGTCGAGATATGCAAAATAAATAAGGTGGGAGTAAAATTTTAAAAAGTTTTCAGGCCGAAATAATAACATTTCAGTAAAAATGTTGAGTGGCCTAGTGGTAAAGTAGTCGGAATTAAACTGGCACGACCTTGGTTCGATTGCCGTTCCGGTTCAATTGGTTTTCTTTTAAACAGTAATAAATATCAATACTCCGATTTTCCAATCAACCTTCGATTTTTCAGTCAGTGCCGATAAATTGGAATAGTGAGCTGAGGTGCTGAGCAATTATATAAATAATAATCAATTAAATTAAGTCTTTGAGTGAAACTAAAAATGAATTGAATCATTAAATTCAAATAAAACGTGTAAGGATAAAAAGAGTAAAATGAATATTGCCTAATTGGGGGATATGTATATTTTATTATTATTAGTAACAGTTACTGAAACTATAAAGGCTTCTGTTGTTTACTTTGTAGTGTTTGTAACACATTTTCTTGCTAACGCTTTGCAGTTTAGACTTTAGAGCTAGGGCTATAAATAAGTTAAGGCTTTCAAAAACAATTAAATTTTTTAGTTAATATAAAAATATTTTTCAAGAAAAGCAAGAAAAGCAAGTACTTTGCTGCCTAGGCAGCAAAATAATTAGACTTCATAGAAATAAACAGATATTTTTCCACGAATCTGGCAGAAATTTTTTAATTTGTCAAACTATAATTATTATTACATTTCCATAACAACTAAATCTTCCAACAATTGCAATTTTTTTTTTCATTTTTAAAATTTTGCTGTATTTTTAAAGTAATAATTATTAAATTACATATCATTGTAATTAATCGGAGAAAAAATTATATGTTCAACTCGGCAGCAAGGTAGATTGACTGCCTTGGCTGAATTCCTAGCCTCGCTTTGCACGGCTATGAACTATCAGCCGCGGCAGTCAATCTACTACTTTGCTGCCTAGTTAAACAAATAACTATTATATGTATTTTAAATGAATTTAAAAAAATGAAATAATAGTTGTTAAAATGAATTGTTAAAATGGATTCACCGATTCAGCCCCTGCGATGTGGGGCCTTTGAAAAAGTATTTTTTTATAGAGCCAAGCATGGTGATACCATACCAAAAGGGCTTCAGTATTCCTTAAAAAGAAATTTGGGAATTTTGCACCCCACCCTTTTTTGTATAATTTGGAATAATTGCGTTTCTTTATATTTTTTCCTCGATTAGCTCCGAATGTCCGAAAATCTTAAAATGTATTTGGAAAGATAGAAAAATTAGTAAGTTTTTAATGAAAAATATATAAAAGTGTCATATACTTAAAATTAAATTTATTAAGGGGGTGGGAATGAGAAGGAGTAAAAACACCATTTAAAACCCCGTGAAATGGAGTGTCGTTTGAAAGAGCACTTGATTTTAGAAACTTTGGAATTGTTTTAAGAATTTTGCCGTGCACAGTTTTTGAGTTATTGTCAAAAAAGTGCAACTTTCAGACCGTCTGGGTTACCATACGTTTCGAGAAAAATTTGAAAAAATTCACAGACCGGAAATTTGGTAAATTTTTAACAAACATTTTTTGCTATATTTTAATTTTAGTTTAACCCTTAATTTAAATTTCAATTCTTTAAAATGTAATGACATCATTCAATTTGACCAATCACATTTTAATTGTACTAATAATAAATAATTATACGTCTGGCCTACTGCGATAACAGTTAATTATCAAATAATTATGAAATAATTATGAAATAATTAACTCATATCGCAGCAGGCCAGACGTATAATTCATAATAGTATATTAAGAAACTAGTTTCATAATCGACGATTTTATCGCACGCAATCTGTTTAGAAAACGACCCGCGCAGCGGGGAGTTTTCTAAAGGATAAGTGCGATAAAACGTCTTATGAAACGAGTTTTTTATACTATTTTTTCTATTTTGCATTTTTTGTCTTGAAATTTTAAAAAATATTTTTTATGTTTTAATGTTTTAAAGAAAATTTCTAAAAATTTCAATTCAAAATAGTAAGCTCTGCGTTTCATCATATTTCTATATATTTTTTTGTTGCAAAACTAGCTTTCATAAAATGTGTATTTTATTAAAATATAGTCAATTTGATATTTTTTTATTATTATACTAATTATTTTAATTAATTAAAATATTTAACACTAATTTAGATTATTTTTTAATAATAAGATTAATTAATAAGAATAATTTTATTTATATAATTATTCGTTTTAACTTTCACTGACGTTTGTATGACCAATGTGACCAACCTTGAAAAACAAAACTTTGCGTATCTTAATGAAGGCCATTTCGATACGCATTTGGGTATCGAAATGACTTTATTTTAGACGCAAAATAGAAAAAATATTTATTTACATATCGAAGGCTGAAAGTAGAAGATTACGCCTGCGGTTCATATTGAAGCAAGGGCGTAATCTTCCATTCAGCCTGAGTGTATGTACAACGTTTTACGCACAACTTAATTGTAAAATATATCAATTTTTGAATTTTTTAAACTCGCTAGACATTTTGAAAATTACGAAACATGCCATGATTTTCTCTATAAACTTCATACAATAATTTTTATTCGCCTGCATATTAAAGTGTTGCTTTATTACTGTGATTTGTGACCTTAAAGTGTCAATTTTTAAACATTTATTTTGTTGTCATAGGCCGTGTGTCAATGCAGCAAAATCTAAAGTAAAAATTTTCTTACCATGTGGTAAAAAAAAAGGCCTATGTTGAATTTATTACTAAATTTTGCTGTGTCAATTGGCTAAATCTAAATTGTGACATATCGAAATAATTGTCTTTGCTTTTAACAAAAAAAAAATGATAATTTTTTGGAAATGAAGCAATAATCCTTTTTTGTTGCGGTTCCATCGCAAATAAAATTTATTAATTTGATAAAAAAACACATGTAAGTTCAATTCAAAACGATAAACAAAAAAAATCGTTTTTGTTTTAGATTGACTTGTCAAAATTTATACTAGGGTTAGTGCAGGCTAATTTTTTAATTTTTTTGTGGTGAATATAAACGTCAAAAATTAGTTTTAGACTTCAAAAAATCAGATTTAGCTGTATTGACACACGGCCATAGTTACGTCCAAAAAAGTTAAAAACATTTGTATTTATTTAAATTCTATAAAAAATAGAAATTATTATCAAAGCAACCTTTCGATTCCAAATTGCCTAATTCAATTAAAATATTTGTTATTCTTTGTTGTCATAGTTATACGATTTGTTTGTAAAAAAATAACAAATATATTAGTCAATATGTTTTCAATTCAAAATCTATAAAATCTTTAATTTTGATTTAGATTAAACAATTTTTTTAAACATTTTGCTTGCGGTGAATAAAAAATAGTATAAGGCGAATAAAAAATAGTATATGACGGACGTAAGCCTTAGCTTTACGTCCTTGCATCATAATGTACTATTATTTGTTTGTTCTAATTTTATGAATATTTTACGGTTGATTATTTTACGGGCGGTAAAGGAGAAAAACATAATAATGTTTCATATAGCAACGGGCTTTTATTTTACGGGCGTAAAGGTCAACTTTCCGCCACGTTAACTAGGATGTAAAATGTGTTTTACGATTCATTTGTGCGTAAAATATATAAAGAAATGAAAAATGGCAAAACATTTTCTAAACGAATTTCTCTCGGTCGGTGATAAATTCTCATAATTTTTGGAAAATTCCTCACGCAAGCGGTATTGAATATGCTTGCTTTCGAAATTTTCGCAAAAAATTATTTCGAATTATCACCACCCTTGCGTAAATTACTACTGAAAATTATAGCTCAAATAATATATATCTCAAATAATTATACTTGAGAAACATATTCAAGAAACGAACACCTAATTTAAGAAACATTTGGATTTTTGCGATTCACATTTTTTGAATTCTTATCAATTATTATTGAAATATTATTTATGCTAGGGTGTATGCATTTTCTTTGTGGTTTATATTTATATAAGAATTTCTATAAATTGTGAATACAAATTTTCAGCTTTCATTCAATTAAACAAAAACAATCCAGCTTTCATGTAATCAAAATGGAAACTATTTTGATTTAATCTCGAGTATTTAGTTATCGATACAAACAAAACTATCTACAATTTACTGGGGCAGTCGAATTTCTAATTCAAATGTTTTCTAACTATAAGTACTTAGATGAGGTGAGGTCTTTGGGTACAAAATGGCAACAAAAATGGAATGGAGATGAAATGGGCCGGTTTACCTACTCGCTTCAACCAAAGGTTGAAACGAAAATATACAAAAAAATCGAGATTTTACATTCGAAAGAATTATAGGCAACCATGACACACTTAAATCATACTTGGAACGAGTTAATGTAACTCAAGATGCCAAATTCAGCTTTATGTTAAGGTACGAAACCGTTGACCATATTTTATGGCAGTGCATACTTTTAAATACTGAAAGAGCTAAATTTTAAAAGGATTTCAAACTCAAAAATCTCTTTGCGTCATTGCTTGTTAGTCCAGTGCAATTAGGTTTATACCTCGGAACCCAGTTATAGTGAATGGATTTAGATGTTTCCGGATTTTTTGAATTTCCTATACTTGAAGGTAAAAAGTTTACCTATTGAAAACTTCCGCTAATGGTTTTTTTAAGAGGTGTCCCATGCAACGACGATACATCCCTTTCACAGCTTTATTTATTTTTTCTCTCGCAAATAACTAAGTTTCTACAAAAAATATACATAAATTTTCATAAATTTTCATAAATTTTGTATAAACAACCTTAAAAACTAAAACAGTTTCTTAAAATAAATATTTAAAAATTCACAAAATTGTATTTTTTTGGTAGAAATTTTGATTTTTTGCTTAAATTTACGGATTTTAAAAATTGCGGTAATTTAGGGTAGCGAAAATCCGAAATTCTTCGTCCACGCCGTGCTACCTGGATAACGCTAGCAGAATTAGGTTGGTGTAGTTGAGAAGGGCAGAGTAAATACTGTTTATACTCAATGATTCTGCACCATGGCGAGTCATTGGCGCCATAAAACCAATGCAACTCAAGCATCTGTTCTCCATGTTAGGGGCGGCTTGGAGCGAGCCTCTGTTTTGGATCAAGTGGCTTGCTATATACATGTGTAAAAATCGTGTTTTCCATGTTAGGGGCGGCTTGGAGCGGGCGTCTGTCTTTGATCAAGCGGCTTGCTATATAAACGTGTAAAAAGGTTGTTTCTGGTGACCTTAAGATGCAAAACGAACCGATTCACGACAATTTAGGTTGGACGAAGGGCTAACACCCCATTTCCGCAAAAAATTATTTGTCATAAATTCTGTACACAGGCCTCGGAATATCTCGGATTCATTATTAGAACGACCTCGGAAGCTGTACCCGTACTACGATTTAAAAATGGGAATCTGGAACGTGCTAAGCCTCAGAAGACCAGGAGATCTCCTAAAACTCACTCAACAAGTCGAGAGCTACACACAGGATATAGTGGCATTACAAGAACTAAGATGGCCAGGCAGTGGAATCCATGAAACAGCAAAAGGATACACTCTTTATTATTGCGGTCATCAAACGGAGGAGAATTTGGAGTTGGCTTCCGTCGCGTGACTCACCATGTTATCGACTTCTGCCCAATTAATATGCGGTTATGCACACTGAGAATCCGCACGCAAAAATTCAATGTAACGATCGTCAATATTCATGCACCTACTGAAGACAAAGCAGATGATATTAGAGACCTGTTTTTCCTAGAACTCGTAGAAGTCATCAATAACATCCCGCGGCACGATATACAAATCGTGGTAGGTGACTTTAATGTTCCAATTGGTAGGATTGCTGAACTCAAAACACATATCGGCCCTAACAATATAACAATAACGGTTTTCGCGCAGCCGAGCTGACTATGATGTATGATCTAGCAATTTCCAGCACTTTCTTCCCTCACAAGAGAATTTACAAGGCAACGTGGAAATAATATGACGGAAGAACGGAAAATCAAATCGATCACGTCATGATGTCTAAGAGACACTCTACAAGTGTAACTTACGTTCGATCATACAGAGGTGTTGATATGGACACCGATCATATGATTGTCATCTTTAAGTACAAGTGCAAATTATCATCTACATTTTTTTTTCTTTTCTTTAGCAAAAAAGCTATAAAAGTTAAAAAAAAAGGCTTTTCGAAAGTTTAATCAAAACAAAACCGATGAGAACCTTAGACAGTACCGTAAAGAGAGAAATTTATGTCGTAAGTTAATAGATGAAGAGAAACATCTATTTAATAGGAAAAAAGCATCTAAATTCGCAGAACATCCGACTGGTTCACGCAATTTCTATAAAGCCGCAAAGTCTGTCCAAAGCAACTTTTGTAAATCTTCCCTACCGCCTCTTGTTAATAGAGATATCCCTATCATTGATCCAAAAGAGAAAGCTAATGTGCTTGGGCATTATTTCTCTTTAAATTCTACTTTAAAAGAACCTAATTTCCAACCTAAACCTATTTCTAAAGTTTCTTATAAAATGAGGCGGATAATTTTTCGGAAAAACATTGTTCGAAAAATGCTTTTAAAAATCAATACTAACAAGGCAAGAGGCCCTGATTTTATTCCTCCGATTATACTTAAAACATTTGTTAGGGAGCTAGCACCAATCCTCACTAAAATCTTCTATTTGTCATATAAGACAGGAATCTTTCCTGAAATTTGGAAAATGGCTAGTGTACAGTCAGTTTCAAAAAAGGTCAGTAAGACTGACCCTACGAATTACAGACCCATTTCAATTTTATCGGTAGTTGCTAAAATTTTTGAGAAATATGTCAATTTTAATTTAATGAGCTTCTTAGAGTCTTCCAAATTAATTAATGAGAGACAATATGGATTTCGAAAAGGAAGAGCGACGGGAGATTTGCTGTCTTTTGTCACTCATATCTGGAACAAGTCGCTTGAAAACTTTGGAGAAACATTCGGTGTTGCTCTTGATATTTCCAAGGCATTTGACAAAGTTTGGCATAACAACCTTATATGCAAATTGAGATCCTATGGTTTAGACGAGCAGCTTATATCTTGGACACAGAGCTTTATATCTGATCGAAAATTTCGGGTCAATGTTGACGGTGTATCATCGAATACTTTTTCAACTAATGCAGGAGTTCCTCAGGGTTCCGCTTTGTCACCAACTCTTTTTCTTATCTATATTAATGATTTGTTGGACTCAACGGTTCATCCTATACATAGTTTTGCTGATGATAGCACGCTTCATGCGTCTCATGAAGCACCTAAATTATATACACCCTTAGCGCTTAGTGAGTGTAGGTCAAAATTGATAGATTCCCTTAACACTGATCTTAAAACAATTATGGATTGGGGTATTGCTAACAGTGTTGAATTCAATACAAGCAAAACACAGGTTTGTCATTTTTCTAGGATAACGACACCCAATCCTTTTCCATTAACGTTTGGCCCCAAAAATCTTTTAGAGAATGAGTCTGTCAGACTTCTAGGAGTTGAGATTGAAAATAATATGAAGTGGAATTCTCATATTTTTAATCTGGCTAAGAATGCTGTTCAAAAGTTAGGATTTTTGGGGCGATGTCGTAAGTTTTTCGATAGCGAACAACTTCTTTTAGTTTATAAATCTTTTATACGTCCCTGCATGGAATACTGTTCTCACATATGGGGTGGAGCTTACTTGAGTAGTCTCAACTGCCTTGATTCTGTACAGCGTAGAGCTATTAAACTCATTGGTAACCCAAGTCTTACTAACGGTCTTGATTCCTTGCAGCACAGAAGAAATGTTGCTGATTTGACTATATTTTATAAATATATTATGGATGAACGAGCTTCTGAAGAGATCAAATCGATTTTACCTAAATCAGCAAACCTTTCGCGTCACACCAGAGCAAACGTAGCAGCGCATCCCTTTACAGTTCAAATAATTAGGTGTAGAACTGTAGCCTTCCAACGTGACTTTTTCAACAGAGTCTCTCATCTTTGGAATGCCTTACCTTCCTGGGTTTTCCCTGATGAATTTAATCCTCAAGGCTTTAAGTTAACGTTCATAAATTTCTCAGAGAATCTTAATTTGCAATTCATTCTTATCCCTAGTTGGCATGGTATCTTCGGATATTCAGAGACGTTAATTTATAATTTATTATAATTAACACTAAACATGCCTAACTTTGAATAAAAAAAAAAAAAATAGACAAGCAAAAAAGACCGTGCGCTGGAATGTCGATGCATTTAAACATCCGAGAACGCTGAATAGATATCAGGAAATAATAACAAAACATGGAAGAGCATGACATCTCTTCTGAGATGCCATTAAACATACAAGAAGAATGGGAAACGCTTCAATCAACCATTATAGTCGCAGCACAAACTACAATCGGAAAACAACCACTGAAATCACACAACGAATGGTTTAATGACGAATGCGCCAATCCGTTAAACATAAACAAAAACTACGAGAAAAATGTTTAACATGGAACACCCGAAGCTCCCAAGCTGATTATCTATGCGCCAGGAAAGCCTCAGCAAAACTTCTACGTAAAAAGAAACGCAAACACATGAAGAGCTGCATCGAAAACATTAACCAACATGCGGCCAACGGAAATTTAAAAGAGTGCCTTGCCAATGCGCGGAATCTGACAAAACATTTCCACCCAAGATCTACAGCCATCAAAAATGGAAATAATGAACTTACAACAAGTGAACGGGATGTGCTGGCAGTGGGGCGATCCCACTTTCAAGATCTACTGAACAGGACGAATGAAGTTCATCCTATTCGAGCAATTGTTCCATCAACTGAGGAGATTTTTGTCCCTTACCCAGCAATAGAAGAAGTGGAAGCAGCCATTAAAAAGCTGAAAAATGGTCTGCCTCACCACTATACTAAGGTGCTCCTCAAATAATAAATATATCGCTCCCTCTACTCTAACCAGGAATGTATTCTTCACCGGAAGTCTCTTGGGGTGCATTTCTTTGCAGTTGAAATGATGGCTCCTACGAACCTATCGTAGTTTTTAGGAATGGGTTGAATTCAGTGAATCACTGCATCCAACTCCGATCCATATTTAGCCCAGCCAGTTTTGTTAAAATTGCATCTAGGTTGAGAAGTAGAGTTTAGGTGTGGGATTTGGATACCTACCTCAAAAATTACTGGACGATGTTGAGAGCGTGGAAAACCTTGTAAGCAGCCCTAGATATGGGAATAGGGTTACGTTGTTCGTTTTTGTTTGTGGAAAAACAGAGGTCGGGATTGTAATAAATTGGTCATCTAGCAGATTTAATTAGGTTTTCATGTTTTTCGTATCATATACCAGGAACATGTTGTCGATTGGTCCCGTCAGTTAGTTGTATGCCATTGGGATTGTTATTTGAGTACGACCACTGATTGTAATGGCTATTAAAGTCACCAACGTATATTTCCGGGTGGTGAAATAATGGTAGGATATCAGCTGGCCACGCTGTATTTAGGGGCCTGTTTACGTTAACAATCTTCGTGTTCGATATATCAACAACAATAAGATGTATATCGTTGACCGTCTGGGGTAAGTAAATGGGTGTAGTTCATGATTTTTGACTTACCATGCATGCCCGATTCATATATTTGATGGTAAATAGCACTAATTAGTTTGTAACCAACAATTTTTCTCTAGAGGTAAGTTGCGCTTCATCTGTTGCATGCGTTTCCTGCCAGAATTACAACGTTGATATCAAAATAATAATAAAATAATACTCTTTCTAATGATACTAATATAATATAATACTAATATATAATAATACTCTTTCTAAGTGTTCAGTTTTTGACTTGCTAATGCTTTCAATGTTCAATTGCAAAATACGGACTGAGGGTCCAACATTTTTTGTCTTATGGTGCTGAGAAGTACCGTTGTTATTTTGATTTCGGTTCATGTTCATTTGTTTGTATCACAAAACATGTAGCATATGACATTAAAAACATCACAAAAGAATTGGTAATTTTTGAAGCAACTAAGCAGCGCACAAATAATTTAGATTATACAATGCACTAATGACTATCCCACCGACATCAATTGAATCGGAAAGAGATTTTTCGGACAAAATTGAGTGATGGGCGCATTAACAACCTAGTTTTTTGAAAAATTATTTTAAAATTAGTATTATGAATTTACTTTTGTTTTGTTTTTATGAACTTTTTATTTAATTTTTAAAGTTTTTCTAATTAAAAATAATGGAAATTTAAAAATCAATAGCGCATTTTTTGTGCTGTTTTAATTTTCCAAATTTTTCTACCACCCAATTAGAAAGTTCTAGCTTTTTAGCGTTTCCCGGGATTTCCCGGGAATTTAACATTTTTTGTCCCGGCTTCCCGGGATTTGAATTTTTACGGGAAATGAGAAACTCTGAGTGGAACGCGTGGAAAACTTCAAATACCTCGGGTCTGTAATAACATCGTCAAATGACATGGTAGTCAAGGTAGGTCCGATATCTCTCTCAGCTTGAAAGAAATGCTAAACGACTTGGATTATGCATCAACACCGGCAAAACTAAAGTGTTAACAACTTCTAAGAACATACCTCCTGGAAATCTGGATACTGGTGACTATGAAGTGGAACGCTTGGAAAACTTCAAATACCTCGGGTCTGTAATAACATCGTCAAATGACATGCAGGCAGATATCAAAGCCCGTGTCTCTGCCGCATACAGAGTTTTCTACGCATACTCAAAACTTCTGCGATCAAAACATCTTTCGCGGTCGTGTAAACTCACACTTTACAAAGCATTAATCCGACCTGTGCATACATTTGGAAGTGAAAGCTCGACACTGACTTCCTCCGATTGTAGAATTTTATCAACATTCGAGAGGAAGGTCATACGAACAATTTATGGTCCATGTAAAGTTGCTGAAAATCAGTATAGAATCCGAAAGAATCATGAAATCAGACAGCTTCTTGTAGGCTGCGATGTAATCGGATTCATTAAATTCAACCGGATTAGATTGTTTGGTCATGTAGAAAGGGCTCCATTAGAAGATAGAATGATAAAAAAGCGTCCCAACAACAACCAGCTGGTGTTCGTCGGAGAGGAAGACCTAGACAACGCTGGCGTGATGACATCATCTAAGACTTTCGTGATATAGGACGTCGAAACTGGAGTCAACTGGTCATGGAACGAGACGATTGACGGCAAAATCCCTCCATGGGATGTAAACGACAGAGAGAGAGAAAGGTAGTTTTTAATGGCTAAACTTTTTAGTTAATGGTATTAGAAATCCAATTCAAATCCATTCACTATATAACTGGGTTCCGTCATTTTTCATTTTTACCTGCTAATTGCACTGGACTATGTCAACAATTTGCAGTTTTCAAAGAAATTTTCTTATTAATAGCATTTTTAAAAAAATGCTATTTTTATTCAATGTTAGAAGATATATATTTCAAATAAGGATTCACACAAACAATTACTAGTTTATATAATGTAGATCAATTTTATATAGTGTAGAATTTTATAAAATCTAATAATGTGTACATTAATTTTGTTATCAGTGAAACACTATAGAACGGCTCTGTAATGGTTGCTGGGTACAACCTAATAAATAAAAAAACTATTTTAAATTTATGTTATTTGCGCTAAACAATTGCAGCAGTTACAGTGAAATTTAAAGTTTGAATATTTAAAATTCAAAAGTTAATATATTTAACAATTGGTTATATTGTAAATCCCATTAAATATATTTACGAAATAATTACAAATTATCAAAAAATTTCTCTAACAAACGTTCCAATTTTCTATTTCTTGATAAAATACTCAAAATTTTCTTTTTTTAAATATATTCCAGTACTCATAATTACAGCTAATAAAGCAATAAAACCATAAAATGCAAGTCGTTTCTATTATCAATAAAAAATTAAGTTATAAAATATAAATAAATCATTAACTAAATACTTACACTTTCCCATATCATTGTAGCAAATTCATCTAAATGTACACCAAAATCGCTCATTTCTCCGCTATACCTAAATGAGTAGCAAAAATTTAAATTAATATTAAACAAAAATCCATTTAAAATAAAATTATTTACCTTATATATGCCCATAAAGCAAGAGTTAGTAATGATATCCCCATTACTAAATTGCAGAAATTTGCAAATGTGTATAAACCAACTAAACCAAATATTCCACTTAAAATATACATGCATATTGCTATAGCAAAATAAACTGCTGGCGTTCTCGCCGCTTTAAATATATTTTTACTTTCGTTGTGCGCTTTAAATGCTGTAAATGAATCATCTAAATCGATTTCTAATTTTTGACGATATTTTAATGAAAATTCTTCTCCACCCATTTTACGTTTCGAAACAAATTGATGTATTGATTTCTCCTTTATTCTTAAATGCTCTGATTCTAAATGTCCAACACTGAGATATGGTTTATTACCACCACACGTATCTTCCATAAGTTGTGTATATAAATCCCTTGCGGCAGCAACAGCAGTTAAATTATTTGCCTCAGCTGTAGCCTATGAAAATTTTACTATAAAATCTTTGAACGTTTGAAAATAAGTACAATAATTTTACAAACCACAAGCATTGTTTTTGGTTCCGGTAATTCATTCCCTTTATAAATTTGTAAATATGATATAAAATATTGAATTAAATCTCTACATTTAACTCGTTGGCCATTAATTTTTTTTAAAATAAGATTTTCTGGTGCCAATAACATTGGAATGAGTTCTTTTAAACTATTTTGAAATTCTGGGGTTATATCAGCCAATCGCCCATCAAATTTGGGATTAGTTGAAACTGTTAGGCCGGGATGTGGCATTAAGAAACATGCAATTTCTGAGAAGCAGGATGTTATATGTTTTCTAAGTGATTGTAATTCCGGATGCTGTTTTCCTGAAATTTCTAAACGACGTTTTAATATATCTTGACCTCCACTTGCACCATATTCAGCTTCATATGGAAAACTCCAGTCACGGACTAAAAATTGTAGCCTTTGGAATGGTGTTTTACCAGTATCAGCTAGTGCTAATCGACCATATTCCGTAAAAAGCTAAAATTTATTCAAAAATAAGTTAATACTTATAGGAAAAGTTCAAAACAGTTCAATTTAATTACTTGTAAGTGTTGAAGATCATCTTCTTGTATGTTTTGTGAAATATTAAAAATTTGTACAGAAGACAACATCGTACTTAATGCAAATACTGTTGCACAATCACGTACAGTACTTTGACTATCAAATGCTCCTTGAGTATCTAGGAGTATAATAGCTACTTTGTCTCCTGATGGATAGTCATGCAAAAATAATTGAGACCACATTAAAATTCCTGTAGTATCTCTCTCGGAACCACCACGCCATGAAAACCCAGACAATGGTTCATTTTCATCTCCTAACCAATCCCCAGGTCCTTTATGATGAACATACTACACACAAACAAAATAATTTAAAAATTATAACTTTATTTTAACATTTCGTAAACGTACCCTAGAATACATATAACGTAAAAAGAAATCGAGTAAAAAACTTTTGCCTTTTCGGAATGCTCCAGCAACCGATATAATTACGACATCTCTATCTTTTACTTTATCATCTAAAAGTACTTCGGTCAATTTTTCATCTGCTAATACAAATGTATGGTCCTTCCCTGCATCAACAATTTGAAGAGGATGTGCATCCATGATTGTAGTTTTCTTTGTGTCTGTAAAATAATAAAATTAAATTATAACTAATAGAAAATATTTAGCAAAACTAAAAACTTTATTTACTTTAAAAAGTATTATTTTACGAAATGTAATATTTAATTGATCTCAACCTTCAGCGTAGATGAACTAAGAAATAATATTGCGTAAGACGTAAATTTACAGTTGATGGATAATAATTACAAGAAACATGTTATGAAAGTTATAAAATTATGCGTCGTTATCGAGTAACTAATTTGGTCTGAAGATAATAATGTAAACCTGATTCAGAAACACAAATTAGATATCAAAATTAGTCATATTTTTAAAGATTAAGGATATTAAAATTCATAAAATCTCGATATTGGTAATTGCGAGCTAACATAAAAATAAGTTTAAATAAAATAGCGAAATGCTAAAATAATATAAAAATAATTCAGCCCGGTTTTCGAAATTACCGAAAGGTTGACTTTCGGGTTAACATTAAATATGCTATTCGTAAATATAACTAAAATGAGCCTTATAAATAAAACTTAAGGTCTTGCAAACAACAATAAAATGTCCATTCACATTATCCTAAAATTAAGGTTAAGCAACCTAGCCAAACGTCATCAGTTTCAAAATAAAATTCGAACGATAAAACGGAACAGAAATTGTAAGTACTGGATATATAACGTTGAGTCATTTTAAATATATTTATTTTTGCAGTTGAAAATGTAAAACTCATCAACGCAACCACAATTATTACACCTTAATTTAGCATAAAGCATGCGGTCACTCAAATACTAACACTTAATTATAGGCATTGTTTCAAAACATGAGCAACATAAATTCTAATAAATATTTAATTGTTAACTAAAGTAATCACTAACCTTAAACTTGAATAAAAATAACAATAATTTTCTTTTTAAATTTTAATATTGTTTTCGCTACATAAAATTTAAATGAAATATAACAACAACAATTTTTGATTGTCAAACAAAATTGTAATACCTGAAACTATTTTTGGCCGTCTTTTCTTGCTGAAAAATTTAGCAAATAAATGGGAAATTACTAATGTACATCTTTACATCTGTATTAATACCTTTTTTCAAATAAAATACTACATATAGAACCTAATTTATAATCAACGTATGGATGAGTTTGATTTTTAAACAAGACAAAATAGAATAAAACAACTGATTAATAGTTTTATTTAGAAAATTATTAATTGATTTTTATTTTAAAAATCATTTGTGGTTTTTTTGTTAAGATTGATGTAATTCGCATGGGTATATAATAACATGCCTTCAACACAAACTTGCATTTTATTAATACAATTATAATAGAAAAAAAAATGATTTTGCTATGCATTTCGTTCTCAAGTATAATAACTAATATTTAAGATATATGCATCAACATTCAAAAAATTAAATAATTTTTTAGAGCTGATCGAATAGAATAATATATAGGAACGATAACTTTATTATAGGACGATTGTTTTAGTGAAGTTACTCAAATCTCGATTTATATGGAAAATTTCGAACTTTTTTTCCACCAAGCAAACCAAGTATAGGGGTTCATTTAATTTGATTTTGTAAAACTAAAAATGTTGAGTTTGTACGACTTCAAATGAGCACAATTTAGGAAAATGTTCACATAGCACGATGTAATTTGTAACACCACTACTTTATCAAAAACGTATGGTTAATCACTTCACGATTCCAAAATGCACACCCCATCTCTGTGGATTCATTTTTTTTTTATGAAAATGTCTTCGGTTTTCTGTAAACAAATTAAATCTATTTTCGAAGACTACTTTAATCTAGAATCCTTCAAACTTTTAACTTCATTGATTTTTTATAGGCGTTAAAGCAACAACATTATTAATCGGATTACCAAAACATGTGTTTTTCATCGGTTATCACAGTTCAAACACAACTGATTCTACACTCTAAAACGCAGTCACCTATAGTATAATAATTATTTACTATAATTTTACAGTTGTAACTTTAGAAAATGTTTTATCAAAATATTGCTTTTTTAAATAAAAAAAGAAGTAGTTCCTTCGCACAAAGAAGTTCCTTTGCATTTTGAATTGCAGTAATTAGATTATTTTGATCCATAATAATTTAAAGATTTTATCTAAGTTTGAATTTGTACAAATACTGTAAGGTTCTTGTAAGTTTTAAATTAGAGAAATGAAGGGAAAAAATCAGAGAGTTACGTGTCTAAATCATGTCGGGGTCACCAATGATGCAATAGTGGAAATTACGTTCTTAAATTTAAAAAAAAAAATTTAATTTCTATTATTTAATTTACACAACGTTTTGTGTAAATTATAAAACAATTGAATAATTTATTAATTTTTAATCAAAATTATATTTTTATATTATTTTTAATTAAATAATCACACAAACTGGTTAAATTATATGGCAAAGAAGACACATACATTGAACCGAAATCGATTTTCAGGGTTTTCATTTATTTTTGGAATTAATTAATTGATTAATAAAGTAATCGTATACTGGTGGAATGTGACTGTATCGATCATTGTTTAGAGGGTTGGTGTCACGAGTAAACTAAGTGATCGTTTATGTTTGTAGAGATTATTTATTTAAATATATTAACCTCTACAGCATCATCACAGGAAAAATTAACTATTTCTTTGATATTTTAAAAATTGTGCGATGTGAAATTATATGAAAAATAGCTATTTTACTTAAATTAAGCTCATTTGGATCAGGAAAGGGAATATTCCTAGTTTACGGTCCATTACTAAATAAAGTTTTTTATAAATTAATCGAAAAATTAGGATCTAAATATTGTTAAGATTCTACATAAACGTAATGAAATACAAAACCTTAATTTTCTATATACAATATTATTATACAAAAATAAATCAAAGTCACATTCATTTCTTAGAATCGGGGTCAACAATAAATAAAATTGTATGATTTTATGAATCAAATCAACATAACGTAAAATAATCTAATGTTCTAATATTTTCTCAAGGTTTCTAAAAAGTGATCTCGATTTATCTAGAAATTTTGCAGAATCGTATATAAGGATTTACCTCTTGTAGAATGAGAATAGTTTTATTTTAAACCTACGACGGTAAAGTTAAAATTATAAAAGTGATTTTTTAAATTAGATTTTGTGAATAAAGTTTTAAGTGTTATTGAATAGAAATATTTTGTGTATTATTTTGAACGTGGAAATTTCTACAATCAACCGTTTGAGTTTCTGAAGCTGTTGAAAGAATATTCTAGTTAGGAATATAGTTTCTTGTTGTTGGGCACAATTAAGGAGTTGAATACTTAATAAAACTTGGCGTGTTTGCGTACTAATCAGTGATCGAACTCAGAAAGAGATTGGGAATTACGTTTATCGAATTGAGAGTAAGGCCAATTCAAATTAAGGTTGGGAAAAAAGGTAACAATATAATAGAATTTACAAACAATTTTTGTCGGAAATTCATTTGGTTCATTTTAATCCACTTAAAAAAATTCCAATTTGTCGTTCAAAATTTACAATTCTCTTAGTTTGCGGTCGAATAGGGTTATATAATTCTGTTGTTGTTTTTTTTTAAATCGTTAAATTTAATTAAAAAAAACAATATACATATGTAGTATATACAGTGATCCGGATTGAGAGAGAATACCCTTAAGGCATGATTTCTTGGTATATGTTCAAATGAATTAACGAAAACACCTATATATACATCAAAATGAATGCAATCTAGTAAGGTGTGTGTACAGCCCTTTTAACAGTAGTAGTTGGCAATGCTGCTGGATTTGTTGTAGTTCTTTCTATCCTGCCTCGCTCAATCTTAATCACAGCATAAAAAACTCTATAAACAAAATATTCTGGATATATAGTGAGCTAATATCCATCAAATACTTCAATTAATATATAACCGATATTACAGTAATGATATTACAATAATGTGGTACTTACTTTTAAAACGCGCAGTGAAAACTGGGAACTGTTCTCCTATAACGCGACGCGATCTCCTTATAACGCGGTTTTCATTAAATTAAATTAATTAATGATTAAATTATCGAAATAAATTATATAATTTTTGACATTTTATATAATTCATTCCTGAAATAATCACAACCTAATAATGCATTTTGAGAATGCAGTTTTTATAGATGGAAAATCGAATCGGCGTCTTGTTACATCTTGCAACATCATCGCCGATGTAAATCCGACCAATTCCGATTTTTTGGCAACTGCGGTAATAGTTAGTATAATAAAAAACATTAATGTTTTTTTATTTTTTCTCTAGTTTTGACACAGGTGGCTCGATGTTTCTAAACATGTATACCAAGTTTAATCAAAATCAATTATCAGGAACTGTTGATATTAATATTGTTGTTATTAATAGGGAGACTTCCAACCACTTATCCCAATATCGTCCAAAAACTAATCAGTTCCTTGTCATTCAAATCTCAATCTTTTGTCAAAGTGTCATCAAAATTGATTGATTAACGAGGTCTGTATGCCTTTAATAAGCTTGTATACAACCGACGAAAAAAGAACCCTCGGATGAAGATAGAAGTTTATTCTCGGATTTTTTTCTATCCATTCTTGTTCATACAATCGGCCCTTAGTCAACCTGAGGAAGATGATTTTTTTCTGTTTGCTTTAAAGAAAATTTATTTGCTCTAAAAGAAGTTTCCTCAATCTTGGCTATGGAATACATAGCCAAGATTGAGGAAACTACCGTTGACTGAATAAATTTTATTCACCAGCACTAAGAGATCACCTTAGCTAGTGATACCTCACTGCTATTCCCAGTGATATGTGATATCTCACGTTAACTCGTATGTCAATAGAAGGGACTCACTCTGTTGAGTCTGTCACTCCCGTAGATCAAAAATAAAAAAATTTACAAATCAATAAAAACTAAAGTTAAAATACCTAAACTTTGACGGATTATTTTATTTTTCAAATTTTGATATAAATAATTAAAAAGTATGAATAAGTTTATATATATCTTTATTTGCAATTTAAATAGAAGACAGAGTGGAGCTCAGTTTATGTTTAGTGTTTACTACACTATTGATAATGATTGTCATATAATTTTAATTTATTTATATATATTTAAACTAAGAAAATTTTTGTATTAAGCATAACAAAATTAACATATTTGTTTAACACTTGTTTTTTACGCACGTTAATATAAATTTTAAAAAAAATAAAAGATTAAATTTTATTTTTATGATCACTCTATATATTTCGTCTTTTTAGGACATTTTCAGGAGTAATGAGTAACATTACTCCTGAGGATGTCCTAAAAAGACGAAATAAGTATATAGAGTGATCATAAAAATAAAATTTAATCTTTTATTTTTTTAAAAATTTATATTAACGTGCGTAAAAAACAAGTGTTAAACAAATATGTTATTCAACGAATTACGCCAAGAGCCTACGGCAAAAAGTGTAAACTATACATAATAAAATTGTCCAAATTTAATTTTGAATAAGGACTTTGTTTTTCATTTGAATTCGAAATTCTGTTCAAAAGTCGGGACATTTTAAAAATACCGTGGGACGCGGTACAAATTGTTAAAAATCGGGACTGTCCCGCCAAAAGCGGGACGTCTGGGGTCCTTAGGTTTATCACAAAAGTTGTAATTATTGAAAACAAGCATTTAGACTAAATGAAGAGGTTTTAGAGAAGTTTGATGAGGAATCCTCGTTTCGCTTCAGTTCTTTTATTATGTTAATGTATGATCTGTTATAATTGACCGTCAACGCATTGATGTTTCGTGTTAATTTTGTAATACATTTCTAAAAGAAATAAGTGTACTCTTGCAAGGAGTTTCAAGTTAAAATATACTGAAAAAAAGTTTTTAAAGTATTGTCAACCTCATCTTGAAGTTAAGTTTATTTTTCAAATAAAGAAAACGTACTTTTAAACATTTTCAGTAATGGGGGCAACTACAAGTAAATATTTTCCTGACAAGAAAATTAGGTTTATTTAAAATATAGAGTGCTACATGCAATATAAGAGTAGTTAAATAAAGTTAATTACCTATTTCCGTAAAAGAAATTGACTTTGACCTTATATAATGCACTTTTCAAATGGTCTAAGATACCTATGTTCCAAATTTGGGTTCAATAGGTGACGTAGATTCTGAGATATTGTGTCATCATACAGACAGACAAACACATTCTGGTCCCCATATCTCGGGTCACAGTTGACCTGTGGATCTGAAAATCAACGACATACCATATATTGGCCTAAGATATTTGTGTCAAAGGATTTATTGCTCCAAGATAGCTGTTTACCAAATTTATAGCTTTCGATAGTTAATGATTATGGAATAAAAATGTCAAAAGTCATACAACAAATAGCTGTAGTACAAAAAGTGGGTTTTCTGTTGAACATTTAGACGCATAAGAAAAAGCGATGCATTTGGAATAGCTATTTAAGGCAGATATTTGATTTTTATTGTACTAATTTATTCTCAGTAAATTAAATAAACTAGACCAATTCTATTTTCAATTTGTGTTTTAAAATGTAAACTAGATAAATTAATATGATAAAGATTTAAAATTAGCAAAAAAAAAATATAAATGATATATATTTATAAAGATATAGTAATTAAAATATTAACCAATAAAACAATAAACCTTCAAAAATGTTTCTAGGAGGAAAATGTGCTTTACTGTGCTACATCTCAGTTAATGCAGCTGCGATATACTTAAAGCTGTTGAGTACAGTACAAAAAGAGTGTTCCCCTGTGAGCCACATACACTGTACACCACTGTACACCAAACGCAGATATCAAAGTTTGCAACCATAAATAAAGAATAATATTAAAAGCACAATTTTTTTCAAAACCATTTTGGAAAGTTAAATGAAAGAGACACGAATTTGTTTGTAACTAAATGTATCATTTCTATTCCATGAACTGAAAATATAATGTTAGCATTCTAATCCGTTTAAAAAGAAATAGTATTTTTAGATTCAACAAATAAACCATATTTTAATTCATAATCGTTACTATCAAAAGAACTTACTGTATGATTGATTAAATTTTAAAATCAATTGCAATTGATTTTATCTTTTTGATTACTAATTCTACAAACAAAAAAAATAATAAAACGAAGCTCTCTGTTATCAAACACAATTTTATTTTATTAGTAATCCGTATTATTGTTAATGTTTAACTGTTATTAATAGTGCAACCAACACCACGAACTATTTGACTGATACGATAATTTTTTTTTTAATAAAAATTGTTGTTATAGGGATTACAATATGTCACAACAACACAACGATACCTTTTAAGATATAGGTCCCACAACAACATGCGTCTTGAGGTGTTGGTGGACGCTTTTTTTAAATCTTTGTGAATTGAATGCACTCGAGACTATTGATTCGAGCAAAGCATTCCATTTGTACGATGTACGGACAAAGAAGTCCCTTTGCATTTTTTCACTATGACAGTGAATGATCTCAACATTTTGACTGTTTGCACAAACCGATTGACGAGTAAAACGAGAATACGTTTTTAGGCATGATGGATCTGATTCCGTCCGAGCACTGCTGGTGACGATATTTATAAAAAACAACAAGATCAGCAACAGTGCGCAACAAGATCAGCAACAAACTTGACAACAATACTCCGTACAAGGACGAATATAGGACTTATAAATGTGGAGTAATTGGCACGGAGTCAAATATTTTTTACGTCTTTTGAGGAGGCCGAGTTTTCTTGACGCGCTCTTACCATCGCCATTATATGATCGTTCCAGAGTAAGCGATTAGACATTGTTACTCCCAATAAACGAATGCTTTCACATTCATCTATTTGTTCGTCATACATACTAATTGAAATATCGTTGGAGAACTCGGTCTTTGATTTGGAAACAATAGCTGTGTTTTAGTGGAATTAAAATTAACCAAACTTTTGTCACCCCAATTGGCGACTTTTTTAGGTTCTCGTTACCTTTTATGGCAGCGTCTCTCCGGGCGGGATTGATTCGATCATGCAGTTTACCATTTGAAGATAGGGAGACGAACGATTAGTGCAGTGTACTATTATCTGGAAAACTATTTATCAGATTACTAGTGATTTTCAACAGTTCGTTGATATAAATTAAAAAAAGGGTGGGTGATAAAACTGAGCCTTGGGTACACCAGGGTTAATTAATTTAGACTCAGAAGAAATGCCATCTATAGCTGTATCAGAAAATTTTGAATCAACTTCACGACTGCGGAATGAAAACCGTACGCAACGAGCTTGTTGATCAAAATGGCATGACAGATTCGATTAAATGCTTTTGAGATGTTTAATGCGATAACGTACGTTTCACCACCTTTATCAAGTATGCTATTCCACAGATGTGCTACATAGTTCAATAGGTCGGTTGTTGATCTTTTGTTTCTAAACCCATATTGGCTGTCAGATATTAAAAGATTGTCTTCCAAAAATTTGAATATATGTGAATTAGATAGTGCTCGTATATTTTAGAACGGACTGGGAGTAGAGCTATTGATCTATAATTTCAAATATCACATTTCGTTTCTTCTTTTGAGACGGTTTGTACATTTGCCAAAGTTCAACACGAAGGAAAGATAACAGATTTATAGGATTTATAGAAAATTTTGGTTAGAGTGGGTGCAAGTTCTATTGAAAATGTTTTTAGCATAACAGGAGGAGTGTTGTCCAGACCAGAGGCTTTGTTGTTGTTTAACCGTCTTCAAACTTTTTCAACGATTTTGGGTTTGAAATGAAGTTCTTTCATATTAATTCCTGAAGACTGGATTTGGGTTATTTCTTTAGGAGTTTCCAAAACGGTCGAATGTGGGGCAAAACGTTCTGCGAACAGCTTTCCTTGCAGGGTCAGTAACGATTAAGTCACCATTAATGATAGGGGGGATGAAATATTTAGTACCAGAATTTAAAGAATTAATGGCACTGTAAAACTTTTTGGCATAGTCAAAAGTTTGGCCGCTTTCGCTTTTTCGTTTTCGATTATCTGGTTTGATAATCGAAATCAACGATAATCGAAGCCAACGATCTGTTGGCTTTTAGATATTGGGATCGGTTAACAGGATTTTTATTATGCATCCAAATATTAAATAATCTACGTTTGTTGCTAAGAGCCAATTTGGCCGCCTTTGAAAACAAATATTTTTGTTGGGGTTTCATTATCGAAAAGGGAACGAATTTATTAATACCGAATCGAATGGTTTCAGTAAAGTTTTGAGCAGAAACATTTACATCGTCAGAATAAAAACAATGTCGATCAAAAGGGAAATCTTAAAATAAATCAGAGCCCATTGGTGTCCATTTTTGAGAAGTGAAATATTTTACGGGGTTTGGGAGCTCTAGGTTTTAGTAAATCAGTTTAGATAACTGATGTGATTAGATAATGGTGAGAATTTCCAATACTACTACTAAATGTAAAATCAAATAATGCAACTGCCTATACAAAATACATTTCTGAGAAAATAATATACTATAATTAAAGTTTTGTATCTAAAAATAAAACTCAATCAAACATTGAGTTTGATATTGATAAATGTTCTATTTTTTCACCATGTGTTTTCATGGCACCATTCATAAAGTTAAACATATAAGATAAGGTAGGTAGGTAGTACTTTTTTGTTAAGATAAAGAACTACATTAATTATATGAACATTAATTATTTAAACTCTAAATTATACAATTTCTTTTTTAAGACTAGAATATATTACACAGATGGTTTCTACTTTCTGCATATAGAATGAATCGCAAAATACAACATAGTCCCTGCTTTTGACATATAAGTTAACGTTATATATTACATACCACTGCCTATGGCAGTGTAATATATCACTAGCTAAGGATATGTTTTAGGGGTACTGGCGAATGACCTCTATTTAGTCAGCCGAATCACTTTCAATCTTAGTTTTAGAATATTCCTTTATCGTATCATGAACTATTTGCCTATATCATATTTTATTATGTGATAGAATTTATTGTTTAGCAATCCATTCTTAAAAAAAAAATAAAATAAAAAAATTGAGTTCATTAACACATCAGAATGCACATTTTTGTTGAACCTAAGTTTTAAAAGGTTTGTATGTGTTGTTGTGACACTTTACAATAATTACCTACTACACAAATTTTATTTTAAAAAAAATGTCCCAACTGTTTATTCTAAGCCTAATTAAGCTTTTACGAGTTATCCAATATTTTAAATAATATATGTCAGCAGTAACTGGTTGAAATTCCACATCAAAAAGAGATTTCCTACAACACCGACGCACAACTTCCCTATAATACAAGTTAAAATCAACACAAGACAAAAATCTAGTTGACTCCCTTTTAATTCTTTTTAAATTAGTCTATCTAGTGCAATTTTTTTAAAAAGTATCTACAGAAACTCATGCAAGTTTTTTTAATTTATGTACACTTTTCTTATAAATATTTACATACTTTGTATAACTATATTAAGTATTTATTTATTATATGTTTTGAAAATTAAACTTAATTGAAAAAAGATAAAAAATAGCAAACAAAGTTTTCGGTTTTGTTTACTTAATTGATTTAAGTGTGACCAAAATGTTGCAGAGTAGAATATATTTTTGTACCTAATTTGTATAAAGACTTTAAGTTCAGAAGTTATTGATAACCAGCATATCTGTATCAATAGGAGTGGATGGAAAACACTTACAAAAACCGCGTTGCAGGCTATAATAGTACGAGAAAGTGAAACAGGTGTTCACTAACTACTCATGTGAGTGGATAGTAAAATTGAACTTCTAAGATACTGCAAATATAATATTAAACCGCTACATGTCTACATTATACAGATCATCAGTAACGATTAATAAAACCCCATACGCCGATTATATAACACTGCTTTCAACCTACAAATATGTTAGATTTCAATAATTTCCTCTTAACTACAAAAAGTAGCTCTCTCCGCTTTTTAGAACCCACATTTAGATACATTGTGAAACCGACATCAAAACAAACAACGTAACAAACAACATTTCCACTATCATTAAACCAAAAATATTCGGATTATGTCAGCAAATTAAAACGATTAGCAGATGGAGAAGATTCATAAATAACCTCGATTATATAAAAACAGTAGAAATTTCGCTCAGTCCAGCTGGTTTCTTTTTCTATTTGTCACATACCGAGATATTTGTGTTTCGTAATAGTAACTAACCCATCAGCTCCAATTGCAGGAATGATCATCTGTCAGGAAAAGTATAATCAATGAACATCAGTAAATTAAAGTTCTAATTTAAAAAGGTTATCGATGTAGTAAAACGTACGCATGATCAAAACAAACTTAAACAATTTCTTCTAATTCAACAAAAATAAAAAAAAAACCTTATACTAAGTCCTACAAAGCCACTAAAATGATTTACTGTATCGCTTCATTCTAAAATAGTATTTACACAGAATCGAAGATAGGGTGATAAATGTTAGTTACAACTTACAGTTTGGATTGTTTGTTTGTTTTTATATCTACCCACTGTGGGAACTAGAGTTAGAGACTAAGAAGAAAATTCAATTTCTCGATGGTGATTTCGGATTCATGATATTTATTCCATGCTAAGTAATTTGAGGACGATAGAAAGAAATGATTGGGCTTGAGGTAAAACACACTTTACTAATCAAAAATGAATCGTTTTTGTTTATTTTGTTTAATATATTTTTTGGTAAAAATTAAAAACAATAAATCCTATCACAGAAAATATGACATATCCAATATACAGGGTGAACCATTTAACTTGGCACAAAATAGGTCTCAATTTAAGAAATAGTGGTGGTCCATTAGAAGATCTGGAATCTTCATCTTAATAAAAAATAAATAATAACATTATGAAGCCTATCCAAAAACAAAAATTTCTAAATTTTCAAAATTGCGTTGTTTGGAAGATATTGGGTTGTGCCAAGTTAAATGGTTCACCCTGTATAATAAAATAAGCATAAAATTAAGAGAGGAAAAGCAAATTTGTTTTAAAAATTTGCAGGAACAAAATTAAAAGCTAGTGGCATATTTTTTGATCACGTGACACACTGTCTTCCTGATTTTTTTTTTTTTTTTTTTTAATAAAATGTGTTGTGTAATAGGGTTTAGAATATGTGTCACAACAACACATAAATACCTTTTAAGACCTAGGTCTAGACCTGGGTCCCACAACAACTGGCGTTCTGAGGTGTAGATTAACGCTTTTTTTAAACATCTGTGGGTTGAAGCCACCTGAGACTAAGTGTTCCGGCAAACTATTCCATTTGTACGCAGTTCGGACAAAGAAGTCTCTCTGCGATCTGCCAGTATGACAGCGCGGGATCTTTACCGTTTCACTGGTTGCGGCAGCCGATTGCCGAGTGGAACGGGGGTAAGAATAAGTTTGAGGCATGATGCCGCTGATTTCATCTGAGCACTGCTGATGACGATATTTGTAAAAAACAACGAGGTCAGCAACAGTGCGACGATGTTGTAGGGAATCAAGTTGTGATGTCAAAGTTCGATCACCTACAATTCGTATAGCTCGCTTTTGAACAGAGTCCAAGAGGGCCAAGATGGAAACAGAGGCAGCACCCCAAACTTGACAGCAGTACTCCATACAGGGACGAATATAGGACTTATAAACATGGAGCAATTGGTATGGAGTGAAAAATTTTTTGCATCTATTTAGGAGGCCGAGTTTTTTAGACGCGCTTTTTGCCATCGCCATTACATGATCGTTCCAGAGTAGGTCATTTGAAACTGTGACACCCAATAAACGAATGTTTTTACATTCACCTATTGGTTCATCACACATACTAAATAAAATATCTTTGGGGAACTCGGTCTTTAATCTGGAAACAATCAACAGCTGTGTTTTGGTGGAGTTGAAATTGACAAGGTTTTGGTCACCCCAGTCGGCGACTTTATTCAGGTCTTTGTTCACGTTTATGGCAGCGTCTCTCCGGGCAGGATTAATTCGTTCATGCATTTTACCTTTTGAAGGAAGGGGCTCGAACGACTTGTGCAGAGTACTATCATCTGCAAAACTATTTATTGGGTTGCTGGTGATTTTCAACAATTCGTTGATATTTTTTTTTTTTTTTTTTTTTTAATAAAATGTGTTGTGTAATAGGGTTTAGAATATGTGTCACAACAACACATAAATACCTTTTAAGACCTAGGTCTAGACCTGGGTCCCACAACAACTGGCGTTCTGAGGTGTAGATTAACGCTTTTTTTAAACATCTGTGGGTTGAAGCCACCTGAGACTAAGTGTTCCGGCAAACTATTCCATTAAATCAAATATAAATCAAAAATAGGGTTGGGGACAATACTGAGCCTTGGGGTACACCAGCGTTAATTAGTTTAGACTCAGAAGAATATCCGTCTAAGGTTACCGAAATGTATCGGTCGGATAGAAAATTTTGAATCAGCTTCACAACATTGGGATGAAAACCGTACGCAACGAGCTTGTTGATTAAGTTGGCATGCCAGACTCGATCGAATGCCTTGGAGATGTCTAAAGCGATAACGTATGTTTCACCACCTTTATCAAGTATGCTGTTCCAACAATGCGCTACATAGTTTAATAGATCGGTAGTTGATCTTTTGTTTCGAAAACCGTATTGGCTGTCGGATATTAAATGATTTTCTTCCAGAAATTTTGAAATATGTGTATTAATATAATGCTCATAGACTTTGGATAGGACCGATAGTAAAGCTATTGGCCTATAATTTGAGATATCGGATTTTGGTCCCTTTTTGGGGACGGGCTGGACATTTGCCAACTTCCAGCACGAGGGAAATATACCAGATTTGTAGGATTGGTAGAATATTTTAGTTAAAGTTGGTGCAAGTTCTTTGGAAAAGGAACGATTGGATTGACTAAAGTCCAGATATAGTTGTATGAAGACTCGTTTTGGAGCTAGTAACAGCGTGCCATCATCAAGGAATATTCTCCACAGTTAAGATTGAGGGTGCTACCGTTGACTGAAGAGAGTTCATCCGACAGCACCTCTTAGATATCACCTTGGCTAGTGATATTTTACTGAAATTGCCAGTTGTGTGTGATACCTCACCTTAAATCATATGTCAATAGAAGGGACAGGAGTACGCAGGATCGTCACACCCGTAAATTAAAAATTACAAATCAATAAAGACTGATCTCTCCATGCGAGAATGGTCATGACTTGGGTCATTTATTTTGAGAATCTTCATTAAACAAGTAAACTACACGAAAATTACACGACAAAATAAATGAGGCCCTTTACAAGACTGCAATTCAGCGATGCTGGTACCAATCCATAAAATAAACCACTTATTAAATACATACCATAGATGGATCGCGCTCCTTTGGTTTTGATAGCTAGCTATTTTGCTAGCTCGCAGAGTAATCCATGATTTCTGACAAGGAAACCGCTGATGCCATTAATGTTAAATTTTCTAATGGACGCTTTTTTGAATGTTTGTGGATCTAAACCACTTGAGACTATTAGTTCGGGCAAAGGATTCCATTTGCACTATGTCCGGACAAAGAAGTCTCTTTGCATTTTGTCACTATGACAGCGAGCGATAATTGTGATCAAAAACAATGAGAACAACAACAGTGCGACGATGTTGTAGGGCAAAATTTGTTATTAAATAGTATTCACCCACAATCTGAATAGTGGCCAGGATGGAAACAGATGCAGCTCCCCAGACTATCAATACTTAATATAGAGACCAATATAGAACTTATAAATGTGGATTAATTGAAAGGGGTTCAAATATTTTTTATATCCATAAAGGAAGCCGATTTTTCTTGATGCGCTTCGCCATCGCCATTATATGATCGTTCCAGAATAAGTCATTAAAACTGTGATTCTCAATAAACGAATGCTTTCACTTTAGTCTATTTGTTCGTAATACAAACTAATTGACATATCGTTTGGGAGCTTGGTCTTCGATCTGGAAACAATCAATAATTGTGTTTTGGTGGAATTAAAATAGACCAAATTTTTGTCAAAACTGGAATTACTGGTGATTTTCAACAGTTCGTTGACATACTCAATTTAAAAATAGAGTGGGCGCGTTAAACTTAACCTTGAGGTGAACTAGCGTTCATTAATTTAGACTCAGAAGACAAACCATCTATAAGTATAGATGTATCGGATAGAGAAAATGTTTAATCAACTTCAAAACTGCCACATAAAAACCGCCCACAACGCTTGTTCCAGTTGGCATGCCAGATTTTATAAAACGCTTTTGAGATGTCTAATGTGATAACGTACGTTTCACCACCACATTTTTTATTTAAATACACATAATTTTAATACAATTTACAGATTCACTCATCCCGTCTCCTGCTCGACTAAAGGAGCCTGTATTACCCATATACTTATTAAAAAATGTGATGAACGTTAAATTAAAGTTTTTCTTCATAAATTTGATTGCCATAATTTAATCTGATGAGTGATAACAACGTAATTTCTTGAAGAAACCTCGTTTTTTAACTAAGCAGAAAGGCAGCGTAATAAGATGAGATGGTGTCAATTAAAACTTATATTTCTCTAAAAATGAGTTTTTATCATACGCTTTTTTTTATCGGATAAACTTTCATTTTTTACGAAAACTATAGTTTGCTTAGAAATTTAACGAGAACAAACGAACTGATAAAAACGCGACAGCGAACCTGGAGCGTTTTTATCTAGTACGTTTGTTCGAGTTTAAATTGCTAAAATGAAAGTTTACCCGATCCTAAAAAAAAATCGAGTGATTTTTAGCTAGATAAATTGATGATTCCATGCATAGACGCTACTAAATCAAAAGCCAACTTAATTTTAAGCTAGAGAAAGTTTTATCAATCAATGCCCAATGCCAAACTAGAGAGGTTTTTATCGCTGTAAAAAAGGATGCACCTCTTTTTCGATGTCAAAGTGACAAAAACAAACAATCAAGTAGATATTTTATTATAATAGTGAATTTATCTTCAATAAAAATTTTCCCAATTAGTGCTGTTTTTAAAGTGTTTCAAGATAAAACACAGTCTGCTAGTTTTGATTTATTGTTTAGACATTTATCTAAAGCTCTTGCAATGCGTTTTAGCACATTTTAATGTCTTCAGCTCCCCGTTTAACGACAAACATCATATTTTTGTCAAAATTATGGTGTTCTCATTTTTTTTCTGATACTTTTACAAGAATTGACTAATTTTCCATATACGAATTAAGAACCTCGTCGTATATATTCTAATTTCAATATGGAGAATAAGAGCGAAACCTCCAGCTTTCTCGAACCATGCTTTGGAAGCAAGGTGACTTTTAAAATATTTAATTATCTGTAACTTGTTGGACAATTTTTTTATGAAGTGATTCCAGGATGTATAAATCTAACAGCTTCAAAATACAAGCTGCGCATTCGTACCGTACTGCGTATCTTCTGAGTTTATTGATATAGTTTGTCGTATTTTTACCGTAATATGGTGCATTATCCTTTCCAAATGATGTATGTAATTTCAACATTAATATATGAAGGGGCTGAAATCTCAAGAGTTTGAGATATCAAGACTTTGGTCTGTCTAAAGGGTTTTTATATAGTTTTCAGCAAAAGACTTTTATGAGGACATTGTAAAAGTACAAGTATTTTATCTATTTATTGCAAAACTAACAAAACGTTGCCGGCAAATTACAACAGATCATACATTAACATAATTTAATGAAAATATGATACACTCAGCAAATTACTCAAAAACCTCTCCATTTAGCGTTCAGCAATTTCAACTTTAAAAAAAAAAAATTTTTTTAAAGTTGAACCGACTTCAGAAAAAAACCACAAAAGAGTAAAAAATAACCCAATTGTGACTAGGGACACAAACGCAGCTAACTTTCGATGATGGAAAATTATATAGGACCACCTCGGCATCTATAGCAATATAATTCAGCTCAAACCATCCCAATAGAATAAGCTGTTTTGAAAGAATCAGCGAAAATACATAACGAACATAGTTTTTCCAATTTTCTGAAAAACTGTGTTTTTTACGTCATAGAAAAAAATATAGGATCACCTTAAAATGTCTAAGGTACATTAAGGTACATTTAAATCATCCAAATCGAATGAGCCGTTTTCGAGAAATCGGTGAACATACATAAAAAAAAAACTTACAATGAAACACAGAAGTCAGAACCTCCTTCTTTTTTTAAGTCGGTTAAAAACAAACAACCCATTATCTACTAATATCTAAAAATTTTAACCGGTATAGAAAAATTTTCAAATCGTTCTGGTTCTTTTCATTAATTACAACTGACAACTAGCTGTTATTTTCAAGCCAACTGCTTCCATTGGTAAAGAAAACCGTTTCCGTTAGCGTAAATGCTTCTTTTCGATAATTACAACTTTTGCCAAAAACGACATTTCATATCATATGAACCTGATATATGTATCATATGAACCCAAAACAACTTCCTATTCGTTCAAAAACCATCTTAGAAACCCTCTGCATTTGCTCTAAATGCTTATGCAATAATTACAACTTTTGTGAAAAAACGACATTTAATCAAAGCTACTTGATATTGTCCAACTCACATGTTCCTACTAGTCCAGACATATATTTAGAATACCTCTCCTGTTACTCTGAATGCGTGTTTACGATAATTACGATGGCGATGGCAAACAGTATAATGGCGATGGCAAACAGCGCGTCAAGAAAACTCGGTCTCCTCAATAGATGTAAAAAATATTTTACTCCGTATCAATTACTCCACATTGATAAGTCCTATATTCGTCGTTCTACGGAGCATTGTTGTCAAGTTTGAGGCACTGCACCTGTTACCATCCTGGCTCTTTTGGATTCTGTTCAAAAGCGTGCTATACGAACTGTTGGTGATCGAAATTTACCATCATATCTTGATTCCCAACAACATGGTCGCACTCTTGCTGACCTTGTTGTTTTTTATAAATATCGCCACCAGCAGTGCTCGGACTGGTGCTCTACTGGTACTCTATGTGGTGTTTCCAATGTGTCTAATGTTTTCACTAATATAACAGCAATGATGTAGGCACTATTAATAGGTTGGTTGTTATATTTGATCATCAAACGCCAAAGGTAGCGTGACCGCAGTAAGTCACGTTGGAAGGCTACAGTTCTACATTATACGGTTCAAATAATTAGGTGTAGAACTGTAGTCTTTCAACGTAACTTTTTCAACAGAGTCTCTCATCTTTGGAATGCCTTACCTTCGTGAGTTTTCCCTGATGACTTTAATCCTCAAAGATTTAAAGTTGGCGTTCATAAATTTCTCAGCGAAACTATAATTTGCATTACATTCTTATCCCTAGGTGGTATGGTATCTTCGGCTATTCAGAGAGGTTAATTTATAATTTATTATAATTAATACTAAACGTGCCTAACTTTGAATAAAAAAAATATTTGTAATTACAACGTTTTGTTTGTTAGTCATATTTACTGAACCAACTTTACTATGACTGATGGAGCTGATGATGATATAAGATAAGCTTTAGACTACCTTCATGTTTTAGGATTGATCTTGAGGAAACACGAGGGTTTTGTTATATTTTCAACAGAAGGCAGATATTAAAATTATAGTTTTAGAGACAAAAAGAAATTGATTTAAATCAGTGACTTTAATAAAAAATATTAAAATGATTTAAATCATGTCAATCCTGATTCCAACGATGGACTACTCACTACATAGTTCAATCGATCGGTTGCTGATCGATGTTTTGCTTCTAAACCCATATTGGCAGCCATGTTACCCAAACCGGAGACTGTTGTTGTCTGACCCGCTTTTTACGGGCTTTGGAAACTCTAATTTTTAGTAAATCAGTAACTGGTTTGGTTTGGTAACTGAATTGATTAGATTGTAGTCAGAATTTCCAATACTACCCTTATCGACATCGACACTAGTAGTATCTGGTATATATGTAAGATAGAGATCTTGTAGAAAATTTTGTCACCGCCATTGTGTGGAGTGAAAGTTTGGCTTTTTACAATTTGCAGCAGACCCTGCGATAAAACAAATATTTCTGCCAGACTTCCATTGTTGTCGTCGGTCACGTCTTAAAAAATTCTAACCGCGATTTGTTGTGGACGTTGAAGTCACCGGTAACGATAACCTCACAATTAGGAAATTTTGTTCTATTTTCGTTGTTGAGACCGGTATAAAGCTATTTTAAAAAAAGATATTTTAGGTAGACAAACCTTTAATACTACCGTGTTGTAGTCAAAAATCGAGATATATGAGCTACTCTGGTGTCAATAGAAATCCTTGATAAACTTGAACGCAAAATGACGATAAAAAGCTGTCGATACTTTGTACGAGTAGAAAACATGTTGCCAAAGCTTTTGAAAATTGAAAGTCGACTCCGGTTAAGGCTAGGTAATGATAAAAGGATTCAATACCGGTCCAAAGTTTAAAAATAGTCCCTGGGCCGTCACCTATTTTATTTGATGATTATCACATATTTTATACTTTGTAAGGCGCTTGTCCTTGAGGAGTCCTACAACTTTTTTATCTGCCGTTTTCCTTGATTCCGCCGCTTTTTCCATCGGGAAACACCGAAACATGGCGATTTCTTGGGGTCTTGTATATTTATTACCATAGTTTTGTTATTTATCAAAGGGGGTGGAAATTTGTCTTATAAAACGAGGGTAAATTTGTCCGACAAAAAACTGTCTGCTTTTGTCGAGTCCGACAACTCAAACTCGCCAAAATACCAGGGTATTGAAAATCAATTACCGCAAAACTAATTTTCACAGGATTGTTTCACAAAAATTAGTGAAATTGAAGGGTCATATTGTCCGACAAATTTTCGGGCGCGTTTTTTCAGTCCGACGACTGGAAGTCGGAATCCTGGCGGGGTAGTGTTTATTGATCACCACATGTCGGACAAAAATGAAACACGATAAAAAACCATTTGTTATTATAAAAAATCGAGTTGTCCGACAAAAATATAGCCGCGTTCGGCCAGTCCGACAAGAAAATGAGAAAAATATTTTAGGAGAACGATTATTTTTGTTTCTTTGTTAAAATTCCTCATATTCATGAACAAATTTAATGTATACATTTATAACGTAAGATTTTTTAAAAAAACAACGTTTACAGATGGCACTGCATAAAGAAATTTAGAAAATTTTTGTAAACAGAAAAATTATAAAAAAGCAGTATGTACCCAAAAAATTATGTAAAACATGTTTTCATATTAATTCAAAAATCTAAGGAACATTAACCAGTTGAGAAGGTTATTTACAAACTTTTAATTGAAAAGATTGAGAAGGATTAAAAATATGCGTGAATTTTAACAAGGAAAAAATATTGCCATTTTTGCTATTTACCAGATTCAAAACTATATGCACCGATAGAGTATACAAATATAAATGATACTTTTACTCGCAGCGAGAGCGGAAAAGTGGTATATATACGACCTGATTCTTGCAATCTGGGACCAACAAAAACAACGTGCTAAATGGAAAATAACAAGAAACACAAGAAAGGTGGCCGCCTAAAGTGTGCTTATTATCATGGAGTTGCACTGATAAACACTGCATATAAAATACTAGCTAATGTCGTACTTGCTAGACTCATTCCGTTCGCCGAATCTACCATCGGTGAATATCAGTGTTGTTTTCGTCCCAACTACAGATCAATGTTTTATCTTAAGGATGATTCTAGAAAAATATTTGGCGATTAACATCAGCATTCACCAGCTTTACGTTGATTTCAAGCAAACATATGATATTAGTTTATCTCCGATCATATTCCTTGGTATCATAGGGAAACTTGTTTCTCTGTGTAAACTCACAACATAGGGATCAATTTGTAGAATAGTAATTAGTCAGTTTTTGACTCATTTGATATAACATCTGGTGTTCAACAAGGTGATTTACAATGATAAAAAAAGTGTCACAACAGCCAGCTGGTATTCGTCGAAGAGGAAAACCCAGACAACGCGAAAAAGTGAGGGAGAGAGAGAAAGAGAGAGAGAGAGAAAGAGAGAGAGAGAGAGAGAGAGAGAGAGAGAGAGAGAGAGAGAGAGAGAGAGAGAGAGAGAGAGAGAGAGAGAGAGAGAGAGAGAGAGAGAGAGAGAGAGAGAGAGAGAGAGAGAAAATATAATATAATAATAATTTGATTTGAATTACAAAGCAAAACAATTTTGTTTTAACAACAGCCTACAACAATTAACAATAATATAAATTAAACCAATGGGTTACTGAAAAATCAAGGTTGGCAAATATCATGATATTTATATAAATATCAAAATATCCGATATATATCCGATATGTTCTGATATTTATTTTTGAATAAGTTGTTTATCTTAAACATTATTCGATATATGGCCTTTCCACACTTGTATGCAGTGCAGCGCATCACTTCCTCGTTTCTTACAATTATTTGCCAGAAAGAAAAACAGCAATGGCCCATACAAGGTTGTACAACTGGCCCAGTAACAGACCAATAATTATGACGAGTATTGCAGCATTGACCGCAAACTGGCAACCATTACACGGTCATGAAAAAAAATAAAATATTATCATATGTAAATTTAAATAAATTAAATACGAAATACATATTTAAAATAAAGTAAAAGTGATTTAAAACATACCAATTTTAATTTTTAACATTAAATATTATCAGCCTTTCAGCAGAGATGCGATAATTAAACTATAGATGAAATTTTTCAAACTAGTTATTTCTAAAATGGATAACACTCTAGTGTATTTTAACCAAATGACAAAGATCGGCTAATTTATGGTCCAGTACTAGCCCAATGACAATAGCAAATTGATGGTAACCATTAACGTGCCATTACTTAGCCATTTAAATTAAACTGAACTGGTTATTTTCTATAAACCGTAGATCGGGTGATTCATGGTTCCAGCAACGGCCCAACAACAATAGCCATGTATTGTTTACCATTCATGGGCTAGTGCTTAACCATTCGAAGGTAACTAAATACTGGCTATTTTCTGTAGCCTATTTTCTGTAAATTTGAACATTTTATAAGATTCTCACCATTCATATAGATATAGAAATAGGTTAAATTGTTGACAACGAACTTCAAACAAAAAGGCTTGATCTTGTGAAATGGCAAAAAAACAGGTCTGCAACTCAGACAAGAAAAACTAAAACTTGTTCGATGGTTAACGTTTGGACAAGGTTGAACGTGTTACTATAGTTCACACAACACGTTGTAAAAACAAATTTGTTTACTTTTGTTTTTAGTTCAAACACTCCAATCAGTTGAAACTAAAACCGTCGTACTCTCAAATAACAATTTTTTGTAAATAACACGCAGTTTGTGATTAATATACGTATAACGTTTTAATTTAATAGAAATACTTCCATTTAAAAAAATGCTTTTTCGACATAAACGAAAAAAATTTGAATGTATATAAATATAGAACATACCAAAGATGAATATAGTTTATCTGATTTTAATTTTATATTTCCATAATTAAACATGTGTATATGTATTTAAATTAACTCTGTTTTAGTTATATAATTTATTTTTATTTCGTCCATCGTATGCTGTCATAGCATGAATTCATTGTTATATTATCCCATTTTTATCCTATGAAAAACTACATTTAAATATAATACATTGAACGAGTAATTATATATTTAACCAAAAGATTTAAAAACACTGCAATTGCAGCTCAAGACAATTTTTCTTTTTCCTAACATGAAAAACATGCATTTAACCCATTGAGAAAAAATTTCACAAAAATAAAATCCTATTGGATGACACAAATTATAATTGATATGAAAAGAAATATTACCTGTTATTATTCAGCAAAATATAAAAAAAAAATTAATTAGTAATTGTAATTTTATTAGAAATAACACAATAATAGAAAATAAAAGGTCAAAGTCGAAATCGGCATATATGCAATTCAGGTTACCAGGAGAATCAAAACAAAGAGAAGTCTACTAACAATCAACTCAATTACGTTTTAAAAATGATATATGAAAGTAATATAATCACTGAATATGCAATTAAGAACACATATATATTGATGCGTAAGCAATAAATATCTAAAATTGACACTTTAAAATTTGACAGATTCACGTTCAGTATAATTTGTTTTATATCCCGTTTGGTAACTTTTTTTTAAATTATAATTGTGATAATTATTTTTTAATTTTTGATTCAATAAGTTCTATTTAAGAGATTGATTTCAAAATGATATTCACATTGATATAAAAACTGTGTTACAATAATATAAATCGTTTAAAGAATTCTCACCTTCACTATGTTTACGTTGCTCTCTGTCAGCCATTTTTTAAGAACTGTGACATTGTCGTTGTTTTGTTATACTTTGTACAATATACGTCACTGATGTTTTCGAAAATTACAAATTGATATAAACTTCATTACAGTAACTGTATTAACTGATGCAAAGGGAAAATATTGTGTTATTGTGTCTGAGATGTGCAATTTATTATAGATTGGATATAAAGTGTATTAGCTATGTAGTTTTTAATTCCATAAAATTTCATACGTAAATTTTGTTAAAAAAAGATTTGTTTAAAGTAAACAGAAAAATATGGATGTGAACACATTTTGACAGTTAAAATTCGTTAGTTTTGTTCTCTGTTTAAGAATTGTGTTAAAATATTATTATTACAAATTAAATAGGTTAAATAGTGAGTAAAAGTAATAGGTGGTTACAATTTGTTTTGAAAATAAGTTTTTGTATTCAACAAGTATAATTTTATTAATTAATAATGTATAACTCACGTCACTCCAAAATTGATATTGAATACATAAATTAAATATGTATTCTACAAAATGACTAATCTTGGACACGGCGTATCAACTTTTTTGTGAGGTTTGGTTCCTCGACGTTAAAGCTGGGTTTTAACATGCGAACTGTGGACTAAATTTCATATGCGAGTGTTTTGTCACGGACACAAAGTTTTTTATTTTATTGGTTCTATTTGCTCCTCAAAAATTGTTTTCATATGCATTTTGTTTTAAATACGATATAACAATATCAATTGTTTTTATTTGTTATTTTCAAACAAATTATTTTCTTTATACAAATTTGTTTATATTGATGCGACTGCGACAGAAAAGATAAAATAAAACCATCTCTCGAACTTTCGTCTGCGGACGTGGTGAATATAAAATATCTCATTTCTGATTGGTTAATAGCTCGTACCACAATCCACAGTGCGCATGTTAAAACCCAGCTTAAAACCAATGACAGACATGCAACTATAGCCACTTTTCAATCGAGTGAATTACTGAATGATTCACTTAAACTGAATTGTATTCCGGAATTTGCATGTTCCAATGGTAATATGTATTCAGTTTAAGCTGAACGTAAACTGAGCTACTACAGAACTATGGTGGTATCATGAAACCCGATAACGGTAAGTTTTTGACAATAATCCTCCGGTTGTACTAAAATTTATAATGTATTCTTTTCGGCTGTACCGAATTATCGAATTTTGTATTCTTTTGGAATGAATTTTAATACAAAAAAAATAATTCGGTGTTGGAACTGTACTGAAATTTGTTCGGTACAGCCGAAAAGAATACACTATTAATATTTCAACCATTGTTTTCACGTTAATTTTATGTCAAAAATCATCCGGTAGGGGTTGAGCTAACGGTAGATGTTAGTAGTTGTGAACCCACCTGAGCAGACCTTGATATTTCGTCTTTGGCCTTGACCTTTCTCAACACTGATCTTTGATCTTTGACCTTGCCCTCTGATCTTTGGGCCACCCAAAAGGCCACACACTTATCAGCCCAAAAGGCCACACAAATTTCAACCCAAAAGGCCAGACACACCCAAAGGACCAGACACTTTTCCAACCATCATGTTGTTGTTGATTTTTGTTCACGCATGCGCACTGAAAATTCGGTCACTCGCTGTGAGCACAAGTTTCACACTGAGAGGTTTTTGTTTTCGTTATTTCTTTTGTTGTGTCAGTTGTTGTTGTTGTTTTTAATTTTAGTTTGCGCATGCGCTCTGGATTTGTTTTGTTGTGATTTGCTGTGTGCGAACTGACGAAATAATCACAGAACACAATTTTTGGTGAAGGTGAAATTTGTAAAAATAAAATTTTGACATTAGGTGAAAATTTTTTTAATTTTTATGTTTGCTGTTAATAAATATATATATATATATATATATATATATATATATATATATATATATATATATATATATATATATATATATATATATATATATATATATATATATATATATATATATATATATATATATATATATATATATATATATAATATATATACTTATATAAATATTACTTTGGCAATTAAAAAAACTTCTGTAATAAATTGATGTTCCTTATGAAATTATTTGTTATGCCTACGGTCACAATTTGATGATGCTAAAAAGCTACATCAAATTTTGACGTTTCGTTATAGTGAATATAAATTCCAAAAGACAAAATTTTGACAGCTAATATTTGTAATCTGTCATTTCGTCAGTTCGCACACTTCAAAAGTTGTTGTTGTTTATTTTAGTTTGCGCTTGCGGCTTGCGCAATGAAATTTCGGTCACGTCATTGTTATTATTTGTTATTATTAATTGCATCCGCATTATCGATTGATAATTTTTGCTGCATTATCATCATCGTCGCATCTGCTTTATCGATAGATATTTATTGCTGCATTATCATCGTCGTATCTCCATTAATTTTATTAAATTTTCGTCATCAACAACAAATAATGTTAAAAAAACTTTTTGTTCATACCGAGAATCGAACCCATGTCGACTCATTCAAAAATATACATCTCCATCATCTTCACCACTCATGTAGACATTTTTTTCTATTTAAAGTAAAACTTTGGATGACGTCGAAGATTGTTTTTCTTACGCGCGAAAAAAAAATGTATTGTGCTTGTACAAATTATGCATTTTTATTATTTATGGTTTGTTTATACAGCAGTGTGGTTTTATATTTGAATGTTTATTTTGTCAACTTTTTCAAGTTTAATGGATTATTGTAAAATAGTTTCATTTGATTCAAATGACATAATTTTTTTCTATGACTTATTATTATTGATGTATGATGAATTATTTTATAAAACAAACGAAAAACTTAAATAATGTTACGTTTTTCCAAACTTCCTTCGAATTGGCCCAACTCACAATTCGCCAAGCGTAATTCCCAATCTCTTCCGAGTTCGATCACTGATTAGTTAGCAAACACACCAGGTTTTAATCAGTATTCAACACCTTAATTGTTTCACAACAACAGGAAAACAATACAGCAAACAATATTCCTAACTAGAATATTCTTTCAACAGCTTCAGAAACTCCAACGGTTTATTGTAGAAATTTCCAGTAATAACAGCGTTAAAATAATACACAAAATATTTCTATTCAATAACACTTATAACTTTAGTACACTTATAACTTTACACAAAATCTAATTTAAAGATCACTTTTATAATTTTAACTTCACAATCGCAGGTTTAAAATAAAACTAATTAAAAACTACAAAAGGTATTTTTCTTATATACCTTCTGCAATACTTCTAGATAATTCGACATCACTTTCCAGAAACCTTGAGAAAACATTAGAATACTCGATTATTTTACGTTATGTTGATTTGATTCATAAAATCGTTTACGTTGACCCTATTTCTAAGAAGAGACAACAACAACAATATTCATTTCATTAATCTGTTGTAGTATTTTGTTGATTTGATTTTCCTAGAAGTAACCGTAATCGTCTAGATTTTTCTGTAATCGTAACAATACCCTCCACTTAAGCCTGTTCGTCCCGAACAGGATCTAGCTCTCCTTTGTATAAGGCCAATCTTTCCAAATGTACTACTTTCGCTTTGCCTCGATGTCCTTTCTTAATTCTATAAACCACGTCATTCAACTTGGTTATAATGTTGTAAGGTCCTTCCCATGCAGCTTGCAGTTTTGGTGATAACCCTCGTTTTCGTTGTGGGTTGTGTAGCCATACTAATTGTCCTTCTTCAAAACCTTTATTATTAGATCGTATATCATATCGGGCTTTCATTCTATCACTGGTCAGTTGTATCTTCTTTGTTGGCTTCCACAACCCACAACCTGGGTGACCCAGAACCTCCTTCCAATTTTCCCCAAATGATTGTTTCTGATTGGGGTGGCAGCTTTTCTCTGTGATCCAATATTATTCGACGGACACAATTTGATTCTTCACCATTAAATTGGAGTGGCAACTCAACATTTCCGTACGTGAGTACTCCTTTGCCAGCATCAATAACGAATCCATTTGGCCTCATGAAGTCCATTCCCAGGATGACTTCATCCACAATGTCAGCTACAACCACTTCATGTTGAAAGTGAGTATTCCCTATTTCAATGTTGACCACTTTCTTTCCTTTAATACTTGCACTTTCGCCAGTAGCTGTCTGCATTCGGTATCTTCCTGCTGGTTTTAGTTTCCCTTTCACAACATCATTGCGGACAATTGTATTTGTTGCTCCCGTATCTAACGTGATGACACAACTTTTTCCATCAATATTAGTCCTAACAGTAAGGCTGTCACCTCCCTTTGTCAATCTCGAAACATGGATGAAGGTTATGGGGCAATCGGTTGTGAGAGCCAGCTTACGCCCCTTTAGGCTGGCTCGTTGTAGTTTAACTGATTCGGTGCTGCTCCATCGTCCTCTCTAGTTTGCTGCACCCGTTCTTCTGCTGGACGTCTCTGCATAGGCGATGCTGATCTTGCTCGTTTCCTTCTAACATCTCGGCATTCTCTCGAAATATGGCCCAACTTGCCACATAGCCAGCATCGAATTCTGTCACTTCTGACACTCTCTCGTAGTTTTGGTTTATAACCGTTGTCATCAGCCAACTCTACCCGGCGTATTTTTATCGATGGTTTTATAATTGCTTGTGCAGTTTCATTTGTCAAGGCATAAGCAATAGTTTCAGCGAATGTTGGTTTTGGCGACAACATTACAGCTTTCCTTGTCTCAGGATCACGAATACCATCAGTAAACGCCTCGATCTTCATCTTCTCCATGAAATATGGTGGTGTATTTGAGTGTGCTAAATGAACAAGCCGCTCTACAGCCGAGGAATAATCCTGTAGAGATTCACCATTTCGTTGCAAGCGACCTTTTAGCTCAATCCTGTATAGCTCCTTTTTGTGGTCGCTGCCATATTTTCGTTCCAATGCATTCATCACTTCAGCATAACTTTTGCGGTCGTTTTCTGTACTGCCTGTAGTGCTTCAGCTGCTTCACCTTTAAGCGCAACTATCAATGCAGCTAGTCGATTTTCAGCGTTCCAAACATTCTGATCTGCCGCCGTTTCAAACTGGAATTTAAAGATTCCGAACGATGTTGTTCCATCGTATGATGGTGGTTTTAATTTGATGTTTGCTACTTGATGTACCACCTGGGAAGTAACTTTAGTCGTCTCAACATCCTGCAACCGTTTTTCGAAATCATCAACTTTCGATAAAACCTTATGCTCAAAATCTTGAATTTCACTTTGAATCTTCTCGACCTTTCCATCAAATGCCGTCGAGATTTGGAGAAGTTTCTCATCCATAATTTGCTTGACTTCGTCGCGATTTAGAGCTAATTGCTGGCTGATTGTTTCACTAATTTCTTCTTTGTTAGCAGCCATTTGTTGATTGATGTTACTGATTTCTTCCTTAGTTGCAGCCATTTGTTGACTGATGTTACTACATTGTTGATCAAATTTTTGATTCAGTTCATCTTTATTGGCAACCAATTGTTGATTGATGTTGCAGCTGATCTCTTCCTTATTTGCAGCCATTTGTTGACTGATGTTGCAGCTGATCTCTTCCTTATTTGCAGCCATTTGTTGACTGATGGTCAAACTCATCTGTTGCATCATAGCCATTAACTGCGTAAAATCACAATTTGCTGGTGGCAATGAGGTTGTTGTTTCCGCAACAGAACTTTTCTCTTCCTCAACTGTTACTGAATCAGCATTTGTACTAATCACTCCAAACTGGTAACTTTCCACAACTACTCCACTAGCTTCTATAGCTTCTCGAAGCCGTATCGTCAATTCAGTTTTGTTGCCGGTTGTTGCCAATCCACGTTGTTCTAGTTCTTTCTTTAACTCAAGAACCTTCAAATCACTTAATAAAACCATTATTAACAGCTAACTAATCCGCCGATGTCACCAATGTTACGTTTTTCCAAACTTCCTTCGAATTGGCCCAACTTACAATTCGCTAAGCGTAATTCCCAATCTCTTCCGAGTTCGATCACTGATTAGTTAGCAAACACACCAGGTTTTAATAAGTATTCAACACCTTAATTGTTTCACAACAACAGGAAAACAATACAGCAAACAATATTCCTAACTAGAATATTCTTTCAACAGCTTCAGAAACTCCAACGGTTTATTGTAGAAATTTCCAGTAATAACAGCGTTAAAATAATACACAAAATATTTCTATTCAATAACACTTATAACTTTAGTACACTTATAACTTTACACAAAATCTAATTTAAAGATCACTTTTATAATTTTAACTTCACAATCGCAGGTTTAAAATAAAACTAATTAAAAACTACAAAAGGTATTTTTCTTATATACCTTCTGCAATACTTCTAGATAATTCGACATCACTTTCCAGAAACCTTGAGAAAACATTAGAATACTCGATTATTTTACGTTATGTTGATTTGATTCATAAAATCGTTTACGTTGACCCTATTTCTAAGAAGAGACAACAACAACAATATTCATTTCATTAATCTGTTGTAGTATTTTGTTGATTTGATTTTCCTAGAAGTAACCGTAATCGTCTAGATTTTTCTGTAATCGTAACAATAATAATAAAAATAGCAAAATTTACGAAAATAGTTTCATTTGATTCAAATGACATAATTTTTTTCTATGACTTATTATTATTAATGTATGACATTGAATAAATATCTAAAGAAGAGTAACTAGACATTTTGAGTGAAGCATCTAATTTTTAGTATTGGTGAAGTTTGATAGTGTTTGCATTCTAGCTGGGTGGTACTGTTTACAATTTGCATATTTATATTTTCAAAACAAATAAAAGAACATTTATTTTACATATAAATTTAAAAACCTAATATGTTATTTTTTCTTCAACGAATGTTGTTGATGTTGTTTGTTAATTTTAAAAAATTTTGTAAAAATTTTTTTTGAAAATGGCAAAGGATGTTTGCCGAAACGTAAAATATACATTTTAATTTAAAATAATTAATTTGTTTTTAAATAGGCTCTATTCCCAATATATTTATAATAAAATTAATATGTTTGAATAAAATATTTCCTTATATTTCCAAGTATAAATCTTTTTAATTGTCCATACAACAAAAATTTCAATCAAATTGAATTACTTTAAGAACACCCTATATTCGGCTGTGATAGCGTTTGAAATATGGTTTGACAACGATAGATTAAGAAAAATTACATATATGTAGGGTAATAATATATAAAATTGGACTAGAAAACAACAGTTTTTGTAAAGCAAATACTTTATGTTTTTGTTAAAACATCATTCTAAACCCTTTTTATGCATAGTGTTAGTAAAAATATTCTAATCATTGATATGAAATTCGATGATCAAATTTCAGTGTATTTAAGGTTATTTGTACATATTTTAATGCAACACTTCATTTTTATGAATAAACTACTGCACAAATACTTATAATTGATTTGGAAAACATTAATTTAAACTTTAATTTTTATAAATTTTGTTTAATTTGAATATCTTAAAGTAGAATTTCTGATAAAGGCTATTTTTTTTTAAATACAAAACGAAATATGTCAAATGTCATGGATGAAGAACGCACAGATATACAAATTACATACTTCAAAAACTATTCGTGTAGCCACACGTAATTATTCTTCCTTATATATTTATTCAATGATGTATGATGAATTATTTTATAAAACAAACGAAAAACTTAAATATAATAAAAATTTACGCGCGAAAAAAAATGGAGTTTAGACGCATGGAGAGATCAGTTTTTTTTAATTTGTTAATTTTTTTCTATTTTTTGATCCACGGGTGTGACAACCCCGTACTCCAGTCCCTGCTATTGGCATATGAGTTTACGTGAGATATCACATACCACTGGCAATAGCAGTGAGATATCACTAGCCAAGGTGATATCTTAGGGGTGCTGGCAGATGAACTGTATTCAGTCAACGGTAGCACTCTCAACCTTAGTTAATGAATATTCTTTCATGCTGGAACGCTGTAGCTTGCTCGAAGAAACGAGCCTTCTTATAACTATATATCTGAGCTTTAATCATTGAAAAATATACTGCGTCCCATAATCAAGGATTATGCCATTAGCTGGACTATTGGCAAACCAATTTTAGTTTTGTTCCTGCAAATTTTTAAAACAAATTTGCTTTTTATCTCTTATTTTATTTTTATTTTCCCTATCCTATCACGAAATATTGGCCTATGTCATATTTTATATGTGATAGGATTTATGGTTTAGTTATCCGTTATTTAACAAAAACATTATAAAAAACAAAAAAAAACAGATTTGCGTCCATTAACATCCTTAGAACGCATGTTGTTGTGGGACCTTGGTCTTAAAAGGTTTTTATGTGTTGTTGTGACACATATTGTAATGCCTACTACACATCACATTTTATTAAAAAAAAAAAAAATTGACTTATTATTTTTGTTTTTTTTTGCGCGCGAAATTTTATTGCACAAATGATGCATTTTTATTATTTTTGGTTTGTTTATGCAGCAGGGTGGTTTTATATTTGAATGTTTATTTTGTCAACTTTTAGCTATGTTTTCGCTAATTTTGTGCAGTTGTATATTTTTCAAGTTTTATGAAGGTTGAATTTGAAAATCACTTTTAATTTTTATATGTTGTTATTGTGTATTTTATTGTATTTTTCTGGTATTTTTGTTAAAACATAAATAAAGATCGTATTTTTAATTGTTCACAAAAACCAATCCGATAAATAAAGATGATACATACATTTTCAGTGAAAAACAAATATTGAGCAAAAAAAATAAATGAAACGAATTTGTTATTATTATTAGTAATTTGTGTTTTATTAAAATGTCATCGTTATTCCTATTTCTACATGTTTTGGTATTATTCCATCAATATGTACAATTCAGCAGCATTTGCGTTGGCTAGAGAGGCCCTAACCTCATTTTCAGCGGTTTCGTCAGTTGTAAATTTACGTTTTTGAAAACGAATTTCAACTGTTACGTACCGTCCACGCCCTATGCGAGCCTTTACAACCATCACGGTTTTTTGTAGATGAACCCCTTCTTTCAATTGTTTGAGCTGCTGTAATTTCTGATATTAGTCTTCCATTATTTTGGACATTGTTTCAGAAAGATCGTACATTCCCTCTTTGAGATAAACCCTAACTCGTTTCCCGAATCGTGTTGTAATCAACCCAATCTTGCGAACGTTGTTTGGATGATCGACTAGTAGATCGTCCGTTTTAAGGAAAGGGGCGACCTCCTGTCTCTCCTTCAAGCTGTCTTCATAGATTTCCAAAAATTGCTCAGTCTACAAATAAAGGAAGAAGTTAGTTCCTTTAAATATTGTTTTTTAAATATTTAGGATGTAATCTTACCATGCTATTGTCTTGTGAAGATAATTCAATCAAGTTGTTTCGAAGTTAAGTTTCAACGGCTTTAAATAGTCCGGTCGAGACGAAATTCCACCTCCCGCCACTTATCAATAAATTCCACCTCCCGCCACTTAGTAATAATGTACATGCAATTTGTTTTTTTTACATTTGATGTTTGTTCAAATGCAATTAATCAAAACAAAAATTATCAGACCAGGGGTGATGACCTCAAATATCTCTTTTCGTAAACGAAACGAATTTAATTTCAAATAATATTTGTTTGTTTACTGAAAATGTATATATCATCTTTTTTTACGTTTTTACAAAAAGGAAAAAAATGCAATAAAATATACAATAACAACAAATAAAAATTGAAATTGATTTTCAAATTCAACCTTCATAAAACTTGAAAAATATACAACTTTACGAAATTAGCGAAAATATAGCTAAACGTTGACAAAATAAACATTCAAATATAAAACCACCCATGCTGCGTAAACAAACCAAAAATAATAAATATGCATTATTTGTGCAATAAAATTCCGCGCGCAAAAAAAAAATTTCCTGAAAGTTGACAAAATAAACATTCAAATATAAAACAACCCTGCTGCATAAACAAACCAAAAATAATAAATTTGCATTATTTGTGCAATAGAATACCGCGCGCCAAAAAAAAACAAAAAAATAAGTCATTTTAATCAAACTAAACCATTTTTCAATAATTCATTAAACTTAAAAAAAGAAAAACCATCCAGCTAGATAAACAAACCAAAATCAATAATAGTAGTTAAATCAATGGGTATAATAATGGATATAATAGTTTATTCTCAAGCAAAAGTTTAAAATTTGAGCGAGGCACGAGCGAGAATTTTAATTTGCGAGAGAATAAAATTCATCAAACACTAATCGATTACAATGAATTGTGTATTATAAAAAATGAAAACATTTTCTTCAATTAAAACAATAAATCTTTATTGTTTTAATTGCTAAATCAAATTTCTTATTAAAAAACCCCTGATGATAAAAAACCCCTATCTCATACAATCAACCAAGTTCAACTAAACGAAATAAGAGGATTTAACTTAAAATTTGATTTTTGAACAAAACTTATCAAAGCAATTGTGATTATAATTTGAAAATAATTTTAATGAAATCAAAACAATTTGACCAATTTGACAATTTGACCACTATTCAATTGGTATGATTCCAATACTAATTGAATAATGATAATTTTTTTGTAGGAAAATTTTCATTAGACAATAGGTTATGTTCATTAGGCTATAGGTTAGAAAACAATACAATAATACATACTATTACTATCGAAAAAACATACAAATAAAGCTGATATAATTAAATGGAAGAGAATTAAAATGCATAATTTGAACAAGCACAAAATATTATTTTCGCGCGTAAAGTTGTTGTTGTTGTTGTTTTTGCAATCTTTTTTCGTAAATTTTGCTATTTTTATTGTTATTTAAGTTTTTCGTTTGTTTTAATAATTTTGAAATTGCATGTACATTGTTACATCATTTAAATGAGCAAATAAAAATAATAAAATAAAAATATAAAAAGGCAGGCTTCACAACTAAAGTTGATCAAACTGTCTAATAAAGTCATTTAACGTTGGTAACTATAATAATAATATATCAACAAGTCCAAAATGTTTTATAAAGAGCAAGCAGCCGGGAACTGAAGACAGACGACTAAGGAATGCAGAGGGAAATAGCAGCCGGGAGCAAACAGCAGGAAGATTAAAAAAATATACATGTCCGTATAATGTCACTCATCTAGTAACATACAGAAATTTGCGGCGTCACATTAAAACCTGTAAAGACAAGCGGTCAAGTATACAGGTTCTTACATGTAAATATAATTTTTACCATGTAATTCGAAAAGAAGAATATGAGGTAATTTGTTTAATTTATATTTAAATAAATACATATTTCGATTCAACATTTTTTTCTAATTACAGATTCATCTTCTAAATTGCCCTGATCGTGTGGTTTGGGAGGATTTGTTGGATTATTTTGAAAATAATCCCTCACAACCATCTTCGGACACCACACTAGACGAATGGTGCAGCGAATAAAAATTTATAATTCACTACAAAAATAAAATAAAAAACAATATTGTTTAAAAAAATCATCCTAACAGCTAATTCAATTAATAATAATTTTTAAATTACATAAATTTAAAAACAATAAAAATTATTTAGTTTTTAGCTTTTAAAATTATTTTAGATTTAGACAAAAATTAAGTGTGATTTATTTTTAAAAAATAAAAAAATTAAATGAAAAGTCTTTGAAAAAGTCTCTTAAATATAGTTCAAAATAGTCCGTTCGAGACGAAATTCTACCTCCCGCCACTTATCAATAAATTCCAAACGTGGAGTTGGCTCAAAAGTCGAAAAAAGACAGACCTGTTAAACCACGCTGGGTGCTTCACCAAATTCACTTAAAAAGTTTGCATTGACCAGCTTATTTTAACAAAATGAGGTTCGACACATCGATGAATTGGGGCCGATTGGAAGAATGTTAGCTCTTAACTCATCTATTTTGATTCTTGGGATTTTTAAAGACGTCGACGATCCAACTATTTCAACATGCTTCTGTTGTCTAAAAGTAAACGGATTAGATGAATGTGGAAAAAGTGCAAGACCACACAATTAAGACGTATTCCAGAATATTTTCAGGTACACCCTGTTCCACGGATTGTTGATTTGACCGGAAAGCGTTCAAACCAAATTATGCATGAAATGTAGAATTTAAAACAATAAATGAAACAGATTTGTTATTATAAATTTTTCTTTGATTTTTATTTATCCACGATGAATGTTTGTTTTCAGAGCCTAGTTGAAGGCCAACTTTGGAAAACCCCCCCAAAAAAATAAATAATATTAAGTAAGCTAAAGAATGTATGTGCAGATGGTTTGTTTTATTTTGCTTTATCTTTTGGTGGTGTTATCTATTTGTTGATATCAATTTATTGTTGTTTTAATATGTTTTCGAAAATGTTGCTAGTTACTAGTTGCTAGCTAAAAAATGTGTGAGCCAACAACAGACGCGGTACTGAACTTTTTATATTTTTATTTTCCGACATTTTTGTTTTCAGCAAAATCTTTTTTTGACTTTCCATTGATCTCTATTGCGTTTTAACTAAACAAATACTGAAACGCGAACAAGTTTCGCTCGCTAATTTATACTTCTAGCGGCGCACACACACACATACTTTTACAATTTGTAACAAGTCTAAACATGTTCAAAAGACGTCACCGTAATCAGATAGTTTATTTTGAATTGAAAACTTGTTTAAACATTTTTTGTATTTTAAAATCATTTTTAAAAGTACTTTGTTGATCAATCTCTCCGCTCCGCCCCGAAATTTTGGATTTTGCGGTACAAAAATTCAAGATGGCAGTACAAAAATAAATTGATAAATTAATAAATAAACAAATTAATTAATAAATTAATAAATTAATAAATTAATAAATTAATAAATTAATAAATTAATAAATTAATAAATTAATAAATTAATAAATTAATAAATTAATAAATTAATAAATTAATAAATTAATAAATTAATAAATTAATAAATTAATAAATTAATAAATTAATAAATTAATAAATTAATAAATTAATAAATTAATAAATTAATAAATTAATAAAATATGGAGGGGCTGAAATCTCACAGCTCTGAGATATCAAGACTTCGGTCTGGGTTAAGGATTTTGATATAGTTTTCGGCAAAAAACTTGGGCAGCGTTTTGGGCAGCGATTTATATCAAACATAACTTTTTGTTAAAGTACATATATTTTTTATCTCTGTTTAGATATGTATTACAAAACTAACACGAAACATCAATACGTTGCCGGAAAATTATAACAGATCATATATTAAAACATAATTTAGTGAAAAGATTATACAATCAGCAAACTACTCAAAAACCTCGCAATTTAGCGTTTCGAGAAAATATTTCAAAATCACAAATTCAAATCAAAATTCCAAAAATATTGTAAAATAAAAAATTCAAACTTTTTTCACACAAAATTCCAAAAATATTCCAAAAATTCTTACAAAATCAAAAATTGAAACTTTTTAGAAATTCTAAAAATATGTTTATATAAAATTCAAAAATTCTATTTTTCTTCAAAATTCTAAAAATATTCCAAAAATTAGGATTAAAATCAAAAATTTAAACTTTTTCTAAATTCTAATAATATTCCAAAAATTCTTAAAATTCAAAAATTGAAACGTTTTTCAAAATTCTAAAAATATATAGAAAATTAAAAAAGTTTTTTTTTTCAAAATTCTAAAAGTATTCCAAAAATTTGAATAAAATCAAATGTTTAAACTTTTTCTAAATTCTAATAATATTCCGAAAATTCAAAAATTCAAGCTTTTTCAAAAACTAAAAATATTGCAAAAATTATAACAATTTTTCCACAATTATAAAAATTATAATAAAATCAAAAATTTAAAATTTTTCAAAATTCTAAAAATATTCCAAAAATTCTTACAAAATCAAAAATTGAAACTTTTTCAAAATTCCAAAAATATTCAAAAACTATAACAAATTCAAAAATGTCCATGTCCAATTTCATTTTCATTTACATTTTCACCAAACTACTCAAAAACCAATTTAGCGATTCGAGAAAATATTACAAAATCACAAATTCATATTCCTTTCAAAATTCCAAAAATATTGTAAAAATTATAATAAAATCAAACTGTTTCCAAAATTCTAAAAATATTCCAAAAATTATTACAAAATCAAAAATTGAAACTTTTTTCAAAATTCCAAGAATTATAATAAAATCAAAAATTTAAAATTCAAAATTCCAAAAATTATTACAAAATCAAAAATACAAACTTTTTTCAAAATTCCAAAAATATTTCAAAAACTATAACAAATTAAAAAATCCCAGCGGCAGGTATATCCGCTAGAAATAGGTAGATTTCGGGGTCAGACGGTTTTGTGTCCAAATAAAATTAGATAAGTCAGATTAATTTAAATAAAAAATATAAGTAGGAACAGAATAATTCAAAAAAATTATCGAACCAAATTAAATACATTATCCGAACTAACTCCATCAATACAATTTCGGAACAGTTTTATTTAAGTTGGTTTAAACTACTTTTAATAACATATTAAATCCACCAAAGATCAAATGAACTACGTCACAACTACAATTATACCATCACACATAATTTATAATCAAACATTATCAAACAATTTTATTTCAAAATCATCTTTTGTTGTTGTGTTTTTTTGTTCTTATTTAATCTGTTTTCAAACGGTTACTTAGTAAAAAAATAAAAACAAAAGAGATTTTGATAATTTTTCTATGGTATTAAATGGCTTGATATTTTTCTTGCAAGAGGTGCATTATAATACTTATAAAAATGTAACCTTTTGGGTTAGAAAGCTGAAAGTTTTTGAGGCTATAGTTTAAAAGTATGTTTAAAAGTTAAGATGAATTTAAATAACATAAACTGAAACATGATGAAAGCATTGCCTTTTGCGTTTGTTTTCATTTCACCAGTCCTAGGGTCTCAACCGTTAGACTTAAACTATTTTGTTTGAAAATTTTGGAAAGATTTATATTTTATATACGTGAGAAAAAGTTTTCAAATATGAGCTTGGCCATTTTCAGCTAGATCAAGAACAGCAAAGTTTAGTAAATTTTTAAAACAGCTGATTTTTGAGGAACCTGAAACGCCAAGGTTGTCATCTGGATAAAAATGATAAAAAAAAGTTTAAATATTCAAAATTTTTAAATTTTATTAAAATATTATGATTCAAACGGAAGTTATAGCGCCCTAGATTATTCGACTTTTTTGGCTGTAGCTGCTTAACTGAATGTAATACTTAGGTCTTTCAGACCGAAGTAAAAAAGGTTCGTCAGTCGGAAGAGCATTGTCGGTCAGCTAAATGGATATTATTTGTTATATGATATAAATAGTAAATAAATAATTACACTGAAAAAAAAATTGAAGTTCATGACAACCTCATCTCAAGGTTGGCAGTTGATTATTCATGCAAAGAAAAATTATTTGCAAACAATTTCACTGTGATTGGGACAACAACACGATAACATTTTCCTAACAACAGAATGAGGTTTATTTAAAATATAAAGTGTTATATCCAATAAAACAGTAATTGAATAAAGATAATAACTATTTCCCTGAAAACAATTTTCTTTGGCCTTATATCATGAATTTTTCATTTTAAAGTTTTTAAAAATGAAAAAAATAAATTGAACAACTTAATTAATAATTAACAACTTCAATTTTTTAAATTGAACAACTTCATCGATTTATAATTGTAGAGTTGTTGAAGCAATTTCGTAGTTTGATTCGCCATATGTGACCGCACGGTGCGGTTGAGACAATTGCATTTCGATTGGAAATAGGACAATTTTTTTTCAGTGTAGGAAATATTCTTATTAAGAAAGTTTGTGTTTTATTTATAAACATTTAGTTACTATAAAATATAACACTACTCTTAAGGTCATTAAAGTCCCTATTATTTGCTCATTTGAATCCGTCTTCCTGTGAAACTTTTGCGTGCAATTCAGCACTTGCGATGGGCATAGGAAAGACATAATTGAGCTCACAGACTAAGCCTGACAGAAATTTTAATCTCAAGGTACAAAATACCTCAAATGTTCCTGATAGTGGTCCATTATCAGGAGTGCACAGTGTTCATTACAATAGTAATAAAGTGAATTATGTTCAATGAACGAATAAATCACACAAATACAAAACAAACAAAAACAATACATTGCTTTGCGTCATATTATGAAGTAATATGCCGCTACAACTTTACTATTGGCAACCCAATTTTAGTTTTATTACTGCAATTTTAAAACAAAATTAATTTTATTTCTTATTTTATTTTATTTTCCCCATCTCGTCATGAAATATTGGCCTATATGTCATATTCTATTTTCAGATAGAATTTATTGTTAAGATATCCTTTCTTAAAAAAAAAAACGTAAAAAACAAAACAAACAAGTTTTACGTCCATCAATAGCAACTCATGTTGTTGTGAAACCTAGGTCTTAAAAGTCTTTTATGTGTTGCAACAGCCAACACATATTGTAATTTCTCCTTAACAAAAAACTTTAATTTAATCTACCACTTTATCTTTAATCTACAACTTTGGCGCTGAAACCACACACATAATTCTCTGAAACTTAGCCGGAAGATCGAGCGATTAGTGAGACAGTCAGATGGATAATTCTGATTTGAGACAGATTTGATAACAGAATTCCATTAAAACAGTTACAATAGCCCCAAAAATCTAACAAACATAAAGCTTCAAACACATTAACTTTGGTCCTATAACTATGCCCAACCATAAATTCAAATACATATGTATGCAGACTAAGATAGATTGATAAAACGATATGACAAACGAATCTTAATGATTTATTTGCAAAAGCTAACTTATATGCAAAAGAAATGCAAATCTAAATTTTATGACAAGTTTACTATAAGATTGTGACCATATAAGACACAACAAAGATTGAGACAAGAAAACCCATCTAAAACTCTTCCCCATTAATAATACCTTTAAGAAAACGACAATTTTTAAGTTTAAGTTTAAAGTAAATCTCAGGTGGATATGTTGATTTAAAAGGTACATTTGTTCATAAAATTTTTCTTAAAAATACTGAAATTTCTTTTTTTATTACATTTAATAACCATAAAAAAATTATGATTTTAAGTAAAATGGTTTTCTTGTTTATTGGCTTTTGGTTTGATAAGAAGTTGAGATAAATAAGCTTTTAACTGATTTAATATTTTATGAGATAGATTATGTTTTGTTATTATCAGGCTTACCACTTTTTGTGGAAGAAAAATGGAAGATTTTAACAGAAAATGGTAAATTTGATGTGTTGTGATATATCAATGTGTACATATGGTTTATATCTGTGCTAAGATGTAGCACCCCAAACTTGACAACAATCTGATCAGAAAACTTACTAATCAGTTTGATTCATTCCATCACTGTCCATATGTGGCTGAATTGGCAATCTATGAATATATTTTTAGCGAATTCTTCTTTAAGGCAATTCAAACTATTTTTCCATCGTGTGCGCAGTACAATCGACGACAAGAATTCCAGAGTTATCCCTCCCCTTCCCCCCAGCTAACCAGTATTCAGGAGTTAACATGAAAAAACTTCAACAAAACTTTCTGTCCAGCCGAAACATTTTGGTGTCTATAGATGGTTTTTATTCTGAGTCTAAATTAATTAACGCTGCGGTATACCAAAAGGTTCAGTTTTATCCCTCACTCTATTTTTAATCTATATCAACGAACTTTTGAAAATCACTAATAATCCGATAAATAGTTTTGCAGATGATAGTACACTCCACAAATCATTCGTTCCCCTATCTTCAAACAGTTAAATGCATGAACGAATAAATCCTACACGGAGATACGTTGCCATAAGTGTAAACGAGGACCTGTGGCGACAAATCTAATCCATTAATTTACTTAACATCAATACACAACTGCATAGAACGAAAACTATCCTGTTAAAATCGATATAAAAAAGGTTGCTAACGTTACCCCGCACAACAACCTGCTGGGTAACTATAATAAGAGCCAACCACAACTCGGTTGGGTAATAATTACTATTGAACTATTTATAAAACAAATGTAATCAAGGAATTAAGAGAATACAGGAAGTAAAATTGATGTTAAAATTTGAAGTAATTTTTGCACACCAATAAATTGTTACTAACACACTTGCGTTTTAGTAGAGGCGCCGTAAAAATTTCTATTATTGCATTGCATTCCAAATTTAAGCGTATTTTTGCCCCCAATATTAATAAAAAAAAGAGACGCCAAAACATAGAAAAGAAAAACAACAAATAGAAAAACAACAAAAACAAAAATTTGACAGCAAAAAGCCAAACATTTTATTATTGTTTACATTGATTTTAGATTATATTTTTTTCTCGAAAATATTTAAAAAAAACTTAAAGAATAGTATATTCTTGTATGAGCTAGAATGAAGGCAATTCTTCACGAGGATGAAGTTTCCCGGAACGAGCGTAGCGAGTGGAGGGAATCATCCGAGTGAAGAATTGCCTTCATCCTAAGCGAATACAAGATACTATTTTATCCACGACTACAAATATTTCAAATAATTTGATTCATGTTTTCCTGTACAAGTTTGTATCGCCATATTGAATGAAATGAAAAACAAAACCAATCATGTTTGTTTATTTTAGATTTTATATATGTATTGTTTTTGTTTTAACTGGTTTATATTACTATACCAACAAATCAAGTTTTTAATTTGTTAGGGGAATTTTGAATAAATAAAGCGTAATAAAAGAAATAAAAAAGAATTTGATATATAGAAAAGGAATGAATACAATTACAATGAAAGATATACGCATGGAAAGTATATATTCTTTAGTAGTCGTGGATAAAAAAAATTCCCGACTTTTAAAACCAATGGGTGCACATAATAAAAAAGTGGTTTCTTTACGCAAAACATGAATACAACAAAATGCAAAATAAAAACAAGATAATATGAAAAACAATTTCGGAGTGACGTGAATTACCCATTTTAATATTTGATTTCTTGTAGTTACACTAAAGCCGTGCATTCACATACAACAGAAACAGAAACAGAAACTGAAAATTTTCAGTTTCCGTTTCTGTTTCTAATTTGGTTGACGGTGTTGAATAATAAAACAGAAACCGAATTTTAAGATCATCTATCATCAGCTATCATTTTATATTATATAAGGCAAAATTAAAATATATGTATTTTACCCAATCCATATATATTTAACCCAATTAAAATTAAAAAAATTATATCAATATTGTAATAAACTTCGTCCAGAATGGGTTAATTTAATTTAATCATAAATAACCAATACGTTCCGCCTAAATGTTTTCTACATTCTATAGCAAAGATGAATTAAAAGTTAACTCCCTTTAACTAATACAAGTTGCATAAATTAATGTAAATTAAATTTGTTTACATCAATGAATTAAAAGGAGGAGTGGCCTATTGTTTCTAGAAACAACTACAGTGAGTACCAGAATATTCTGCTTATTTGTTTTTGAATATAAATAAGCGAACAAAAATATCAGATAGTCAGTTTTAATTTTGCGATTAAAAGTGTTTTACAAATATTCGAAAGTATAAGAATAATCGGTGGTACTTGAGCCTGGGTACTAATAGTAAAAGAATTTGAACTTAGTGGAATAGTAAATACAGATTTTACGATTCCGAGTATTAGTGATTCAAATTGTGGAAAAGCAGTGAAGTTCATCGTGCATAAATTGGAGACCCTGGAATTCATTGTAATTAAAATCGGAAGTTGCTGTAACTGGTTGATAAATAAAAGTTTGGGATTTTGTTAACTAAAGATCTGTCTTTGTACTGTCGTATTTGCTCAATAATCTAAAAGAACCAACGAAGAGTCGTTTACAGTGGTGTCAGAAGTGGGATTATTGCAACAATGGTCAAGACAGTAAATATTAGTGAGCTCAGCCAGACCCAGCTGAAGGATGAGTTGAAGAAAAGGAATGCTCCAATCCATGGAACGAAGGCAGAACTTGCATTCCGGCTGCGAAAAGTTTTAGAAGAAGCAGGCCTAAACACAGAGGTCATAGAAGTAGAGTCGGAGGAAGCTCCGGTTCAGAATGCCCCAGCAATTGATCCGATGATGGTGTTGATGAAAGAAATGATGGCCCGACAAGAGAAACTGGCAGCCGAACAAAAAGTAGAGCAACAACAACAACTTGCTGATATGATGGCCCGACAAGAAAAACTGGCCGCAGAACAAAAAGCCCGACAAGAGAAACTGGCAGCGGAACAAAAATTAGATCAACAAAAACTACGTGAAGTAATCGAGTCACGTATATCCAGTGCGGAGGTTAAAATCAACAACATGGAAAAGGAGCTGCGGAAAGTTACCGAAGAACATGAAGAGAAATTACGCAAACTTTCAAGTGAATTACGTCAAGAAATAGCACAAGGGAAGTCCGGTAACATGATCAATCCATCAACTACTTCAGCCCCAGCTAGAGTGAAAACACCCGCATTTGATGGATCTACATCGTATCAGATATTTAAGATGCAATTTGAGATAGCAACAACTGGGGTTGATCACCAGCAAAAAGCAAATGCGCTTATATTGGCATTGAAGGGACCTGCTGCTGAAATTTTGCAGACACTATCAGCGACAGAGCGTGATTACAGCAAGCTAATGGAGGCCTTAGAAGTAAGATATGGGGAAAGTCATATGCAAGCTCTCCATCGCATGCAGCTCAAGACATGAAAACAGGGAGTCAGCGAAACTTTGCGAGAATTAGAGGCTGACATTGTGAGACTGGTTAATCTGTCATATCCGAACTATAACGCTGAACATCGAGATGAGCTGGCAGCTGATACATTTATCAATGCTCTTCGAGATATACAAATGAGAAATCAGCTGTATCTAAGCGGGAAGAAATTACCTGCGGAAGTCTTAGCATTGGCCCTGCAAATGGAAGCTGGAAAAAGAGCGTATGGCTCAGATAAAGTACGTCAGATGAAGTTGCTGAGGAACCACTGAAAGCAGCGCTTGATGAAGTGATCATGCGTGTCAAAAGTTTGGAAGATAAACCTGAACGAAATCAACGAAGTAGATCTGGCAGAGTAAGATGCTGAAACTGTGGAAAGTTGGGGCACATCCAAAGAGAATGTAAATGGGAGCCGCATTCGGAAGAGAGATGCCGCGTTCCGGAGTCGGGAAACTAGATCGTGCCAGTTTTGAAGGGCGAAAGCTGGCTCAATTACAATGCCCTACATTGGTGGTATCACAAGTAAAAAGAGAAAATAGTAGTCTAGTCCTGGAGGCAACCGTTGGAAGCAAATCGTGCATGTTGACTTTGGACACAGGTGCTTCAAGATCGATAGTGCGTCCAGATGTGGTACATGATAGTCAGATCGATACAGCAAAACGATTCACCCTAAAAACAGCTACGGGTGAGACAGTTCTAGTTCATGGGGAAAGCGACCAAGAAGTTCTCCTTGGAGGAAATTCATTTAGGCACCGATTCATTGTAGCAGATATAGAAGATGAGTGCATAATTGGGCTTGACTTCATGAAAGAATACAATTTTATATTAGATCTGGGTAGCCAAGTACTGAGATACGGAAATACAGAAATAGTGCTACACGCCACCAACGACAATGCTGAGGTCCGTGTTATTAGTGATGGACCAACTGAGATCCCGGCAAAATCTGAGAAGATCATATGGACTAAGCTACTAAATAAAAGTAACCAAAATTCACCTGTGATGATTGAGCCAGCTAACAATGACTTCGGGGGAAACATTATGATTGGCCGAACGTTAATAGCAGCCAAAGAAGGGGTAGTTCCAGTGCAACTGATTAACTTCTCAAATAAACGAGTGATCATCAATCATGGAGAAGAAATCGCCAAATGCAGCACCATAAAATAAATAATCAGCTGTCAAGAAGAGCAAAAGGTCTTCATGCAGAGAAACAATCCCGCATTAGTAGCAATACTTCAAGATCTTAGTAAAAGAATGAATCCAACCGAATTCAAAGAAATCAAGAGGGTATTAACGAAGATGAGCAGCGTTTTCTCTACTGGAGATGAAGATGTTGGAAGAACAAACATCGTGCGACATAGGATCAACACTGTAAACGCTCATCCTATCAGGCAGCCTCCTAGAAGACTACCACTAGCTAAACACGAGGAAGTGCAAGGAATGCTGGAGAAAATGAAAAGTGATGGAGTCATCAGGCCATCTAAGAGTCCATGGAGCTCACCAGTGGTGCTAGTTAAAAAAAAAGATGGGTCAGCTCGTTTTTGTGTAGACTATCGAAAGCTGAATGAGGTAACCATGAAGGACAGCTATCCACTGCCACGAATTGATGACACACTGGATACACTATCAGGGGCCAAATGGTACAGCACATTAGATTTGAAGAGTGGCTACTGGCAAGTTGAAATGCATCCAGAAGATCGACGAAAGACAGCATTTTCTACTGGCAATGGGTTGTGGGAGTTCAATGTGATGCCGTTTGGCTTATGCAATGCCCCAGCAACATTTGAACGTCGAATGGAATGCGTGTTGCATGGCTTAACCTGGAAAGCCTGCCTCGTTTATCTTGATGACATCATTATAATGGGTCGCAACTTCGAAGAGCATCTAATGAACCTCGAAGAAGTACTCAGAAGAATAAGTAATGCCAACATGAAGTTGAATCCGGTAAAGTGCAATCTCTTCCACAAAGAAGTGAAGTACCTTGGACACATCATTACAGAAAATGGAGTCAGAACCGATCCCGAGAAGATTGATGCTGTGAAAAATTGGCCAGTACCGAAGAATGTTCATGAGCTACGCAGTTTTCTTGGCCTATGCACCTATTATCGTAGATTCGTGGAGAATTTTGCGAATATCGCCAAGACTCTACATAAATTGACAGAGGCAAATACCAAGTTTCTGTGGACAACCGAATGTAATGAGGCATTCTGCCGTTTAAAAGAAAAACTATGTAACACCCCGATACTAGCCTATCCAGAATCCGGAAAGATGTTCATTCTGGACACAGACGCAAGCAATGTAGGAACCGGAGCTGTTTTGTCACAGAAAATTGGAGACGATGAGAAAGTGGTGGCGTACTTCAGTAAAGTTCTGTTAAAGCCGGAGCGGAATTACTGTGTCACGAGGAAGGAGTTGCTAGCTATCATCAAGGCTGTGAAACATTTCCACAAGTATTTGTGTGGACAACCATTCCTGATTCGCACGGACCATGCCGCTCTAAAATGGTTATTACAATTTAAATTCCCTGAAGGACAAGCAGCAAGATGGATAGAGATCCTGCAGAACTACGACTTCAAAGTTGAACACCGCAAGGGAAGGATCCATGGTAATGCCGATGCCTTGTCTAGAAGACCCTGTATAGAGGAGTGCAAGTCCTGTAGCAGAACTGAGGGGAATGAGGAAATGAAAGTCAGCCAAATCAAGTTCCAAACTCCTGAGGATTGGTGTACCGAGGCTGTTTGGATCCAGACGCTGCTGATAGAATTACTTCACCTTGATTTTCTTGATTTAGTTTAATAAAAACTAATTATTTGTTTTAATCACAAATGATTAAATTATCAAAATTTATTTAATAAATTTAATTAAAGATTTTAGATTTTACAATACTGTATTTAAATCACAAGAATTGTTCTAATAATATTTTTAATTTGGTGTTATCGCTATGAGAACTCAAAAGAAAAGAGAAAGTTTTTTACACAATTATTTCTAAATCAAATTATCGAAGTGACATTTTTCAATGAACTTAAATTAAAATTTTAACTAATATTAAGCTACATCTACATTTATACACCAGAATTATAATACTAAATGCTAAAATGTGTATTGGCTAATTTTATAGTTGATTTAAATTATGGTACAAATGAATTATTATAGATAATAAATAAAGTGAAATGTTTTGGTTTTTTTATACTGTTAACAACTGTAAGTACAAATTACTTTTTCTCTAATTATATCAATTGATTTATTTGTTCATTTGTTGCACAGCTGATGAATAATCTATGAAAGGCATAAACTTGTTCGTTGTAATATAGAATGATTTATTATTTTTAGGAAGTATCTTCTAGGCTGCGTATTCAGGCAGTCATATTAACAATCAGGTTGGTGTCTAACTTAGCATTAACATTCCGGCCGCGTTGAAACATCTGTTTCAAATAGAGGTAACTGGCATAACTTTTGAATAGGACGTTTGATGATTCCAGATTTTGTTTTGATTGATACGACTCTGACTAGACCATCTTTTCCTGCATGTGTGTTAACAATTCTACCAAGTGACCATTTAGTTGAAGGTAAGTTGTCATCTTTTATGATAACCATGTCGTTTTCCTTTATATTTTTTTGTTTTACATGCCATTTATTTCGCCTTTGTATTGCAGTTAAAGATTCTTGATGCCATCTTTTCCAGAAGTGCTGAGAAATTTGCTGAACAAGCTGCCACCGTGATAATTGATTTTCCTTCAAATGATGCAAATCATGCTCTGGAAGATGCGTATGCTGATGCCCAATTAGAAAATGTGCCGGTGTGAGCACATCAATATCATCTGCTGCCAATGGAACAATAGGGCGAGAATTTAAAATGGCCTCGATACGGGCCAACAATGTTGACATCTCCTCGTAGGTGAGTATATTACTACCAACTATTCGTTTGAGGTGATACTTTGTTGACTTAACTGCGGCCTCCCATAAGCCACCCATGTGTGGAGCTGCGGACGGATTGAAATGCCATTGAATTTTTTCCCTTAAAAGAAATTCAGAAATGTTATTATTATTATTCTTAAGAAATTCAAACAGTTCAGTCAATTGTTTGTTAGCTCCAATGAAATTGGACCCGTTGTCACTGAAAATATCAGTGCATACGCCTCGTCTAGCTATAAATCGGTGAAATGCTCCAAAGAATGATTCGGTAGTTAAATCGTTAACCAGTTCAATGTGAACCGCCTTTGTAGCACAGCATACAAATAGTGCAATATATGCTTTATGTACTTGTCTGCCTCGACCTCTCTGCATTCGAATCGTGATTGGTCCAGCATAATCTATGCCGATTTTCAAGAACGGACGTTCATAAGTTACTCTGGCACTTGGTAGATCACTCATCATTTGTTGTTCTGACTTGTGTTGGTGACGAACACAAGGTATACAGTCATGAACAATCTTTCGAACGATATTTTTACCGCGAATGATCCAGTATTTTTGTTTTAAGAGATTCATCAATAGAGTAATGCCAGAGTGTAGATTCTTGATGTGTTCTTCTGCAACTAATCGTTTAATAAGAAGATGTGAAGATGGCAGAATGATTGGATGCTTTATATCGAATGGAGCAATTGAATTTTCGATTCGTCCGCCGACTCGTATGATGTTGTTATCATCTACAAATGGATTAAGTGATCGTATACGACTGGAGGAGGATAATTTGTGGTTACTTTGCAATTGTTGAATATCCTCTGGAAATTCCAGTTCTTGTACCCAACGTATTAATTTGTTCGCTGATTCTTCATGTTCTAATACGGTTAGACTCCCTGATCTTCTTTTTTCCTTTGGTGTACGACAGTTATGTATATATCTGTTGAGCCATGCTATAATTGAAACAATCTTGGAAAAAGACGATCTTCTGCTTATAATGGTTTCATAAATATTCGAGACGTGTTTTGATACAAAACCACTGAACACCAGAATTGAATCGTTTTTCCTTTCCTCTAGAATACATTCCTTTTCGTTATGATCCAGCTGTATAACGTCAATTGGTTTTATAGGCCATGATGTAATATCTTCCAATAGCCATGACGGACCATTCCACCATAACGAATTATGAATCAAGTCCGACGGCTTGATTCCTCGCGAGGCACAATCTGCCGGATTGTCCTTTGACCGTACGTGTAACCATTTAATCTTCGTTGATACACTATGAATTTGCGAAACGCGATTTGCTACGAATGTTTTCCACTGACGGGGCACTTGCATTAACCAGTTTAATACAACTGTTGAATCTGCCCACCCATAAACCGGAACATTCACTAATTTCATCTCAATAATGGTGTTTTCTATTAGTTTGCTTAACAAACCTGCTGCGCAGAGCTCAAGCCTAGGTATGGAGATCTGTTTAATCGGTGCCACCTTTGTTTTTGCAGAAATCAGCCTGATGATAATATTGCCATCCTCTTGCACTACTCGTGAATAGACCACCGCAGCGTAGGCCAACTCGGATGCATCTGCAAACCCATGTAACTCTATTACGTTTGTAGTACCCAACCATCTAGGAATTGTTATATTTTTTAAAAGCGGAATTTCATTCCTTAAAGTTGACCATTTATTGACAATACTCGGTGATAATTGTTCATCCCAATCAATTTTATGTAGCCATAATTGCTGAAAGAATATTTTTATCAGCACAGTACATGGCGAGAGCCATCCTAATGGATCAAATATCCTTGACGACTCTGATAATATTCCTCTCTTTGTGGTGGAAGAGGTATTGTCTAGGTTGATTTGAAAGGAAAAATTATCTGTGGTTGGATTCCATTCAATTCCCAGAACTTTCACTGTAGAATCCTCAGAAAATAGAACATTCTCTATCCTTCTTTGTTCAGTTGAAACTGTTTCTAAAAGAGCTGGTCTATTTGATGTCCATTTTCTCAAATTTAGTCCAGACTTTGAAAAAACCTTAATGATTTCACGTTGAATGTTTAATGCTTCAGCTTCAGTTTCAGCACCAGACATTAGGTCATCGATATAAAAGTCTTCTTCGATGACTCTGGAAATGATTTTCGATTTATCCTGGACATCTGAAGCAATTTGTTTCAGAACTCTTGTTGCCAAGAATGGAGCGCACGATGTTCCGTACGTAACCGTTAATAACCGGTAGTGGTTTGGCTCCATTTGGGAATTTTCCCGCCAAACAATTCTCTGGTAGTCGCTATCCTTTTTATTGATTAGAACTTGGCGATACATCTTTTCAATGTCAGCTGAGAATACGACTGGATGTGTTCTAAATCTTAATAAAATGGACAAGAGGCTGGACTGAATTGTTGGTCCAACCATTAATTTATCATTTAGTGATAGACCAGATTGAGACGATGCGGAAGCATCAAAAACCACTCTCAATTTGGTCGTTGAACTTGATGTTTTCATCACGCCATGATGTGGTAAATAGAAGCAATTATTTACACTTACCTCAATCTCATTCTTGGGAATTAGCTCCATATGGTGCAGTATTTCATACTCCCTCATGAAGGTAACGTAAGCTTCTTTAAATTTTGGGTCTCTTTGAAATCTTCGTTCAATCGACTTGAGACGAGCTATAGCTGATGCTTGTGAATTTCCCAGTTCACCGTCAGATTGCTTAAAAGGAAGACTTACCACATATCTTCCATCTGGCTGGTGAAAAACGTTGTCAGAGAAATGCTGTTCACACAATGTTTCTTCTTCAGTATAAATTGATTTTGTTGGAACTTCCTCTAGCTCCCAAAATCTACGAAGCGACTGATCAATGTCAATTTCGGTAAACAAATTAACTACAGTATGATCAACCTTTGTTTCATTGAACTCTCCAGCGATTATCCACCCAAACATGGTATCTTGGGCGATAGGGTTGTTGGATCCATTGGTGATGCGTGATGAACTTAATATCTTGAAAAATTGATCAGCACCAATTAGGAGATCGATTTCACCTGGTTTGTTGTAGTCTGGATCTGCTAGTTCAAGGTTCTTTAAATTAGATAAATTTAATTCTCTAAATCCTAGTGATGGTACCTTACTGGTAAGCTTAGGTAGAATTAAGACCTTGAAGTTCAATATGTTTTGATGATTGAATCTGGATACAACAGTAATTTGTGTAGTTCCTTTAGAAATTAATGCTGCCTTTGAAGATAATCCAGACACAGTAACTCTGGCCTTGTTTCGAGATAAATTTAGCCGTTGAACACATGATTCCGTAATTAGAGACATTTCAGACCCTGAATCTAGTAATGCTCGACACGGATGAAGTTCACCTGATGAGCTCATTAACATGACACTGGCAGTCGGTAATATAGCAGGTACTACAGAATTATCAACCTTTGCTTTAATGTTACAGGTTGTAATTTGATTGGTAGTGATTACGACTGGTTTCACGGATTTATTTTTGTTAGATAGGTTATTAGCACTTACCCCTTGCAACGCCTCTTCTTCCAAATGCAACAGTGGATGATGTCGTTTAGAACACTTGTCACATTTCCCTTTCGCTTGACATTTGAAAACTGGATGATTTGTATTTAGACAGTTGTAGCAACAGTAAATATTCTTCAAATGTTTTCGGCGATCTGCTACCTTCATGTTCAAGAACATAGAACATTCAGATAAGTGATGTGGTTCCGCTTTACATACACTGCATTTATTATCAGATGTTGTATGCATTGATTTGATGTTTGCGGTTGGTTTCCGATACGATGTTGGTTTAATAGAAGCTTTAAATCCTTCTGCTGCGTCTGCTCTTTGGTTCAGAAAGTTGAATAAATCGTTCCATTTAGGACAAACGATATCAATGATGAAATTCGCCCATCGTTGTTGGTTTTCCTCATCTAATTTGTTGACTACCAAATAAATTAACCATGGATCTCGACTTTCAAACTGAGTTCCAAGAGCTTTTAACCCTCGAATCACTTCATCGCATGTGTCTGTAAGACCTCGTAATGCTGACGCTGATGGATTCCTAATATGAGGGTGCTCCACAAAGGTTTGAATAAATGAATTAACAATGTGCTTCTTCTTATCGTATCTCTTGCATAATTTCTGAAAGGCTTCAATATAATTAGCTTCAGAAATCGCCATATGCTTTAATAAGTTGCTTGCTTCACCCTTTAAACAACCCTTCAAATATTGGAATTTTTGTGCCGCAGAAAGCGTATTATTCTCATGAATGAGTTTGGTGAACAAATCGTAAAATGACTGCCAATCCTTGTAGTCACCTTCGAAAACTGGTATTGTTATACGTGGCAGCTTTACTTCAGATGACACGTGCTGGTTCATTGATACACCCACTGATTCATTTATAGATTGTGATGTATTGGCTGTAGCTAAATTCATCTGACGAATGGCGGAATTAAGCTCCGAAACTACATAGTAATAGTTTTCTTCAAATTCGGCCATTTCTGATTCCTCTTTATCATCTACAGAGTAAATCTGATCTTCTGTTGCAGTAAATTCTTCTAATAAGCTGTGCGCTCGTTGTAGGCGTGTTTTTAAATGTTCCAAAGGTTTTTCTTCCGCACTGCGAGCAAATGTCACTAAACGCGTCATTTGACCCTTGGTTGATGAACGTTTTTTCAAAAGCGCCTTCATACTCAGTTCAGCCATTATCAATTGAATACCAACTAATTTTTATTCACTATTGTTATTTATTCACTAAAATTCACTTATTATACACTATTATTTTAAAGTTTTAACCACAGTCAATCCACCGAATTATAAAATATATAAATTCAAATAAAATAATTAAAATAAAATTCAAAGTCAAATTTATTATTAAAGTTTCAATTTTCTTTATTTTCAGATTAAATGGTTACTATTTCGAAAAATTATTCGAGCAAGAATAAAAATAAAAAATATGATACTTATCGCACGTGGTGAAATGGCGTCCTATCTGCAATTTACAGGCTGCTGGCGTAGAATCCGACTCGAAGGACCAATGTTTGGATCCAGACGCTGCTGATAGAATTACTTCACCTTGATTTTCTTGATTTAGTTTAATAAAAACTAATTATTTGTTTTAATCACAAATGATTAAATTATCAAAATTTATTTAATAAATTTAATTAAAGATTTTAGATTTTACAATACTGTATTTAAATCACAAGAATTGTTCTAATAATATTTTTAATTTGGTGTTATCGCTATGAGAACTCAAAAGAAAAGAGAAAGTTTTTTACACAATTATTTCTAAATCAAATTATCGAAGTGACATTTTTCAATGAACTTAAATTAAAATTTTAACTAATATTAAGCTACATCTACATTTATACACCAGAATTATAATACTAAATGCTAAAATGTGTATTGGCTAATTTTATAGTTGATTTAAATTATGGTACAAATGAATTATTATAGATAATAAATAAAGTGAAATGTTTTGGTTTTTTTATACTGTTAACAACTGTAAGTACAAATTACTTTTTCTCTAATTATATCAATTGATTTATTTGTTCATTTGTTGCACAGCTGATGAATAATCTATGAAAGGCATAAACTTGCTCGTTGTAATATAGAATGATTTATTATTTTTAGGAAGTATCTTCTAGGCTGCGTATTCAGGCAGTCATATTAACAATCAGGTTGGTGTCTAACTTAGCATTAACAATTAATTGTTTAACATTAATTGCCTCAATTAAAAGAGAGCAGCTAGAAGATCCAGCTATAGCTCCAGTATTGAAATGGAAAACCGAGGGAAGGCGGCCAGAGTGGAAAGAGGTATCACCTTTAAGTACGGAGGTAAAATGCTACTGGGCGCAATGGGACTCACTAATTATGGACAACGGGATACTAAAAAGAAAATGGGAGTCTGCTGATGGAAAGAAAGTGTTGGAACAGCTGGTGTTGCCATCAAGTCGAGTGGGAGAGGTACTGGGAAAGCTGCATGGAAGTATTTCTGGAGGACACCTGGGAGTCAATAAAACCCTAGCTAAAGTAAGGGAGAGGTTTTATTGGGTAAGGTATCGAACCGACGTAGAGCAATGGTGCCGGCGATGTGATACTTGTGCGGCGAGCAAAGGACCAAAAACTAGAACTCGAGGAGAGATGCAACAGTACAATGTGGGTGCCCCAATGGAGAGAATTGCTATAGACATCGCGGGTCATTTCCGGAAACGACAAAAGGTAACAAATACATCATGGTGGTCATTGATTACTTTACAAAATGGCCGGAAGCTTATGCAATACCGAACCAGGAAGCAGTTACGGTCGCGGAAACATTAGTCAATGAATGGGTTTGCAGATATGGAACACCGCTCGAGTTGCATACCGACCAGGGAAGGAATTTCGAATCTCAACGGATGGAAGAGCTTTGCAGAACACTCGGCATTAGAAAAACACGAACTACACCTATGAATCCACAATCGGATGGCATGGTAGAACGATTTAACCGAACCATGGAAGAACATCTGTCGAAGGTAGTGGAAGCCAACCAAAGAAATTGGGATAAGGATCTTCCGTTATTCTTGATGGCCTATCGTAGCGCAGTGCACGATACGACATGTGAAACGCCAGCGAATATCATGTTCGGGAGAGAACTACATCTTCCTAGTGACATCGAGTTCGGCATCCCTGGAGGTCTGGTATCTACGAAAACAGATTATGTGGGACAACTAAGGGAGAAGATGAATAAAATCCATCAACAGGTTCGAGACCACATTAAGATTGCCAATGACAAAATGAAAACCAGGTACGACATTAATGCAAATAGTGGCGGTTTTCAAGAAGGAGAATTGGTATGGCTATACAACCCCAAGAGAACTAAGGGAAGATCACCCAAGCTGCAGCCAGATTGGAAAGGTCCATATAAAATAATCAAACGAATTAATGATGTTATCTACCGCATCCAAAAGGGACCCCGTACCAAGATGAAAGTGATACATCTGCAAAGGTTGGCACCGTACCAAGGTAACAGTACCATTGCAATAGCTGATATTGTTCGGGACGAACAAAACTAAATGGAGGGCAGTGTAATAAACTTCGTCCAGAATGGGTTAATTTAATTTAATCATAAATAACCAATACGTTCCGCCTAAATGTTTTCTACATTCTATAGCAAAGATGAATTAAAAGTTAACTCCCTTTAACTAATACAAGTTGCATAAATTAATGTAAATTAAATTTGTTTACATCAATGAATTAAAAGGAGGAGTGGCCTATTGTTTCTAGAAACAACTACAGTGAGTACCAGAATATTCTGCTTATTTGTTTTTGAATATAAATAAGCGAACAAAAATATCAGATAGTCAGTTTTAATTTTGCGATTAAAAGTGTTTTACAAATATTCGAAAGTATAAGGAATAATCGGTGGTACTTGAGCCTGGGTACTAATAGTAAAAGAATTTGAACTTAGTGGAATAGTAAATACAGATTTTACGATTCCGAGTATTAGTGATTCAAATTGTGGAAAAGCAGTGAAGTTCATCGTGCATAAATTGGAGACCCTGGAATTCATTGTAATTAAAATCGGAAGTTGCTGTAACTGGTTGATAAATAAAAGTTTGGGATTTTGTTAACTAAAGATCTGTCTTTTTACTGTCGTATTTGCTCAAGAATCTAAAAGAACCAACGAAGAGTCGTTACAATATAAAAAAAATATTGTAATTCAAGAAACTGTGTATTTTATTTTTCATTCATATAAATCAAAAAATAAAATCAAGAAATTAAATAAAACTAAATTCAAAGCAAATTATTTTTGATTTAATATTTATTTATTAAAATAATTGTACATTATCATAAATTTAAAATAATATGGTCACGTGACAGTTTCTGGACCAGAAACAATTAAATTTTAATTGTTTCGGTTTCAGACAAAACAGACGAATTTTCAGTTTCTGTTTCTGTTTCTAAATTAGGTTTCTGTTTCAGTTGCTGTCAAATTTGTAAGAAATTCGGTTTCTGTTTCTGTTTCTGTTGCATGTGACTGCACGGCTTAACACCAAAAATAATTCACTTTAAAAATAAAAAAATAAAACAAAATCGATTTGATTTTTAATTTTTATCTAATTTTTATTCTACTACGCGTTTCAATCTAGATCATCGACAGGTAATATTTTGTAACTGTTTTGTAACCAGTTACAAAATGTTACCTGTCGATGATCTGGATCAGATTGAAACGCGTAGTAGAATAAAAATTAAAAATCAAACCAATTTTGTTTAATTTTTTTATTTTTAAAGTGAATTATTTTTGGTGTTAGTGTAACTACAAAAAATCATATATTAAAAACAAGATATATTAAAATTTGATACAAAGGCAACTAAGTTTAATTTCTAGCATAGATATTTAACACTAAGTTTACACCATGGTAGTATAATAGAATAATAGCAAATAGCTATTAAACTATTATGGTGTAAACGGATAGAATAATACCTTTTTACTTTGACAGATAGTTATTTGATATTTTGCTTTTGATCGATAGTATAATAGTATATTCAAAAAAATTGTAACGGTCAAAACGTTAAATATAAAAGGCAATTTCATGCCATTGTAAAAATGTGCAATATCAAAATCACTGAAAATTTAGTTTTAATTTTAAATTAATATTAGTTTTATAATTTTTTGTTGAAATACTTTTCGATTGATAAGATTTTATATTCAAATTTGAAATACGTTAGCCGTATTCTATCTGTCAATATTATTCTGAGCGTTTATACCACAGATAGAATAATACTATTTTGTGGCATAAAGGTCCAATGTATCGATAGTTTAATAGCAAAAAACTATTATTCTATTAAACTATCGGTGGTATAAACTTGGTATAAGTTTACTTTACTATTCAGTTACTTTAATGTTAGATTTTTATTTAATTTAAACTTTAAGTTTCATTTTTTTTTTCAAATGTACAGCCTTGTATTAATAAAATTTTAATAATAATATTTATAACGTTATTAATTGTTATTAATTTGTTTGAACAACACTAGAACCCAGAACTGAATATATTTACAGTTACATAGAAATATCGAAAACGATAGAAAAATTGAGAATCGAAATAGAATCGCAAATTCCATACTAATTTAAATCGGAAAGCATGATTCTTAAATGTATCGTAAAATAAAGAGTGTTTCCGATATTTACTACTACATACAAAATGTATCGCCAAAAGTCTAATTATCATATATCAGTTGATTTAAAATTGTATCGGTTTAGCATCGCGAAAACGATCCGTAAACGATGTTTTATATGAACAAGTTTCATCAATTACGAATCTTTTTTGAATCGAAATGTTTTCAAATGTTTTCACTGACAATTGACAATTGGAATCTAAAATATCGCGCTGCTGGTGGCAGGTTTTTACATTAGTGCGCGCATATAAGAATTTTACAGGAGAAGGTTTTTCTGTGTATTCGAGGTAAATATAAAATTTTAATAAGAGTAAGTATAATATTTATAATTTTATAATAATTTCAAACAAACATACAATAACTCACTAAAAATAAACAAGCAAAACTTAAACTTCAAGAATAATAAAGTGGATTAGTGAAATTTATGATTAAAAATGCAAAACTTTAATATTTTAGATAGATGTACTGCACACATACATAATTTTTTAGCGATAGAACAAAAATTTTGTATAATTTTTTTAAGCTATTAAGTGAACTTAATCCAGATCAATATTTTCAGAGGGAATCGTGCAAGCCCAAGGAAAACATTAATTCATTTACAGGTCAACAGTATGGAATAAACAAATATTCTATCAAAGTAGCTGTGATTTTGAGGCAAGTTTACTAAATTCTTCCATTTTCACTATAGTTTCTTTCAGTAATGGTCAGCGGGAATCAACTCGAACTTCCAAATTCAGCCCAGATGCATACTCTCAGAATAGTTTCACCTTCATCTTGCGGGATTCATGGAACTTTGTGCTGTGCATCCAATATGTAATTTTTATTAATTTTTTTATTGAAATTTTATTTAATGCAAATAAAATACTTATATTTTTGTTTATACATACTCTTTTTTATTATTAAATAAATACAGATATTTATCGTCACTGAATATTTGCCTTGAAATATTAATATTGGCCGGTGGATCCATTTTATTTTTAATTTTGATAAATCTATTGTATCCGCAAAATAAAGTCAAAATAAAGTTTTGTAGTTAAAGCCTACTATCAATTCGGCAAATGTGCAATTAAATTTTAATTTATGCATTATGAGTATTCGATCGTTCACAACTCCACCATTACCGTTCCACTGTGTTCCACAGCGATCCCATTGTTAATAAACCTTAACTATGTTTGAATACGTTTCACAGGAATTTCGCCAAACACACTCCATCGCAAACCTTGATATGATTGATCCAGACGAACAATATCTGCGAACTTATTATTTAATATTACATCCTCGTAGCACTCAAGATAGAAAAAGCAAAAGGTTATAACATCAGCTACAATTAGGGTTCCCAACTTATAATTTTCCAAAGAAAGGACATTTGCAAAACTACGAAAAAAATTTAATTATAGGCATAGGCATTTATTGTATTTTTATTTCAACACAGATTCATCATATACATACATTATTTCACAAATTTAACTTAATTAATTCACAGATTTTAAATCTATTATTCGTCAGCAGACAGCAAATGTAATAAAAACTGATCAAATGTAATAAAAATATAAAAAAATCAAACTATGTACATATGTAAATAAATTCAGTACTTTTACATATGTAAGTATTTTGAATTCACAGCACGCAATTTTTATCATAAGTAAAATACAAATACATAAAATAAAAATAAAAATAAATCACAAATTTAATTACAAAATCTAATCACTAATAATTAATTACTATTGCACAAACGATATTTTTGTTTTGTTTTTGCACACTTTAGTAATTCTTGGTCGGTTTTGGCAGTCTCATAAAATTCACTACATTTTTCTTTAAAATTAAAATAAACAAGTAGCTCTGCCTTAATCAATTCAATAGAAGATCGATTACGCTCCTCTCTCCATTTTACCCCCATTACGGAGAACACTCGCTCAGAAAATGCTGATTATGCAGGGATACTTAAAAAGAAGGAGATAGTATTAAACATGTTGATCAATTCCATATTTTCATTACAGCTTAAATGTGTTGCCACTTTCCCGCAGTCGAATTCGTGAAAAATTCGTGAATTCGGTATGTTGACTAATTTTTGCAAAATTATTTTGTACTAGCATCACTTCGTCAAATAATTGGTCCATATTGATACATAAATTGGAGTTATTCAGTTCTCCCAAAATTATTTCAAAGTCTTTATATATTGGGTACGTATTATTAGGTAATGATAAAACAGATATTTTTGATAACCAGTTTGTTTCACTAAAATCAAATCGCGTTTCCAGATATTTTACAGACTTTTGGTAAAAACTGTTGAAGTCGTTTTGAAATGCAATTCTATCGGTGGTACTTAGATTTTTCAACTTTTTATTAACCTTATGGCCATAAAAAAATACTCTCCAAACGATTATTTATATCAGCCCGCAATTTATTCATTATGTCGAACAAGTCTAAAGAAGTAGTTTGATTACTCTTTAATTTTTTTACGGTAATATCGAAAACTAACAAAATATGATTTGTAAACATTAAATAAATTTCTATTTCTGGTGGTACATTATTTGTTTCATTATCTATTTTTAAAAGTTGTTTTATTTGTTTTGGGCAGTCGTCCATGCTTAAAAAATAGCTGCACAAGGCAGTATAGTTAAGCAAAATACGTTCAATACGGGATTCAATGACAACCAACGAGTACCGACATGCTTAATTCTCTCCATTGACTGTTTACAAAATCATGGAAACCTTTTAATGTTTCCCGTCTCTTGGCCGAGTTTGAAAAATGAGATTAAATTTTCAAAATAATATTTTCAACATCTACGTGTAGTGAATCAAGAGAGTCTTTTACACAGTTATGGATTATGTGTGCATGACAATTGGCTTTTTGAATATTTTTATTTAATATTAGTAAACAGGCTATGATTTTTCCCAAAATTAGAGTTCGTATTGTCTGCACTAAGCTATGATATATTCTGCCAGTTTAATTGTAGCTCATTGATACATTTTTCGCCCATTTTGTACATCCCATCCGCAGTTTCATCAGCATTCTCGACAAAATCCAAGAAATAATTTTGTAAACCATTCTCAACCGTAAAAAATTGAACCGATATAGGAAACAATTTAACATTCTTTCGATTAGAAGCATCTAATTGAATTGGATAAAATAATTTTGGTTTATGGTCGTTTATTTCGCATAAAACTTTAACCAGTGCTTTTTTGCCTAACACGTTTTCCGCAATTGCTTCGCACTTGGTTCTACCACAAGATAATTTATTGGCAATGCTTGAATCACAAAATATAGTGCTCTCAAGATTCATAGAACAATCAAGCGAATTATAAGATTGGTTGTGCTTAATGCAATGGTAAACTTGAACCACTTCTGCTAATACTACCTTTGTTTCAATATCTGAACCAGATTTAACAAAAAAATTTGTTAGTGATGAACTACCGGTGGTGCTGCAAAAATTTTATTTTTGTTCGCGATCGATTCACTGTGTTTTTTTACTGCGGAATAGCCGCTGTATTCGACGGAAAAGGTAGTTAAACAAAGCTTACATTTCGCTTCCAAATTACTTGATCCTTTGGTTATCCATTTGTGGTTTTCTTCCCAATTTGTGTTGTAGTAAGCTTTCCTTCGTTTTTTGGGATTCACATTCACTGCACTTTGTGGTTGTCGCAATGTTGATGTATTTGCTACCGAAGTTTTCTCATTCATTGTTTTTGTTTATTGCAAAACAATTGTTGTTTATATTGTAAAATAGTTCTTTATACACCAATTTTATTGAATAACACAAAAAAAATACAACAATAAGTGTGTTCCATTTACCACATTTTCCTTTACTTTTGTACTAAATTTCGTTTTCAAGTTAACCATATCAAATGATGGTAAAGCTACGTGACAAACTTACGTTTCTATTCACCGCCAGAGTTTTTGTCAGTTTAGAGAATAATTTCAAATATGTTTGCCCAAATGCTTATACAAATTTAGAATTTCTAGCCTAAATGTCATATTTGTGTCCAGCTTTCTTTAATTGTTTATATTTTGGATGAATCATAATCTTAATTTTCAGAAATTTTTTAATATTTAATTAATTTTCTTAAATTTAACAAATTCAAAATAAAATTTAAACTTAAAATTTTGTCAAACTAATAATTTTCTTTTACGTTGTTTAGCAATATTGTTTTTCAAAATTGTCAAAACAATTTATTGTCAAAAAAAAAATGTCAGAAACGTGTGGTAAGAAAGAATTTGAGTTGTAGTAGATCAAAAATCTAATACACCTCACATTTAAGTCGTTCCATTTAAAATTCGGTTCGGGTAGCAAGTTTACCTAAAAGGAACACGGGTAATGAAAAATAGTACGGACTACGGATTAAATTTGTACAAACCATAATATGTATTAAGTTTAAGTATTCAAAATGCAACACTACTTACAACTCTACAACGTCACGAAATCGAAACTATTATTTATAATCGTTGAAAACGTCAAAATTATCTATAAACACAGAAGAGTGAGTTCCGACGATCGGAGTCGTGATTTTAGACTCATATTTTTTTGGTTGTATATTCGTTAATTCAAATATGATTTCCAGTTAGAATTATTTAAATAACATACATACATACATACATACATAACATACATACATAAAATTTCGAATTTAAATTCGAAAGCTACAAGGAAAAATATGAACAATTATATATATTTAGTTTTTTGACTCTGATTCAAAAATTGCATTAAAATTACAATAAAAAAAGGACATTTTAGCTTAATAAAGGACATTTTGTCACACAGAAAGTGGAAAGGACAAAATATAAAAAAAGGACTGTCCTTCCCAAAAAAGGACGGTTGGGAACCCTGGCTACAATACAATCCCATATAAAATTACAAACCGGAAAACTTTCAATTGCCGCTGTTCTTTTCAATAATCGGCCTCCTTGGTTGATATTTCTAATCTTCTGCGATTGTATGGACGGTTAAAACAGATTCTCTGTGGCAAATCTGTAATTATTATACTGTGGTAACAATGTCCTATTCCAATTTGTTTGTGAGCTGGACTTTTTGTTGTCACTATGCATATTATTTACATTCACTTTATTTGAAAACTGTCCATTTTTGTCTAATTTTAACAGAACACCTGGAAAAACACAAGTTTTATAAATCCATATTTCACTTGATTTTGTTTAAATTATTATTTTTCGGCTTGAAATCTTAATATTAGTAAATACAAATTTCAGAATGCATACAAAAATGAACAGAAATGTCAAAACTTATATGCGCGCACTAGTTCTGATTCTTGCCACCAGAAGTTTCCTCCAATCGTCAATTCACCACTCAATATTTAAGAAGAAGAAAAATTAAACTTCTTTTCGAATTTAAAAACGACCAAAAAATGTAGACGAATACAAAAACGAAAACTACAAAAATAATATTGTCATCGTTATAAAATAGTTTAGGAAAATGTTGTTGCGCTATCTAGACTTTTATATGTCAAATAAAATATTCGATAGCGTTTATTCGCCTTTGAATTTCATTTCATTATTTCACCAAATAAACAAAGGCTATCGACTTTTAGAGTAAGACTGCTGACACAAGAAGAGAGTTTAGGGAACATATGTAGTTACATTTTCTAGTAGCTTGAATATTTAGAGTTTAGAGTAATATCGTCATCACAATACCGTTTAAAATGCTGAGATCAAATTTAAAATATTAGCTAATAGACGCAAGAAACGGAAGTTCACCAAGTATTGAAAGATTTTTTTGAACAGTCTTAAACCACTAGTGACAACTACAATTTTACTGCTTAACGTCATTCAACTTTAATTAACACCAAGTCATATACTGTCACCAAAAACCCAACTGAGAAAATTTTAATTTTTCCAATTTTAAAATAACATTCAGAACATTATTCCCCCGTGACTTGGTTCTACTATATAATCTTGCATTAATTTAAAACACATTTTCGAAGAAAAAAAAATAATTGTTGTTATATCTTATGATTTCTAAGTATAAAAACTTTTATATTTTTAATCTTATATTTATTTTATTTTACATTTCTAATTGATTACCACCCAACTTTTCATTTTTATTTTTATTCCTTTTTATTTTTTACAATTCAACTTTTTCAAATTAAGAATTTCTTTTTCTCTAAGACAACTTTCTTTCATTAAAATTAAATTTACTGAAAGGAAAAAAAAAGTGGAAAAGTAAGAAAAATAAAATTAAAGAAACGATTTTTTCTTAAGTCTAAATATAATAATTCCCTTAGAAAATTCTCAAGTTAAATAAACAGAAAAATAGAATATAGAAGTTTTAAAATCGTTCGTCAAGAAATGTTGAAGAACGCATTTCTTCATACATAATATTTTTTTTAACGTTTTAGCGTTTTTATAATAATATATAATTTTTAAGTTTCAAATCAATTAAATTTAATAGAATAAAATGTAAAAATTATTTCATTTGGGCTTTTATACCAAAGGTCGTAGTGAATATATTTTTTTGAACTTCTATTTTATCACTTGATTTAACGTAATGGAATCGTTCTATATTGATAACATTTGTAAGTGTTTTCACTTAGTTCTAATAATTAATAAAGTACAGTAATACTGATATCAATGTCAAACTTAGCAATTTTGTGCTTAATACGATGTATGCATATTTAATGTTTCAGTAGATTTATATATGTTTATAATTAGCAGACGAGTACACAAAAACTATAAGTAATTTCAGTAAAAATATTAAAACTAAAAAAGTTAATCCTGCGAGTGGCATATTTGATCAACAAGATCGTTTTCATCCTACATTCGTAAAGCTGATTCAATATTTTCTATCTAACCGATATATCTCAGTACCATAGAGGGCTTTTCGTCTGAGAGAAAAAACAAATTAATTATCTTTTAAGAATGCCTACTAAAGTAAAAAATAAAGAATGTGAATTTCTGAAGGTGAATATAAGAAAATATTTCACGTTAAAAACAAATTATAAAATATGGAGGGGCTGAAATCTCACAGCTCTGAGATATCAAGACTTCGGTCTGGGTTAAGGATTTTGATATAGTTTTCGGCAAAAAACTTTTATGAGGACATGGTTTTTAGTTTTGGGCAGCGATGTATATCAAACATAACTCTTTGTTAAAGTACAAGTATTTTTTAAACATTTATTATAAAACTAACACGAAACATCAATACGTTGCCGGAAAATTATAATCAAAATTCCAAAAATATTGTTAAATTAAAAAAATCAAACTTTTTCAAAATTCCAAAAATATTCCAAAAATTAGAATAAAATCAAATATTTAAATTTTTTCTAAATTCCAATAATCCAAAAATTATAATAAAATCAAAAATTAAAAATTTTTCAAAATTCTAAAAATATTCCAAAAATTCTTACAAAATCAAAAATTAAAACTTTTGCCGAAATTCTAAAAATATTGCAAAAATTATTACAAAATCAGATATACAAATTTTTTCAAAATTCCAAAAATATTTCAAAAACTATAACAAATTCAAACATTTCCATGTCCAATTTCATCTTAAATTACATTTACGTCATAAAAACAGCTACATTTTTTCTCCAAAAAATTGGCTAAAAAAATAAATGAGATCATTTTTTGACACACTTGACATTATTTTTTGACAAACTTATAATGCCATAATTATCTATAATAATAATAAAATATCATGTCATACAAACTATTAATTGTATTTTTTTCTAAAAAAATTTGGTAAAAAATAAATAAAAACCTTTCTTTTGACACACTTGACAACATTTTTTGACAAACTTATAATGCCATAATTCTCAATAATAATAATAAAATTTCATTTCAAACAAACAATTATATTTTTTTTTCCAAAAAATTGGGTAAAAAAATAAATAAAAATCTTTTGACACACTTGACAACATTTTTTGACAAACTTATAATGCCATAATTCTCAATAATAATAATAAAATTTCATTTCAAACAAACAATTTTAGTTTTTTCCAAAAAATTGGGTAAAAAAATAAATAAAAATCTTTCTTTTGACACACTTGACAACATTTTTTTGACAAACTTATAATGCAATAATCTAGTTTTTGATCTCACATACTAATCCCGACCATCAAGATTTCTCCAAATTCAATGTTCCTACTCGTAATCACTTAAAATGAAGGTTTTTTAAGCAAAAAATATACAAATTTCCTTGTTTTGACACACTTGACGATTTTTTTTGACACACTTCCGGTACAGTTATCGAACACATCGTCCTTTCGGCTCTTTCCATTGAGTAAACCTATTTTTAGAAAAAAAAAAAAATTTTCAAATCCGTCCAGCCGTTTTCTAGATTTCGTCGGTTGTGACGGCCGGACGGAAGGAGGGCCTACAGAACAGACATAAATTTTTTTTTTTTTTGCTTTTTTAGAATCAGTCGGTCTAAAACGTCGAGAAATGCCAAAAAAAGTGGGGTAAGAATTTCACTTTGAGCTCATGAAAACTTAGGTCTTTCAGACCGAAGTAATGCTCTCAAATCCCCTTTACAAAAACATGTGGATCGCTTCGAACCATACTGCCCACCTTGAAAAACTATCTTTTCAAAAGTATAAATTAATTTGAATCTGCTTCTGCGGGTATCAAAACGACTAACTTTTGGATTGCCCTCTTGATCTTTCCATTTTTTGTTTTTAAAATTACAACCCTAACTAACCCATCTGAACCAGCAATTGTTTCCAAAACTCTTCCCATTAACCATATGCCTGGAGGTATGTTGTCTTCCTTAACTAAAACCAGATCATTTAGCTGAATGTTTAGTGTTTTCGTAGCCCATTTTTTTCTTTGTTGCAAATTATTAATCTATTTCAAGCTCCATCTCTTCCAAAACGAATTGTGTAATTGTTGAACCATTTGCCAACGTAAATTTGGAGTAATTGAATTTGGATGTATATCTTCTTGAGCTGGTAGAAAAATAGGACCTTGAGTCAAAAAATGTCCTGGTGTCAAAGGTTCCAAATCATCAATATCTTGAAATTTAGGAGCTATAGGTCTGGAATTTAAACAGGCTTCAATTTCAGACATAAAAGAGTTGACATTTGCTCGTATGTCAAACATGTTTCGCCGATTACTCTTTTTAAGTGATACTTCACTGATTTGATACCATGATTCCTAAATACAAAGTGTGGTGTGAAAGCCGGAATAAAATGCCATGCAATTTCGCTTTGAAGCAATTCATTTGAAATTACTTGATTATTTTCCCTAAGAAAATTTTGGATGTCCTTGATTTTTTGATTGGCAGTACCAATATAATTACTATCATTATCGCTGTATATATTTTTACAAACTCCTTGTTCTGCTAATAGTTCTGCTAAAGCTACAAGAAACATGTTAGTTGACAAGTCACTAACCAATTCTAAATGTTGTTGTTGTTGTAGCGACCTGTTTGGTGCTAATCCTCCGGCTCCATGTCCAGGTTCAGGAACTCTGCTACTGCCCTTGGGCGGTACCACAAATCTTCCTTTGTCAAGTTGGTTATGTTTATATTTTTAGAACAGTTAAATAGGTGGTCTACATCATGTGGCGTGCCCTCACATGCGGGACACTTGTCAATAATTTCAGGTTCAACTCTGCTCATGTAGTTGTTTAGAATGCGTGACCAACCGGATCTTAGTTGAGCTAGGATGGTTCTGGTGCTACGGGGTAGTTGGGCCTCTTCGGCAGCAACTTTTGGTGGCTTTCTATTTAGAACACGATTTTGAATATAGTTCCTTATTGTATTTTCAACTGTTTTGGTGTGGAGTGTTTTTAAGCCAGTTCTATATGTAGATTCGTCGATGTTACCAGTAACCTGACAATCTCTGACATCTTGCAGAAAGCATCTTGCTGTCTTCTTAATGTCTCTGGGTGGTTCTATTGTAGTTAAGGTGTCATTGCAAGGATGTTGCTCTTTGTGACAGGCCAATAGATATTGTTTGGTTAGCATTTCATTATGTTCACGGACTGGCAATATGTTACTTTCCTCGTGTAGGTGATCACGGTGTGCCATCAGGTGACTTCCGGTTGCGGTTCGCAAGGCAGCATTTTGTGTTGTTTGTAGCTTATTCCAGTGAGTGTTGGCAATTTGAGGGGTCCATATGGGTGCAGCATAATTTATAACAGGTCTTCCTATTGCTTTGTACGTTGTTAAGATCGTGTTTTTATCTTTACCCCATGAACTGCCCGCTAGTGCTTTCAATGCGTTATTCCTGTTTTTCAATCTTGAGTTTATTTGTTGTGCATGAGCATTGAATTTAAGCAGTGGGTCGAATGTTACACCCAACAGTCTCGGATTTTTTACTGTAGGAATAAGTATGTTGTCTATGCAGATGCTTTGTGTTGAATTTACCTCCTTCGTCCATGTGGTGAAAAGTGTAGAAGTGGACTTTTCAGTGGAAAGTTTCAGTTTTCCGGCCTTGAACCAATCATTCAGAATATTAAGGTATGTATTCAGGATATTTGTGAGTTGCTGCAGGTTATTTCCTGTTGCTAGCACTGTGCAGTCGTCTGCATATGACGTGATAGTTATTCCTTCTGGTGGGGTAGGCAAACTGCTTAGGTAGAGATTGAATAATGACGGTAAGAGAACACCGCCTTGAGGAACTCCTTGTCTTAGCACTCTCATTTTGGACTTGCAGTTACGGAACTCAACATATGTTTGGCAACCTCTGAGGTAATTGCACAACCAGTGCTTCATTAAACCTGGCAAGTTAGTATTGAAGATATCATCCAATAGAGCAGCGTGCGACACTGTGTCGAATGCTTTTGACAGGTCAAGTGCGACTAAAATTGTTCTAGCACATGGTTGTTTTTGATTAAGACCATCACTGATCTGGTTTTGTATTCTGTGTAGCGCGGTGGTTGTACTGTGTGCTCGGAAGCCATGTTGGTGTGGCGCCAAATTACAGGATCTTGTCAGCTGAGGGAGCAGAAGTGCTTCGATGAGTTTTGCGACCGATGAAAGAATGGATATTGGTCTGTAGGACTCTCCCTTTTCTTCAGGTTTTCCTGGTTTCAAAATGGGGCTGATTCTGGCCGTTTTCCAGGTATTTAGTATCTGAAGAGTATTTAAAGATGTATTAAGTGTAGTAGTGAGGAAGTTCAAACCTTTGGATCCGATGTGTTTGAGCATGATGGCTGAGATGCCGTCGGGTCCTATAGCTTTTGATGGCTTAATTTTCCTTATTGCATTCTCCACCTCTTCTACGGAAAATATAATATGCTCCAAGTTGTCAGTGTTAAGTTTGCGCATGTGTCTCAACACTGATCTGTTCTTTTTCTCGTGTTTACGCTGCTTTTCTGTAGACTGAATGTTAAATTTGTTTGCGCATTTCCTGTGGTTATCAATAGGGATATCGTCGAAGGAGATCATGCGATTATTTTGTGGTTGTCGAGGATGAGTTAGGCCCTTAATGACTTTCCAAAGACTTTTACTAGTACCCAGGTTTGATTCTCTAACTAACTCTCTCCATTTGTTTCTTTTATGATCCGTGACCAATTTGTTAATTTGCTTGTTCAGGTCCGGAATTCTGGAGTCGGCTGGATCTGCTTTACGGATGTCATCTCTTTGGTTAGAAAGCACACACACTTCATGTGGAAAGTTTGGTTTTATTTTTTGGATTCTGCCAGCTGGTATGTAGCGAGCTCTAGCCTTATTAAAAATTTCTCCGAATTGTTTTCCCCAGAGAGGGCGTCAATTGGTAAAAATTGCTTACGGAATTCAATCTCGGTAAAATTTGTAAAGTTTTCCCAGTCAGCTTTATTAAAATTAATGTATGTCTTCTTTTCGGAATTTATTTGATTTATGGAACGGCTTAAGGTGATAATAATCGGCACGTGGTCTGATCCCAATGCAGTTTCAGTTTTCCATTCTGCAACTGGCATTAGTGACATACTGGCAAGGGAGATATCTGGAGAAGAGTATGCGTTGTTTGTTACCCTTGTCGGTTGTGGTTCGTTGAGGACTCCAAAATTGGAGCCGTCAATTTGATCCGCAATGCTTTCACCTCGTAGATCAGTGTTTAGATGTGAGTGCCATAGATCATGGTGCGCATTCACATCTTCGAGAATTAGACAGTCTTTCATATAAAATAAATGTACGGTATCATATAACCTGTATCACAGCTGCTTACTGGTGGTATATAAATATTGACTAGTGTTATTTCCGTATTTCCGGATTTTATTATAATTTCTTGTTGTTCTAGGTGTTTGTCAGTTTCCGGTACTGCAGATAGTGTTGTTGTACGGTAAATAACGCTTTTGTGAATGATAAAGGCAAGACCACCACCTTTGTCTTTACCTCTATCCAGCCTTATAATTTTATAATCACAGATACTATTACTAATCTTAGATCTAACATTTAATTTTGTTTCTTGAAGAAACGTGACTAGAATATTGTTATTGCACATATAGTTTATTATATTGTCGATCTTATTCGTGAGACCGTTGCAATTTAGTTGCATAATTTTTACATCACTCGGAGTTTCCGGTGGCGTGTTCACTCGTAATGTGTTTTGTTGTGGGCTCGTGTTGGTATTTAAACTTGATATTTGACAACATGGCGCTATGTAGTTCTTGGTCCATTGCTTATGTGTGACAAGACCTGAGCAGTTCTTGAGGTGGCACTATTCCTTGCAGGTATTACACTGAATAGATGTTGTGTTTGCCCTTAAGATGTTTTTACATATTGTACAGTGTCATGTTTTAGTTGGTCCTGGATTTGTTTCAATACCAGCCATGACGAGGAGTACTTGAAGCAGTAAGGCCAGTGACAGCTGCTTCTTTATTTGCACCTTCCGTCGAAATTGTTGTGATGGCCCTTGGTCGGAATTGAGTTCCGAGTGCTTCTGGGGCGTAGACCCGTCCATCTTGAGAAGCACCAATTCTAAATGGTACCCCTTTGTTGCCATGCAAACAAATAAGGCAACATAACGCTTAGTTTACTTTGCTGATCTACCATGCCAAGTTCGTACTAAACTGCCCATTTGTTGCTCGTTTGTTTTCGCTCTGTATCGCATGCACACAACACAGCTTCCAATGCACTTACGAACTGCATTCTTTCCTCCAACAATCCAATATCGGTTATTTAAAACTCATAGGATTAGTTGTTGACCAGCATGAAAATATCGTCTGTCGACATCTTGTATAATTAATTCAGTCAACTTATGTTTAGAAGATAAAATAATTAGATGTTTTTTATTGTAGCTCAAGCTAGACTGACCTAATCGACCTCCAACGCGTAATATACCAGTTCAAGAAATGGATTAAGAGTCCTTATTGGATACTGATTTGTTAATTGTCTCTTCTTTCTAATTAAATTTATTTCCCTTGCAAAACATATTTTATGGTTTTGTGCACATTTAATTAGAGCTTTATAAGCATCTGCTAGTTCAACTGTTGAAAGAATTGAATTTGTAAACTTTTGCTTTGACTGTCTTTTTACTGAAAGCTTACAATTAGTAACACATCTTAAGCAATGTGCTACTACTTTTTGAAGCTAAAATATTGATGAAAATTTTTCAAATATATTGTCGACTTGTTGTGAAAATTCTTGACACTGTATTTGGTTTTCTTCTGTTGTGACGAAAACTAATAATTGACGCTGTTCTAAATCAGTTGTACCTTGCATTGTAAAAGTGTTACCTTTGTTAAAATCGTTTGCTAAAAGAAAAATAGAACCATCCTACCATAAATTCATTTTTAACAAATTGCTGGCGAAAGTTCCTCTTGAGGCAATGTCTGCTGGTTTTTCTGCTGCCTTAACATGTCTCCATTGTTAAAATGGAACATTTGCTATTATTTCAGATGTGCGATTCGCAATAAAAGCCTTCCATTTTCGTGGAAGCTCTTTTAACCAAGCTAAAACAATTGTTGAATCAGTATATGCAATAATTTCTACATCTGAAACCTTTAAAGCTTTCCTTATTTTTGTAATATGTTTAGAAAGTAATAAAGCACCACAAAGTTCAAGCCTTAGCAAAGAGATTTGTTGAATTGGTGCAACTTTAGTTTTTGAAGCAAGAAATTGTACATAAACATTGTCACCACTTTCTACTCTTGCATAAACTACAGCTGCGTACGCAAGTTCTGATGCGTCACAAAAGCCGTATAAGTGAAACTTTGGATGGATCTTCTTGTAATTTCACCCATCTTGGAATTTTAAGCTTTGATAGTGTTTTGATTACAGAAAAATCCAGACGATTACAGTCACCAGAAAAATCAAATCAACAAAACACAACAACAAAAGAATGAAATGAATAGTGTTGTTGTTGTATTTCTTAGAACTTGGGTCAACAATAAATAAAACTGAATGGTTTTATCAATCAAATCAACATAACGTAAATAATCGATCGAATATTCTAGTGTTTTCTCAAGGTTTCTAAAAAGTGACCTCGAATGATCGAGATTATGCAAAATCGCATATAAAGAGGGATGCAAGACAAAATTAGTTTTATTTTGAACCTGCGATAGTGAAGTTATATTTATAAAAGTGACCTTTAAATTAGTTTTTGTGAATAAAGTTTTAAGTTTTATTGAGTATTATTTTGAACGTTGAGTTACTGGAAATTTCTACAATAAACCGTTGCAGTTTCTGAAGCTGTTGAAGGAATGTTCTAGTTAGGAATATTGTTTGATGTATTGTTTCCTGTTGTTGCGGAACAATTAAAAGGTTTAAAATTTAATAAAACCTGGTGTGTTTGCCTACTAATCAGTGATCGAACTCAGAAAGAGATTGGAAATTACGTTTATCGAATTGAGAGTAAGGCCAATTCGAAGTAAGGTTGGAAAAACGTAACAATAGTATTTGAATGTCTTCACGAAATGCTTTATACTTGTTACTAATGTCTTTTAGCAACCAATCATCCCAATCTGCACCAGTTACCCAAATTTGTTGCAATAATATTTTAACGTATAGGATCGTTGAACTTACAAATCCCAGCGGATTGTAAATTTTTGATATTTCGGATAAAATTTTTCTTTTGGTGAAAATATCAGTCTAATCAAATTTAACTTGAAATGAAAAACTATTTGTCATAGGTGTCCATTGAAAACCCAAAGTTTTTATTGATTAATCTTCTTGAAGTGGAAACGAAACTGCTTTTTCCCTGTGTGATTTATCAACTGTTGATAAAAACTGTTCACTGTTGGATGATCATTTGCGTAGATCGAAACCACCTTTTTTTTAAAAGCTCAGTTAATTCTTGTTTTTGATATAATGCCTGTTATAGCGTTGAACAGCTGTTCATGAAATTATCGACATAAAACTTTGATTTTAGAAGTTCTGACCCGATTTTATAACGGGATATGTTACTGATTCCGTTATGCCAGGAATTAATTCAAACATGGAAATAAAGAACCACTATGGCCTTTACTCTTAGGAAAAATCTCTATTGTACAAAGATATTTAGTGAACCATTATTGTCCACTGACAAATTCAAAAAGAAATAAAAACCCCAAAAAGTTAATAATAATAGTAAGAAAAAAAAAGGAAATAAAAAGTGTATAAACAAACGAACTTACTTAATAAATGTTGATGGACGATTTCAATGTTGTCCGTGATTTTAACATACTAGATTATGTGGCTAGTTCCACTTGTACTTATATATCATGGAGGTAGCTTAGAATTTGTTATTTTACTTCATACACGTCCTCTGTCTTGAACTAATACAGTGATCTTATCCTTTAATTATTTCCGATCACCAAATAAATTTCCTTACAAACAACTGGAATACTGCTTCAAATTAACATACCCATTTTTAAAGCAAATTATATTTTGATCAAATGACTATCACATTTGATAAAAAACTTTTTAAAATACACATTCAAAATATTTGTGGATTGAATGCCAACCGGGACGCCGTGCAACATCATCTCGAGTACGACCAACTTTTCTTACAGAAACACAAGTTTCTGAGAACTATCCCTTTGACGTAACACTAAATCCCAAATATAGGCTTGAATCTGCTTTTAAACTCCATCAAGGTGTATGTGCATACATTCATGAGAGTGTTGCATATAAAATTTATTCCAAATTATGAAGTACATGGTGATGGCTACAGTACAGTAGGATTAAAGGTTTGTCTACCTGAAATTTCTTTTTTCACAATAGCTCTATACCGGTCCCCAAACAAACATAATCCCAATTTTTTTAATGACTTGACTAATGTTGTCGACGAAATTAGAGCACAATTTCAAAATTGTGAGGTTATCGTTACCGGTGACTTCAACGTCCACAACAAATCGTGGTTGGAATTTTCCAAAATGACCGACGACAACAATGGAAGGCAGGCAGAAATATTTTCTGCATCGCACGACCTGACGCAGGTTGTAAAAAGCCTAACTTTCACTCCTCGTAATGGCGGTGATAAAAGTTTTCTCTTAGACCTTTATCTCACATCTATGCCAGATATTACCATTATCTAATCACATCAGTTATCAAAACTGATTTGCTACAAACTAGAGTTCCCAAATCCCGTAAAATATTTCACTTTTCAAAAATGGACACCAATGGTCTCCGAAGTTTTTTTCAAGGTTTCCCTTTTGATCGTCATTGTTTTTATACTGACGATGTAAGTGTTTCTGCTCAAAACTTTACTGAAACCATTCAATTCGGCATTAACAACTTCGTTCACTTTTCAATAATGAAACCCCAACAAAAATATTTGTTTTCGAAAGCAGCCAAATTGGCTCTTAGAAACAAACGTAGACTATTTAATATTTGGATTCATAAAAAGAACTCTGTTAATCGATCCCAATATTTAAAGGCTAACAAAATATCAAACCAGATAATTGAAAACGAAAAAGCAGAGATTGACAGAGCGAAAGCGGGAAAACTTTCGAGTATGTCAATTTCTGACAAAAGTTTTTACAGTGCCATTAATTCTTTAAATTGTGGTACTAAATCTTCTATCCCTCCTATCATTGATGGTGACTCAATCATTACTGACCCTGCAAGAAAAGCTACATTGTACGCGGAACGCTTTGCTTCAAATTCAACAGTTTTAGAAACTCCTAAAGAAATACCCCAAATCCAGTCTTCAGGAGTTAATATGAAACAATTACATTTCAAACCCAAAATTGTCGAAAAACTTTTAAGGGGGTTAAACAACAACAAAGCTTCTGGTCTGGACAACATTCCTCCTGTTATTCTAAAAACATTTTCAAAAGAACTTGAACCAACCCTCACCAAAATATTTTATAAATCCTATAAATCTGGTATTTATCCATCCTGCTGGAAGTTGGCCAATGTCCAGCCTGTCCCAAAGAAAGGAACGAAATGTGATATTTCAAATTATAGACCAATAGCCTTACTCCCAGTCATGTCTAAAATATACGAGCACTATGTTAATTCACACATATCCAAATTTTTGGAAGACAACCATTTGATATCTGACAGCCAATACGGTTTTAGAAACAAAAGATCAACAACCGATCTATTGAACTATGTGGCACATATTTGGAATAGCATACTTGAGAAAGGTGGTGAAACGTACGTGATCGCATTAGACATCTCAAAAGCATTTGATCGAATTTGGCATGCCAACTTGATCAACAAGCTCGTTGCGTACGGTTTTCATCCCGCAGTCGTGAAGTTGATTCAAAATTTTCTGTCTAACCGATACATCTCAGTATCTATAGATGACTTTTCTTCTGAGTCCAAATTAATTAACGCTGGTGTACCCCAAGGCTCAGTTTTATCTCCCACTTTATTTTTAATTTATATCAACGAACTGTTGCAAATCACCAGTAACCCAATAAATAGTTTTGCAGATGATAGTACACTGCACAAGTCATTCGTCCCCCTATCTTCAAAGGGTAAAATGCATGAACGAATAAATCCCGTCCGGAGAGACGCTGCCATAAATGTAAACGAGGACCTAAAAAAAGTCGCCGATTGGGGTGACCAAAATTTGGTCAATTTTAATTCCACCAAAACACAGCTATTGATTGTTTCCAGATCAAAGACCGAGTTTCTCAACGATATTTCAATTAATATGTGTGACGACCAAATAGACGAATGTGAAAGCATTCGTTTATTGGGAGTCACAATATCCAATGACTTACTCTGGAACGATCATATCATGGCCATGGCAAAGAGCGCGTCAAGAAAACTCGGCCATCTCAATAGATGTAAAAAATATTTTACTTCGCATCAATTACTCCACATTTATAAGTCCTATATTCGCCCCTGTATGGAGTATTGTTGTCAAGTTTGGGGCGCTGCATCTGTTACTATCCTGGCTCTTTTGGACTCTGTTAAAAAGCGAGCTATACGAATTGTTGGTGATCGAGATTTAACATTAGGTCTTGATTCCCTGCAACATCGTCGCACTGTTGCTGATCTCGTTGTTTTTTATAAATATCATCACCAGCAGTGCTCGGATGAAATCAGGTCCATAATGCCTCAGACATATGTTTTTCCCCGTTTTACTCGTCAATCGGTTTGTGCGGGCGGTCGAACTGTCGAGATTACTCACTGTCATAGTAATAGAATGCAAAGAGATTTCTTTGTGCGTACATCGTACACATGGAATGCTTTGCCCGAATCAATAGTCTCGAGTGCCTTCAATCCACAAAGATTTAAAAAAAGCGTCCACCTATACCTCAAGACGCATGTTGTTGTGGGACCTACGTCTTAAAAGGTATCTATGTGTTGTTGTGACACATTTTGTAATTCCTACTACACAACATTTCTTATTAAAAAAAAAAAAAATACGGAATATCACCCCAAAAAAAAGGAAACTTTGTCTGATCCTATCAATTAAACTACACTAACACGAATTTTCTTTTTATTGAATTATTTTTTTCTTTTATTTTCATTGAATTTTATTAATTTGAACAATTTCTTTTGATATTAATTAGTTTTTATTGAACTACTTCTTTTGATATTAATTATAAACTGTCCATATTAATTTTTAAACTGAAAATTTTCTTTGTACTAAATTCATCATTTTTTATTTTTAAAATTCTTATAAGATTCTCTTATAAATGCTACTGGTCCTAACTCACGTCGAATTGTGGCATAACAATTTCACAATCTCGCTGCTTATCATCTGCATGTTGATGTAAAACCTTTACTGCTAAATATGGCGCACATAATATGCCATATGTAACAGTCAACAGTTCATATTCGTTGGCTTCATGTTTGGGTGAATCAATATGCGCTGATATGGTGTATCTCTTCTATCTATAAGAATTTGTCGATACATTTTAGTAATGTCTGCGGTAAGACCAATTTAATATTTTCGAAAATTAAGTAACAATGTCCAAATGTCTCTCTGAATTGTTGGGCCTACTAGGAGAATCTCATTCAATGATATACCAGTCGATGTTTTCATAGAACCATTGAATACAACCGTTGTACTGGATGCAGTTGATTTTAAAAATTGCATGATGCGAAAAGTAGTAAACTTCATGATCTAACTCTGCTTTCTTAGTTACAACCACTTCCATATGACTCAATGAATAGTATTCTTTCATAAAATCAACATAATCATTTTCAATTTTCTCATAAAATAAAATGATAATTTTTCTTACAAAATATACATTTTGAATAGTCATTTGGAGAAAACAAAGTTGAGACTGCATTGCTTATTTGCTGTGGACGAAATGACGAAGTCCTTGTTATCTTGCTTGATGATGTTGGTGTTAATTCATAAATTCTTGTATTTAAAAATGCAATTATATCAGAAAACTTTGGTTTTTCTTGATTTAATTTTGCTGAAAATTCTCTTCGCCATCATTTCTTGATTCACTATCTAACTTTGAAGATAAAACAAAAATGAGCCAACTGTCCCAATGTTCGGTTGGTTCTTCTATTTTTAGAATTTTGAAAAAAGTTTCAATTTTTGATATTGTTATAATTTTTGCAATATTCTTAGAATTTTGGAAAAAGTTTGAATCTTTAACAATTTTTGGAATATTATTGGAAGTTAAAAAAAGTTTAAATATTTGATTTTATTCTAATTTTTGGAATATTTTTAGAATTTTGAAAAAAATTTCAATTTTTGATTTTGTTATAATTTTTGCAATATATTTAGAATTTTTGAAGAAAGTTTAATCTTTGATTTTGTAATAATTTCTATTTATTTATATACTCCGATCTATTAAACTATGTAGCGCATTGTTGGAACAGCATACTTGATAAAGGTGGTGAAACATACGTTATCGCTTTAGACATCTCCAAGGCATTCGATCGAGTCTGGCATGCCAACTTAATCAACAAGCTCGTTGCGTACGGTTTTCATCCCAATGTTGTGAAGCTGATTCAAAATTTTCTATCCGACCGATACATTTCGGTAACCTTAGACGGATATTCTTCTGAGTCTAAACTAATTAACGCTGGTGTACCCCAAGGCTCAGTATTGTCCCCAACCCTATTTTTGATTTATATCAACGAATTGTTGAAAATCACCAGCAACCCAATAAATAGTTTTGCAGATGATAGTAATCTGCACAAGTCGTTCGAGCCCCTTCCTTCAAAAGGTAAAATGCACGAACGAATTAATCCTGCCCGGAGAGACGCTGCCATAAACGTGAACAAAGACCTGAATAAAGTCGCCGACTGGGGTGACCAAAACCTTGTCAATTTCAACTCCACCAAAACACAGCTGTTGATTGTTTCCAGATTAAAGACCGAGTTCCCCAAAGATATTTTATTTAGTATGTGTGATGAACCAATAGGTGAATGTAAAAACATTCGTTTATTGGGTGTCACAGTTTCAAATGATCTACTCTGGAACGATCATGTAATGGCGATGGCAAAAAGCGCGTCTAAAAAACTCGGCCTCCTAAATAGATGCAAAAAATTTTTCACTCCATACCAATTGCTCCATGTTTATAAGTCCTATATTCGTCCCTGTATGGAGTACTGCTGTCAAGTTTGGGGTGCTGCCTCTGTTTCCATCTTGGCCCTCTTGGACTCTGTTCAAAAGCGAGCTATACGAATTGTAGGTGATCGAACTTTGACATCACAACTTGATTCCCTACAACATCGTCGCACTGTTGCTGACCTCGTTGTTTTTTACAAATATCGTCATCAGCAGTGCTCAGATGAAATCAGCGGCATCATGCCTCAAACTTATTCTTACCCCCGTTCCACTCGGCAATCGGCTGCCGCAACCAGTGAAACGGTAAAGATCCCGCGCTGTCATACTGGCAGATCGCAGAGAGACTTCTTTGTCCGAACTGCGTACAAATGGAATAGTTTGCCGGAACACTTAGTCTCAGGTGGCTTCAACCCACAGATGTTTAAAAAAAGCGTTAATCTACACCTCAGAACGCCAGTTGTTGTGGGACCCAGGTCTAGACCTAGGTCTTAAAAGGTATTTATGTGTTGTTGTGACACATATTCTAAACCCTATTACACAACACATTTTATTAAAAAAAAAAAAAAAAAAAAAATATGTTTAGAATTTTGAAAAAAGTTTGATTTTATTTAATTTTTACAACATATTTGAAATTTTGAAAGAAATATGAATTTGTGATTTTGTAATATTTTCTCGAAACAATGGAGAGGTTTTTGAGTAGTTTGCTGATTGTACAATCTTTTCACTAAATTATGTTAATGTTTCGTGTTAGTTTTGTTATAAATTTTAAACAGAGATTAAAAAATACATGTACTTTAACAAAAAGTTATGTTTGATATACATCGCTGCTCAAAACTAAAAACAATGTCCTCATAAAAGTTGTATGCCGAAAACTATATCAAAATGCTTAACCCAGACCGAAGTCTTGATATCTCAGAGCTTGAGATTTCAGCCCCTCCATGTTTTACATAATAAATCTGGATTAAAAATATTCCATCATAAATAGGATTTTTCAGTTTCTTTGTCTCTTTTTTATTGTATCTTTCATCGCGTATAAATTAATAATCTAAACTTCTATGTATCATCCCACGAAACAACTTCTTTACAAACAAAACAAATTGAATAGTTGTATTCATTTACATGTAATAGACCCAAACATTATTATGAATTAGTATTGAGTGAAATGAACTAAAAAAAACGTTAAAATATTATTGACTAACTGGAGGCATTCATAAAAACTTTTATGCCTGTTTCCTTCTAGAAAAATAAAGCCCGAGTTGAAACAAATTGGCAAATTTTTAGGGAAAATCTTTATATATAAATATTCCTACTTTTAGTGAAATATTCGAAATAGTCAATCGTTACACAAGCTCCCAGTAGCACAAAGTACAAACACAACCAAACTTGTTTCTTACTCTACATTTCCCATCTTTGAACGAAACCAGACATCCCTTCTTGCAAAGCTCGCTCACAGACATTAAATTTACACATAATCCCGGAATGAATAGTACATTGTTGAAAAGCATCTCTTCGCTTTTATTGTCAACATTTACACAAATGTCAACATTTCCAGAACCATCGACCTTCAAGCTGTTATCGTTGGCAACCGTTAGGTTGTCATCATATACTTCCTTGAAGTTCTACCACCAGTCTTTCCGGAACGTCATGTGTGCTGAACCCGCCGAATCAATGAACCACCCATTCTTCGGTAAAGCTTACGAAGCAGCAAAAGACCAAAGCGAAGGAACATAACCTATTCACTATTGTATTGAACTCAGGAAAAAGAAATAAATTTATTTTTAATAAAAATTATATAAATCAATCAAAACATTAAAATCTTAGGCTACTGAAGATTCATATTAATACAGTAAATATTTTAAAAGTATTTCTTTAACAGTCTGGTAAGGAGGTTTTAGAGAACGGTGAGGACTTACTGTTCTGACCTGTGGCTGGACGCTTAAAACTGCTTTAAGGTCTTGTCAAACTTGTACACAGTTTTAATGAAGTGCACTAGACCAGTAGTCCCTGGGCCTTCACCTACATAATTTTGTGATTACCACATATTTTATACTTCGTGATGCGCCTGTCCTTGACGAGCCCAAAAACATTTGTTCTGCGATTTTTTTCAAATCGGCCGCTTTTGCTTTCGGCAAGCTCCGAAAAATGCCGATTGCCCGGGATCTTGTAAAATTTTGTTTTTTTTAGCTATGGGGGTTGGAAACTTGATTTAGAACACAAGGGTAACCTTGTCCGACGAAAATTTGTCTGCTATTGTCTAGTCCGACAACCCAAACATCCAAAATGTCAGCTGTCGGACTCGACAATAGCAAACACATTTTGGTCGGACAAGCTTACCCTTGTATTCTAAAACAAATTTCCAACCTCCACAGTCAAAAAAAATAAATGTGGTAGCAAATTTACAAGATTGCGGGCAATCGGCATTTTTCGGAGCTTGCCGAACGCAAAAGCGGCCGATTTGAGAAAAATCGCAGAACAAATGTTTTTGGGCTCGTCAAGGACAGGCGCATCACGAAGTATAAAATATGTGGTAATGTTTGCACTAAGTTTAGCTATTCGAAAGGTATACGAATGAACTCGATTAATCCGAAAGTTGTGGTTAGAGATAGCCTCAGGGTTCTATAGATAGCCTCATCTTCCATTGAGATCTGGATTTCTATATCCAGTTATTTAGATTTATTTCGGATAAAATTTTTTGGTCCTGCTAGTTGCAAGGAAAGATTTTGTATGTTATTGATGAGATGTCTATCCGGGATGGTGACCGGGCTTAGCGGTCTATAGTTTGCAGAAATGCACCATTCTTCGTACTTTTTTTTAATCATATTTAGAGGCGATGAAAATGGTGAATAAGAAGAGCGACCAATGCCTTGTCCCACCATGTGTTTGTAATTCGATCTTTACAACTGTATCAAAAATGCTCTAGCGGCATTAGTGCCTGGATTGAGTTAGAAAGTTTTCTTGCCAGGCTAGGATTTTATATAGCGATTGATCAAAACAGATAGAGTTACCTCTGGTTCAATCGATATCAAGGAGCAATAATTCTAGAAGCAACCACTTTTATTGGACGATTGTGACATACAAATAATAAATCTTTTATGTATATATAAATAGAATTCGTTCATTAAAAATTAAAACTATTTAAAGTATTCCTATTTAAAATTATATATTTATAATCTAACTCTAATAAATGAGTTTCCATACAAAAGCATAACATCTAGTATAAAATATAAAATAAAATTTAATTTCTACGGTTTAATTGTTCAGAAAATATACAATCGATGTCTATGCTTAGTTGTTGTTGTCTAATTCAATTTTATAATATAATTTAACTTTTTTGGTCTCATTACCACATAAACAACTTTTTTTGTTAAAATCTTTACAATGAACCATCAAATGTATCAACCAGAAAGCAAAATAATCTATAAAAATAATTTATACAATTTGTTGAATTGGAATCAAAGCTTCCGTACAAAATATAAAATCTATCAGTTAAATGAAATGGAATGGAAATTAATCGACCGAATTCTAACAAAAACAAAACATTTTCTTTGCTTTATTTACAGATCGATTTTTATTACAACAAAAAAATTGTGAAATGTAATAAAAAATGAGACAAACAAATAGACTTTTGGGATCTTGAGATAGGAAACAAACAAACAAAAAATCGAATAAAAACTACTACCCAAAAGCTTAATTTTTAGTACACATTTGATGCTATAGAATTATTATTTTTAATTTTATTCGTATAAGTTAAAATTTATGACAAAAGCTAATAACACAATAGGATTTTATTCTTTTTGTTACAAGGCACAAGATGGCGGTTATTTTTAAGTGGAGAGTTTATCAAAAATAGAAATTTACATTCATCGTTACCTATTAGTTTTCGTTCGATCAATCAGTACGATAATTACTTACAATTTAGCGAAAACAATTTCGTTAATTGCGGACCAATAATTGATAACTTGGCAAAACACTATGTTGTCGACTACAAAGCATTTACGTGTAACTACATTTTAAAAAATGGAAAGGAAGCTCCCAAAACGATTTATTGTGATTCTAAACAAGCTTTAAAAAAAAAATTACTGTCAATAAATTAAAAAAAATAGTTTGTTGAGTTATTGATAAAAAAAAATTATTTTTCTACTTCGAGCTACGAAAATGTCATTTTAATATATTGTAAAACCTATGTTAAAGGTAAACTTTTTCTAAGTAGTGACTGAAAATGTTTTCAGTCACTAGGACTGAAAGTAAATAAGTTTCGGTGGTCGCCTACAGGTGGTGGTTATTTAAAGGATTTAATATTTGAGATTGAATTTGATTTACTGTTTCTGTTGTTGTTTCGGTTGCTGTGTTTATTTCTGTCAATATCGCAGTATTTTGAAGGGATTTAATATTTTGAATATTTTGATCGAATCGAATCGAAACTAATCATTATATCAATTGTGTGTAATTAATTAATTAAACTAATAATGAGTGTGTTTTTTTCTATATCGGAGAAATCGGAGCGATAAAATAAAATTTGTATCAGATATATCGTATAATTTTTTCCTCCGATAATTAACTGTCAGATATAAAATATATTCTCTGAGTTCTCTCCGCCAAAAAAAAAAATGAAAAAAAATTTATTAAATAAATATATAAATTTTATTAAAAAATTTATGTATATTTGTTTTTAATTGAAACTTTACCTACAATTTTTTAAATTTATACTTTAAACGATGACTTCCAGTCGGTAAAAAAAATATCTGTAATATCTGTAATAGTTTTTAGAGAAAATATATGAACTATTTTCATTATTCATATTGTCAAATTCATCTACTAAAAACTTACAAAACGACATATCTAAATTTGACTGTGTTAAAAATAAACAAGATTGTATTTATGTATCGCATTTTTACTAGTGTAAAATAATGTTATTATTGTGTTCGCCTGTTATTATTCCATCTGTAGGCGAACACAATAATAACATTATTTAACACTGGTAAAAATGCTATTATTTAAATATAATCTTGTTTATTTTTTACACAGTCAAATTTAGATATGTCGTTTCGTAAGTTTTTAGTATGTGAATTTGTAAATATTATTATTTACATTTACAAGCGTAGAAAAAATAGCGTTTTCTACGCGTGGTAAAAACGTTTTTGCGTTCCTGAACTTATTCCACTCGACGCTATCGCGTCTCGTGGACAAGCCGTTCAGTCACGCAAAAAGAGACGTTTTCACCACTTGTATAGAAATCTACTATTTCAAGCTTGTTCAGAATCGCAATAAATCGTTTTGGGAGCTTCCTTTCCATTTTTCTTAAATGTAGGTACACGTAAATGCTTTGCAGCCGACGATATATAATCACTGATAGTTTAATTTTATTTAAAGAATGGAATTGAATTGGAATAGTCAATAGCTCAATCAGCATTACAGCCTAAAGATTCATAAAAGGTTAGTGGTGGATTATTTTTCAAGCTAGTTGACTCTAATGTTACTGTTGTGCGTTTTGCTGAAAACACTGATAAATCATTTTGATGAAAAACAGTTTATTATAGTTTTTCGAAACTCAAAAAATCTCCATCCTATCGCCAAATTTATTTATGTCATATTAGGAATGTTCTATTTGGAGTAAGTTTTCATAACCACACATTTCATCAATAATAACAAGAACGAGAAAAAACCACAGTCATATAATATCCCGCAATCGACCATTAAATGTTTCCAAAATTTCATTTTCCATTTCCAAGTAACTCCACATAAAATATCATAAAATTAACACATTCAGGCTTCTTTTGTATTTTTTTTAACCAAAATATGCTAAGAAATAACCGAACAAAGGGTTGCCGACCTATATTTTCTGCATAAAAATGATTTATTTTAAATATCAAATTTATTAATTCAAATCAAATTTTTTTATTTATTAATTAGTAACTTATTATATTAAAAACTTAAAGTACGATAAAACTTGACGTTTAAAAACAAAATTATTAGTTTTTTTCTTTTGGCTGTACGTTCCGGTTTGACGTAAAATTAAAAAAAATGTGAAAATAATAATATCGTGATTTTTTTATCATTTTGCACGAACCGAACACTACCATTATTTTTTTTCATCTTTTGAAAAATGTCGAATAAGATGCATGTAGCAAGCCCTTAAACAGAATTTGTAAAACCTTTTTTATCACAAGAAAGAAAGAAAACCAAAAATAATTTTAAAGTTTTCAAATAAAAATCGATTTCGAAAAATCTATTAAAAAGTTTATTTACCGAAAAATAAGAAAAGAAAACCGAATACATAAATAGAAAATTTAAAAAGTTTTTATTCAAGTTTAAATGGAGGGAGCTTTATGTTGAATAATTTATTTTCCTTAAATGTGTATATATATTCTCGTTGAAGTACCAAAATTTACGGTTTTCAAATATAAAATTTTGAAAACTTTTTTTTTAAAACAATTTAAGGGTTGATAAGATTTTGTCATTTTGTTTTGTTGAAATTTATTGCATCATTTGGTTTAAATTCGTTTTTGATACATATTTCAATATTGTTATATAAAAAAATTGGAGAAATCAGTAACACTATAAAGGTTAACATATTTGTCTGCTGCGTGTTAGAACGATGCATCATAAGGAACAAAGGCACAAGTTGTTGAGGAGGTAAAAAGCAATGGATTGACAAATTATGTAAGGAAATTTGTAACCACACTCGACTGCGTTAAATATGTATATTTTTACCCATTTTAATTTAGTATGAACCTAGAGCATAACGAAATTTATTTAGACAACATATAAATATTATTTTCACTGTCTATATTTCAACAGTTTAATAATTCTATAAGTAAGAAGTAACTTGATTTTGACAAATTTGATTTTGATAAAAATAAGTTAAAAGTAAATGTAACGAGCACTAAAAATATTTTTTTGGCCAACGGCTGTTAAATTTAACTTTACTGCCTCTAGGGAGAAGGTTAGTCTTACTTTTTTGACCAAAGCGGCTGTAAAGTAACTTCTATTTTTTTATGGCGGCAGTAAAGTAAACGCATCACATGTTTATAAAAAATTTGAAAAAAGCTCATAACATATTTAAAAAAAATTTGAAAAAAGCTCATCACATATTTCTAAAAAATTTGATGAATTAATTTTATATTTATAAAAAAACGTTTGCCAAAAAAATAGTTTATTTAATTTGGAACTAAGGCCCCTTTTGTGTTACATCTATAATTGTCAAACTATAGACTCAACACAAAAAAGAAGCGCTTTAGCTCCCAATTAAATAATATACTATTTTCTATGGCTGGATTAAAATTTAACCATTTTAATACAATTTTTGAATACGAAAAGGAGTTTCACAATTTTCTTTAGTGAGCTAGTGACACTCAGAGGTCACTTTTGATTAGACCATGTTACAGGACTTGGTGAACCGAGGTACCTGAGCTATAGTAGGCTCTAGTCTGCTATTAAAAACCATAAACCTGTTGTCATGTCTAGTGGGAACGGGGATCTTTGCTTAGACGCCCGGGTCGCGATAAGGTGCACCCTTATTAGCACCCTCTGGTGGGTTCACACTAGAGAGGACTCAGGTAGGGTCATACCAAAAGTACCAAGACTCTGGGAAGATGAAGACAGAATTAACTCATTAATTGAGACAAACCGGCGAATAACAACTCGTGAAATCGCTGAGAGAATAATTTGTCAAATTCGACCGTTAATGATCATTTGAATTTCTCATGTTCTTACAGAAAGAAATTTGTGTCATCACGTTGATGTCTGTAATTTGCTTCTCAAACGTCAAGAAAATGACCCATTTTTAAAAAGCATCATTATCGGAGACGATGCTTATCTTACATATTCAATTATTTTGAAATTAAGCATATTACGTAATTAAGCTTATATTAATTTGCAGACGATGAGTCGTCAGATAGAGGTAAATGATCTAAAAAATGATGATCCAAGTTAAGTTTACAACTATACTACAGCACTCAGATTAAAATCAAATTTTTTATATGTTTGGTTTTATGCAAAAGACTAAAAATATTTGTTTGAAATATATGTACTTTATTAATATATCGGTATATGATTGCATTAATTTTATTATTTATTTTTAATATTATATATTTTAACTGTCTTAACCATCTTTTTATTGGGTAAATCAATTTCAATGTACATGCAATATACAAACAAACTTCATCATGAAAATAAGGAAACATACAAGAGGAAACTTCTTCACTGGAGGATTGTGACGCTTGTGACAATTCCACTAACCTCTTACCAAATTTCCCTTCTAGTATGAATAATTTTAATTACAAAGAATGGTTTATATTGTGTTGTGCATGTTTGTATAACAAATTAATATCATTCAAAAGATTTTAATAATTAATAATACTTAAGGCAAATAATTTTTTGTGGGCGAGATGGAGAAGTGGATAAGTCAACAACATCTCTTACAAGGAAGTTAAGCAACACTGGGAAGGGTTCCAACTTAAACGGGTGACCGCTTGGGAACTTCATCAGAAAAAATATGGAAATATGATTGTAGCACATTGAAGCAGGAATATCTCGCCCACGGTATGCCAGTATACCTTATCCAGCAGCCCTGGAAACTGGCTAGGATTCGATGGCCCAATCACCCGTTAATCCGAAAGGTGAATCCGAAATTCAAATGATTAAAGAAACGTACACTAGAAAGAAACAAAACCAAACAAACCGGAATAATCAAATATCGACCCTTAGCTATCGTACCCGGACACGAGTAGGGAACTGGAATGTCAGAACTCTGATAGAAACATCGCGGTTAGCACAAGTTGAGAAAGTAATGAAAGAATATAACATCGAGATACTAGGACTCAGTGAAGTAAGATGGAAAAACAGCGGAGAGCTAACAACAAGCGAAGGAAATTATATGATGTTCTCTGGTAAATCCAACACACACGAACAAGGCGTAGCAATATTAACAACACCAAACGCAAAGAAAGCACTTCTCGAATGGAAACCAATCAGTAGCAGAATAATAACAGCAAGATTCCAATCGAAAATTAGAAATACAACGATCATACAGTGCTATGCACCTACGGAAGAAGCTGATGATGCGACAAAAGATGAATTCTACGAACAGCTCCAAGCAACACAGGCTAGTGCACACCGAAATGACATCAAAATAATACAAGGTGATTTCAATGCCAAAATTGGAACCGACAACACCGGAATGGAATCAGTCATGGGCAAGAATGCACTAGAATCAACACGTAACAATAATGGAGATAGGCTCATCGATTGTTGTGTCACAAATCAACTATTCATAGGAGGCAGCAAGTTCCCACACAAGAACATACATAAATACACTTGGACATCACCAAATGGAAGAACCAAGAATCAAATTGATCACGTACTGGTGAATAAGAAGTTTCTATCCTCACTACAAGACGTCAGAGCAAAGCGAGGAGCAGACATACACAGCGACCATCAACTGGTAATTGCAACATTCAAAATTAAACCAGCCGCTGTAAAACACAACAAGTCATGTCAGAGGAAATTTAACATCAACAGATTGAGCGACAAAAATACAAATAACATCTTCAAAGAATCGCTCCAGCTCAATCTACCAAACAACGAAACCACCAGCACTGATGAAAAATGGGAACAAGTTAAAGAAGCTTACGTCAAAACTGCTACATATGTGCTTGAATACCAAGACAAATCACGGAAACCATGGATTAGGGATGATACATGGAAGAAAATTGAAGAGCGTCGACAGCTCAAGTTGCAATTGTGTCACCAGAACACAACCGAGATCCGCAGCAAATATGAAAGTACAGCAAAACAAGTTAAAAAGATGGCAAGGAATGATCGCAGAAGATATACAGAAAGCATTCTCAAGACTGCAGAAACAGCAGCAGCTAATAGAAATATGCGCACACTACACAAATGCGTGAGAAAGGTCACCAACAAGTATACAAACACTCCACCAATAAAGGATGAATCTGGTCAAACCCTCACAACACATGAACAGCAGCTAAATAGATGGAAAGAATACTTCGAAGACAACTGCCACCAACATGAAGATAACTTGCAGTCTCCGGATGACAACTATAACGAAACTATCAGCACCCATCCACCAACGGAACGGGAAGTTAGAGATGCCATACAGAAACTCAAGAATAACAAATCTGCTGGTACAGATAATATATCAGCAGAATTACTCAAAGCAGATGTAAACACAACAGCAGAAGCTCTAACACCACTATTAGCTGATGTATGGAACGAAGGTAAAATACCAACCAAATGGAAAGAAGGTTTAACCATAACAATCCCAAAGAAAGGTGATCTAAGAGAATGCAAAAATTGGAGAGGTATATCTCTGCTCAACACAATAATGAAAATACTAGCGATGATCATTCTCGAAAGAATATCTCCATCAATTAACATGAAACTAAGAAACGAACAAGCCGGCTTTAGACCAGGAAGAAGCTGTACCGATCACATCAACACAATCCGTATCATCATAGAGCAATCAAACGAATGGAATTCACCATTGTATCTCCTCTTCGTGGACTTCGAACGCGCCTTCGACTCAATTAACAGAAGCGCGATATGGAAGACACTTTGTGAAATGGGCGTCCCGAAGAAAATAGTTGATCTAATCAAAGAAATGTATCGGGATGCTGGAAACAGAATACAATACAAAGGACAGCAAAGTGATAAATACTACAACCACCGAGGAGTGAGACAAGGCTGTGTACTATCCCCGCTACTATTCCTGATAGTACTAGATAGTACCATGAGAAAGCTCGATGATGCAAGTCCAAATGGAATCCAATGGTACACAACAAGCCAGCTCAATGATCTAGACTACGCAGATGACATCTGTCTACTTACACACACATACGGACATGCAGCAGAAAATACAGAAGCTATCAGCCCTTGCACATGAAGTCGGTCTCAACATTAATATCAGGAAAACAAAGTCTATGAGATTGAACACCAAAACGATAACACCAATTACCATCAACAATACACAAGTGGATGAAGTCGACAAATTTGTGTACCTTGGTTGTACTGTAGCAAAAACAGGCGGGACTGAAGAAGATATCAGTCAGCGTATTAACAAAGCTAGAAATACGTTCAATATGCTTCACAAGATCTGGAATGCATCCGTCCTGTCAAGAAAGACAAAGCTACGAATGTTCAATGCATGTGTCAAGTCAGTACTGCTATATGGGTGTGAAACGTGGAAACACACAAAGAAGATCACAAATCAACTACAGGTGTTGGTGAACAAATGCCTGAGAAGACTGATCAAATGCTTCTGGCCGAACACCATCAGTAACCAGGATCTTCTACGACAGACAGAGCAATTAGACATTGAGTCCGAGATAAAACAAAGGAAATGGAGATGGATAGGACACACACTGAGGAAACCAGCTAAAGATATAACAAGGATGTCCCTAGAGTGGAATCCACAAGGTAAAAGGAGAGTTGGAAGACCACCCATGACGTGGAAGAAAACGGTGCTAGCTGAAGCAAAACAAATCGGCAAGACATGGGGTGAACTGAAAGCGATTGCCCCGAACAGAGTCAGATGGTCCAGCCTAGTAGACGCCCTATGCTCCTAAATGGAGATAAAAAAAAAAAAAAAAAAAAAAAAAAAAGGTAAATAATTATAATATTTTATTTTGAAAAATTCTTGTTTCTATTTTGCAAACATTTTATACTAGGTGGTATCCCGTGGGATGCGCTCCCAATTGATTAATTCATCTTAGGCAACTGTATTAATGACAACAACGATGATGAGTGACAGTAATGATCCTGAATATTTAATCTGACATCGGCAATGTATTATTTATGTCCAAACAATTAAATTCATCTCAGGTGACAGCATTAAGGTTAATAAGGAAGACGAATAACGATAATGATCATCAAAATCTAGTATCCCATCAGTGATAATACATAAATTCGTGTTGAAGAAAAATAATTTCAACTTATTCAACGTCACTCATTGATAAGGATTTTGTTACTAATATAGATAAATAATTAATACTTCTGAATAATAATAACACTCAATTTCTTTTTAATTTTAGACTATTCATTACATTAATTACATTAAAACTTCAAATTAAGCTTTTTAAATTACATTAATTTTGCCACATTAATTTTTTGATAGGAGTTTATTACCTCCAAGTCACAATAATAAAAGAAGAGAGAGTGTTTATGTTATGGTTGACCGATACTTATATCCATTCTATTGTAAGCCTTTTCTCTTCTTTTACTCTTGCTACCTCTTCATCCGGCATATTAAAAATTTGACCATTCAGCACATTTTTTTATCCGATAGATGGCTTGTTATTTTGGATAGCTCAAGAGTCAAACAATAGGTGGAGTAAAATCTCGGTCCTCCATAACTCATTTCTACAAATGTCAAAGTTTGTTTACATCCAAAAGGCAAAGAGTGACAGTGAATATATTACAGGTAAATTTACTTTTTCTTTTCTTAACTAATTTACAAACTTAATTTCTAATATGCTTTTGTTCTTCTTTTATAAAATCAATAAATAATAATATCTCCAACAGTTCAGACTATTTCAGTCTGAGAAATTTCAGACAATTAGACAATTTCAGTCTAATTTGCCGCGGTTCCATGAAATATTATCAACAATGGATACATATAGCCTACCAGTATTTGAAACTACTACAAAAAAAGCTGGTGCCCATAGAGGGTATATATTCATTAAGTATATATTCATTTAAAATTGAATATTAAATGAATTCTAATTTCTTTTCTTTTAAGGAAATGTGATGCTGTAACTCAACTGTAACAATTTCTTATGATTATTCATAAACTTATATAAATTAGGTAATTGTGTCCTAGTTAATGTTCTTATCTATAGTTTGTCCTAATACATAACATATGAACGAACAGTTTGATGTAATTAATAAACTATAATTGAGAGGAAGGCAATCAAAGTTTTTTCCAATGTTTATATAAATTAAAATTCACCATAGACATACTCCCGGAGTATAAATGTTATTCTATTTAATATATTAGTATTTTTAAATAATAATGAATACATTAATAATCGCTTTCGGTTTTTGCAACCATTTTCAAGACAGTTAATTTTTGTAAGGGATAGTGAGCCCCTTTTGTAAAACTTAGTAAGGTGTCAATGTCTTTCTCTGTTTATCCGATGAGTTCGCCCCGCAGACATTATAAGAAAATGATAATCGTTATTTAAAACAATAATAAAACATCTCGGTTTGATGCGATTCCTCCGATTTTTCCTAAAATATGGCAAATGGATGTTGTTTAGGCTGTTTTGATAAAAGGTACAAAGGACCCATATCAATTTTATCGGTTTAAATATTTGATAAAAATATTAATTTTCATATTATGAGCATCTTTGAGTTCTTCAAATTACATAACAAAAGACAATATGGTTTTTTAAAAGAAGAGCGACAGAAGATTTACTCTCAGGTAATAGAAGATTAAGTCTAGAACAATTCACTCATTCAAAATCTCGCCATGGTTCATTCTAGAACCATGGCGAGATTTTCGGTGTTATATATAAAAAGCAAGTGCAACTTTTAATTTGGGTACAAAGCTTTACATATGAACGCTAGTTTCAGATCAATGTTGATGAGGTCTCATCAGACATTCAAATAATTCAGATCTTTCAAAAGTTTCGCTTTGTCTCCCACTATTTTTCTTATCTGTATTTAAAAAAAAATAATTCCAAAGTTCAATACAATAAAATAAAATGTTTTATCCTACCGACAGCAATAACAATATCGTTTATTTCTGTTGTTAACAGCCATAATGTTGCTTAACATTGCGTTATTATGCTTAACAGAACAAAATAAACAGCTTTTAATTGTATTCTGTTGCGCAAAATTTTTTGACTAAACGCAACACTATAAAGTAATTTATTTAGGTGTATTGAACTCTGAAATTAACTTTTTGCTGTATTTTATAAATATTTTGATTATATTGTATTCTATAAAACTAATCAACAAAAACATTTTCACTTTCTTAAAATAATATTAAAAAACAATAAATTTAAACTAACGCGCATGTTCCTCTCTTAAATAATAGTAAGCCAATTCCATCCTATTATATTTTATTCTATTTCTTAAAGTTATTCTATTTTTTTAAAAAGTGCTCTGTAATAGAAATTACAATATGTGTCACAACAACACCTAAAACCTTCTAAGATCTAGATTTCACACCAACGTGCGTTTTAGATGTTGTTGAACGCAAAATCTTTTTGTTTTGTTTTTTAAATTTTTTAAAGACTGAGTAACTGGACAACAAATTCTACCACATATAAAATATGATATGGGCTATTATTTCATAATAGGATAGAGAAAAAAAATAAACATTTGCTGGTAAAAAACTAAAATGAGATTGCAAATAATCCAGCTACTGGCGTATTCCTTAATCATGTGGTACATTGTGTCCCTCAATAATAAAAGGTCGCTCGGGAGTAAAATATATCATTAGACACTTACGCAATAAAATTCTATTATTGCGTTGCGTTGATTCGCGCAACCGATTAAAATTAACATGGGTTTATTTTATTCTTTAAAGCATAATAACGTACACGGCCTTAAAAAACTAAAATATACCCATTGTTATTATTGTAGGAAGGCTAAAAATAATTTATTTATGTTTATTTGATGATACTTATGATTTTGATAATTCTATATGGACACAATCGCAGTTTTTGGTTTACCTTGAATATGAAATTAGGCATTTTTGTTTTTTTTCTATAAAATTCCATTAAAAAAACTTACACTGAGACTGGTGCACAACCCGTAAATAGCCAGTGTCGTGTGGACCCTCTGGATAAACGCTAAAATCTGACTACATATTGAGGTACCAAAAATAGAATGGTTAACATTCAAGTTCGTTCTACCGCAGTAAAAGGTCGATTTTATCAAAGTTAAAAAATAAATATGATTTTTAACTACTAACTTGAGAAATCGTCACTCGAATGTCCCAATGAGAAGTAATTTTTTTTAACCTAGGTCAATAATAATAACAAAAAATTATCTAGGTTAATAATGACAAATTTTCTTTTATTTTTAATTGAAGTGAACAAAAAAACACAAACAAAAAATAATTGCATTGCTTTGTTTCGTTTTATTTGTATGAAACTAAACTTCTAGGCATCAAGTAGCCATGATAAGATATATTTAAAAAATGAAATGGAAAATAAATAATATCAATATCTAATCAAAGCAAATATGATAATTAGTGTTAGTAGTTAAAAAAATTCTATATATACCTCGGTTGAGAAGACTGATATAGACCTCAAACATTATATCCCTCGGCACTACGTGCCTCAGGATCTAAAAGTTCTCGGTCAATAATAGCTTACTTCTCAACCTTGTTATATAATGTACTATTATGAGCGAAAAAAGTTTTTATTTCTCGTAGGTAATGCAATTTTTTCTATGATAGTATATAATTAATCGATATTTACTATAAATTAGAAAATTAGAAATCGACAACATAACATTCATTTTTTATTTTTTCATGGTTGCGTTGTTTAAAAAACTTTATAAAATTATGTGAAAAACCATTGCAAATACAATTTGTAATTTTTTTGCACTAGTGGAAAAGAACACATTTTCACAGGGTATTAAGCGTGATGAAAATAGACTTTTCATATGGTATCATAGAAATAGCAGATTTTTCAACAAGTGGTGAAAACGTCTCTTTTTGCGTGACTGTACGGTTTGTCCACGAGACGGGATAGCGTTGAGTGGATTAAGTTCAGGAACGCAAAAAGGTTTTTACCACGCGTAGAAAAGCCATTTTTTCTACGCTTGTAAATATGAATGATAATATTTGCAAATTCACATACTAAAAATTTACAAGGCGACATAGCTATAAACTTTGACAGTGGAAATCAAAATAGCAATAGCTGCGTTTTCTTCATTTGGGTCAGGATCAAGGTCTAGATCAACTCTATTTTTTACATGTAAAAACAACAACATAACCCAGATATTTATCTGGGTCTAGATCAATGATCTAAAATATTTTGGTTACATAAAATTGCAAGAGATGGCGAAACGTAGGTTTTGATTTTATAAGGTTGGTATGGTCATTTTAAAACTTATAAATGTCAATGAAAATTCATTCAAAATAAAAAAACTAGGCGGAAAATATTCGAAAATATTCGCTGTTCCTTCCTACCAGAAAAAAATAATCGAAACAAATCGTTTTGATTTGCTAAAAAATAGTAAATGAAGCGTTTTGATTGGACCTTATTGAATCTTTATTTAATGAGTTGAATTGTCAAAGGTAATTTATTAAATTTGTTTAAAATCAATTTTAATATGATTTGTTTTCAACATGCTTTCAATAAATTTGCTTGGAATTAATTTTAAAGCAATACTTACGATATAAAATCCATATTTTTCAAAGATTAGATGTTAACAATTTTTTATTAATTATCATTTATTTTATTTCAATTTATTTCACGCCATTTGCAATAATCAATGAACATTGCCATATGTAAAAAAATAGATCAGTGTTTCTGATTAAATTTTTTTGAATTTTTTTATATGAAGTTTTATTTTTCAAGAGACGTTAAATATTTTTTGAATCTTTTTTATATTGAGTTTTAATTTCAAAATGCCGCTACAAGTTCACGATTTTTTTTCTTCTCAGCTCAGTGTTGCCAACAATTTAAAATATAATATTTTTTTTCTTTGCGTGACCCACATCGTTTTTTTTCAAACCTTGACCCTGACCCAAATGAAAAAAACGCAGTTAATATTGTATTTATATATAATTTTTAACAGTGTAAAATTATATTATTATTGTATGCCAGTGTTCGCCTACAGATGGAAGACAATATGAATAGTTCGAAAATATAAATTTAATTTTACACATTCAGATATTTTAAACGTCAACAAAATTATCTGTGTTTTTTGCATTCTGGGATCTGTACCGTGTTTTTTTTCATTCTCGGATATATCTCAGACCATATATTTTCTCTGAAAACTTTTACAGATATTACAGATATTTTTTTTACCGACTGGAAGTCATCGTTTAAAGTATAAATTTAAAAAATTGTAGGTAAAGTTTCGATTAAAAACAAATATAAATAAATTTTTTAATAAAATTTAAATTTATTTAATAAATTTATTTTTATTTTTTTTGGCGGAAAAAATAATATATTTTATATCTGACAGTTAATTGTCGGAGGAAAAAATTATACGATATATCTGATACAAATTTTATTTTATCGTTCCGATTTCTCCGATATAGAATAAAAACACATTCATTATTAAATTTTTTTGTAAATGATAAAAGTTTATTCTGTTCTATTTGTTAGACATATTGAAAGTACAATTAATATAATGATTAGTAGTAGTGGTTGGTTTCATCGATGATGTAGATGGCTCATGTGGAAAAATGATGTATTGCTTAAAGGATTGAATATTTGAGATTGAATTTGATTTACTATTTCTGTTTCGGTTGCTGTGTTTATTTCTGTCAATATCGCAGTATTTTCAAGGGTTTCCTGCGAAACAACAACAGAAACAGCAAATCAAATTCAATCTCAAATATTCAATCCTTTAAATAATACATCAGTTTTCCATATGAATCTGCCATCTACATCATCGATGAAACCAACCACTACTACTAATCATAATATTAATTGTACTTGCAATATTTCTAACAAATAAAACAGAATAAACTTTTATAATTTACAAAAACTTTAATAATGTGTAAAATTATGTTTTATGGGGTAAATTACAGTAACATATTATATATTATGTATTACATAAACGCGTAAATACGCTTCGTAAATACAAGAAAATTGCCTAATTGTAGTAATATGTGAAATTTTGTAGATAATTTTTAAATATTTAGTTTTAACCACCACCTGTAGGCGACCACCGAAACTTATTTATTTTCATTCACTAGCTAGAAAAAAATTTTCAGTCACTAGTTAGAAAAAGTTTCACTTTCACATAGATTTTACTATATATTACTAGGTCATTTAATAAGTCCATAGGATGACACATAGATGGCGTTACTAGAATTTTTTCCATATGATTTTTATTTAGTACTAACCTTCAAACGATACGTGTATAAATTTGACAGCAATCTGACTATTTCGACAGCAATCTGACAGCAATCTGACTAGCGACAGAAGATTTACTCTCAGGTAATAGAAGATTAAGTCTAGAACAATTCACTCATTCAAAATCTCGCCATGGTTCATTCTAGAACCATGGCGAGATTTTCGGTGTTATATATAAAAAGCAAGTGCAACTTTTAATTTGGGTACAAAGCTTTACATATGAACGCTAGTTTCAGATCAATGTTGATGAGGTCTCATCAGACATTCAAATAATTCAGATCTTTCAAAAGTTTCGCTTTGTCTCCCACTATTTTTCTTATCTGTATTTAAAAAAAAATAATTCCAAAGTTCAATACAATAAAATAAAATGTTTTATCCTACCGACAGCAATAACAATATCGTTTATTTCTGTTGTTAACAGCCATAATGTTGCTTAACATTGCGTTATTATGCTTAACAGAACAAAATAAACAGCTTTTAATTGTATTCTGTTGCGCAAAATTTTTTGACTAAACGCAACACTATAAAGTAATTTATTTAGGTGTATTGAACTCTGAAATTAACTTTTTGCTGTATTTTATAAATATTTTGATTATATTGTATTCTATAAAACTAATCAACAAAAACATTTTCACTTTCTTAAAATAATATTAAAAAACAATAAATTTAAACTAACGCGCATGTTCCTCTCTTAAATAATAGTAAGCCAATTCCATCCTATTATATTTTATTCTATTTCTTAAAGTTATTCTATTTTTTTAAAAAGTGCTCTGTAATAGAAATTACAATATGTGTCACAACAACACCTAAAACCTTCTAAGATCTAGATTTCACACCAACGTGCGTTTTAGATGTTGTTGAACGCAAAATCTTTTTGTTTTGTTTTTTAAATTTTTTAAAGACTGAGTAACTGGACAACAAATTCTACCACATATAAAATATGATATGGGCTATTATTTCATAATAGGATAGAGAAAAAAAATAAACATTTGCTGGTAAAAAACTAAAATGAGATTGCAAATAATCCAGCTACTGGCGTATTCCTTAATCATGTGGTACATTGTGTCCCTCAATAATAAAAGGTCGCTCGGGAGTAAAATATATCATTAGACACTTACGCAATAAAATTCTATTATTGCGTTGCGTTGATTCGCGCAACCGATTAAAATTAACATGGGTTTATTTTATTCTTTAAAGCATAATAACGTACACGGCCTTAAAAAACTAAAATATACCCATTGTTATTATTGTAGGAAGGCTAAAAATAATTTATTTATGTTTATTTGATGATACTTATGGTTTTGATAATTCTATATGGACACAATCGCAGTTTTTGGTTTACCTTGAATATGAAATTAGGCATTTTTGTTTTTTTTCTATAAAATTCCATTAAAAAAACTTACACTGAGACTGGTGCACAACCCGTAAATAGCCAGTGTCGTGTGGACCCTCTGGATAAACGCTAAAATCTGACTACATATTGAGGTACCAAAAATAGAATGGTTAACATTCAAGTTCGTTCTACCGCAGTAAAAGGTCGATTTTATCAAAGTTAAAAAATAAATATGATTTTTAACTACTAACTTGAGAAATCGTCACTCGAATGTCCCAATGAGAAGTAATTTTTTTTAACCTAGGTCAATAATAATAACAAAAAATTATCTAGGTTAATAATGACAAATTTTCTTTTATTTTTAATTGAAGTGAACAAAAAAACACAAACAAAAAATAATTGCATTGCTTTGTTTCGTTTTATTTGTATGAAACTAAACTTCTAGGCATCAAGTAGCCATGATAAGATATATTTAAAAAATGAAATGGAAAATAAATAATATCAATATCTAATCAAAGCAAATATGATAATTAGTGTTAGTAGTTAAAAAAATTCTATATATACCTCGGTTGAGAAGACTGATATAGACCTCAAACATTATATCCCTCGGCACTACGTGCCTCAGGATCTAAAAGTTCTCGGTCAATAATAGCTTACTTCTCAACCTTGTTATATAATGTACTATTATGAGCGAAAAAAGTTTTTATTTCTCGTAGGTAATGCAATTTTTTCTATGATAGTATATAATTAATCGATATTTACTATAAATTAGAAAATTAGAAATCGACAACATAACATTCAAAATTCATTTTTTATTTTTTCATGGTTGCGTTGTTTAAAAAACTTTATAAAATTATGTGAAAAACCATTGCAAATACAATTTGTAATTTTTTTGCACTAGTGGAAAAGAACACATTTTCACAGGGTATTAAGCGTGATGAAAATAGACTTTTCATATGGTATCATAGAAATAGCAGATTTTTCAACAAGTGGTGAAAACGTCTCTTTTTGCGTGACTGTACGGTTTGTCCACGAGACGGGATAGCGTTGAGTGGATTAAGTTCAGGAACGCAAAAAGGTTTTTACCACGCGTAGAAAAGCCATTTTTTCTACGCTTGTAAATATGAATGATAATATTTGCAAATTCACATACTAAAAATTTACAAGGCGACATAGCTATAAACTTTGACAGTGGAAATCAAAATAGCAATAGCTGCGTTTTCTTCATTTGGGTCAGGATCAAGGTCTAGATCAACTCTATTTTTTACATGTAAAAACAACAACATAACCCAGATATTTATCTGGGTCTAGATCAATGATCTAAAATATTTTGGTTACATAAAATTGCAAGAGATGGCGAAACGTAGGTTTTGATTTTATAAGGTTGGTATGGTCATTTTAAAACTTATAAATGTCAATGAAAATTCATTCAAAATAAAAAAACTAGGCGGAAAATATTCGAAAATATTCGCTGTTCCTTCCTACCAGAAAAAAATAATCGAAACAAATCGTTTTGATTTGCTAAAAAATAGTAAATGAAGCGTTTTGATTGGACCTTATTGAATCTTTATTTAATGAGTTGAATTGTCAAAGGTAATTTATTAAATTTGTTTAAAATCAATTTTAATATGATTTGTTTTCAACATGCTTTCAATAAATTTGCTTGGAATTAATTTTAAAGCAATACTTACGATATAAAATCCATATTTTTCAAAGATTAGATGTTAACAATTTTTTATTAATTATCATTTATTTTATTTCAATTTATTTCACGCCATTTGCAATAATCAATGAACATTGCCATATGTAAAAAAATAGATCAGTGTTTCTGATTAAATTTTTTTGAATTTTTTTATATGAAGTTTTATTTTTCAAGAGACGTTAAATATTTTTTGAATCTTTTTTATATTGAGTTTTAATTTCAAAATGCCGCTACAAGTTCACGATTTTTTTTCTTCTCAGCTCAGTGTTGCCAACAATTTAAAATATAATATTTTTTTTCTTTGCGTGACCCACATCGTTTTTTTTCAAACCTTGACCCTGACCCAAATGAAAAAAACGCAGTTAATATTGTATTTATATATAATTTTTAACAGTGTAAAATTATATTATTATTGTATGCCAGTGTTCGCCTACAGATGGAAGACAATATGAATAGTTCGAAAATATAAATTTAATTTTACACATTCAGATATTTTAAACGTCAACAAAATTATCTGTGTTTTTTGCATTCTGGGATCTGTACCGTGTTTTTTTTCATTCTCGGATATATCTCAGACCATATATTTTCTCTGAAAACTTTTACAGATATTACAGATATTTTTTTTACCGACTGGAAGTCATCGTTTAAAGTATAAATTTAAAAAATTGTAGGTAAAGTTTCGATTAAAAACAAATATAAATAAATTTTTTAATAAAATTTAAATTTATTTAATAAATTTATTTTTATTTTTTTTGGCGGAAAAAATAATATATTTTATATCTGACAGTTAATTGTCGGAGGAAAAAATTATACGATATATCTGATACAAATTTTATTTTATCGTTCCGATTTCTCCGATATAGAATAAAAACACATTCATTATTAAATTTTTTTGTAAATGATAAAAGTTTATTCTGTTCTATTTGTTAGACATATTGAAAGTACAATTAATATAATGATTAGTAGTAGTGGTTGGTTTCATCGATGATGTAGATGGCTCATGTGGAAAAATGATGTATTGCTTAAAGGATTGAATATTTGAGATTGAATTTGATTTACTATTTCTGTTTCGGTTGCTGTGTTTATTTCTGTCAATATCGCAGTATTTTCAAGGGTTTCCTGCGAAACAACAACAGAAACAGCAAATCAAATTCAATCTCAAATATTCAATCCTTTAAATAATACATCAGTTTTCCATATGAATCTGCCATCTACATCATCGATGAAACCAACCACTACTACTAATCATAATATTAATTGTACTTGCAATATTTCTAACAAATAAAACAGAATAAACTTTTATAATTTACAAAAACTTTAATAATGTGTAAAATTATGTTTTATGGGGTAAATTACAGTAACATATTATATATTATGTATTACATAAACGCGTAAATACGCTTCGTAAATACAAGAAAATTGCCTAATTGTAGTAATATGTGAAATTTTGTAGATAATTTTTAAATATTTAGTTTTAACCACCACCTGTAGGCGACCACCGAAACTTATTTATTTTCATTCACTAGCTAGAAAAAAATTTTCAGTCACTAGTTAGAAAAAGTTTCACTTTCACATAGATTTTACTATATATTACTAGGTCATTTAATAAGTCCATAGGATGACACATAGATGGCGTTACTAGAATTTTTTCCATATGATTTTTATTTAGTACTAACCTTCAAACGATACGTGTATAAATTTGACAGCAATCTGACTATTTATTCGTGAGTTATAGCATTTTGTGTGAAGCAACTTTTGTTTTTGAAAAAAAATGGAAAAAAGTGAATTTCGAATTTTAATAAAGCATTGCTTTTTGATGAAAAAAAATACAGTGGAAACCAAACAATGGCTTGATAAACATTATCCAAACTCTGCTCCATCGAGACAAATGGTACAGAAGTGGATGGCTGAATTTAAATGTGGTCGTACCAGCACAAAAGATGCAGAGCGCAGTGGACGCCCAAATGAGGCTGTTATTTCAGAAAACATAAAAAAAATCCACAAATTGGTTATGAACGATCGCAAATTGAAGGTGCACGAAATAGCTGACATTGTAAAGGTAGCAGATGGTAGTGTTTTTACCATTTTACATGAACATTTGGGTATGCGAAAGCTCTGTGAAAATTGGGTGCCGCGTGAGCTCACAGTCGACCAAAAACAACAACGAATCGATGCTTCGGAGGAGTCTTTGGCACTGTTAAACCGCAATAAAAGGGAATTCTATCGTAGATATGTGACAATGGATGAGACATGGCTTCACAATTACACACCAGAATCCAAAAGACAGTCAGCTGAGTGGACAGCAGTCGACGAACCGAATCCAAAGCGAGCAAAGACGCAACAGTCGGCCGGTAAGGTGATGGCGTCTGTATTTTGGGATACGAACGGAATAATATTCATCGACTATCTCCAAAAAGGAACCACCATCAACAGCGAGTATTACTGTGAACTTTTGGATCGATTGAAGGCTGAAATCGCAAAGAAACGGCCACATTTGCAAATGAAAAAAGTGTTGTTTCACGAAGATAATGCACCGTATCACAGATCGATGAAAACGATGGCAAAATTGAATGAATTGGGCTTTGAATTGCTTACCCACCCACCATATTCTCCAGATTTAGCCCCCAGCGACTTTTTCCTGTTTTCAGATCTCAAGAGAATGCTTGCTGGAAAGAAATTTAAGTCCAATGATGAAGTAATCGCTGAAACTGAGACCTATTTTGACGAGAAAGAGAAATCGTACTATAAAAGTGGTATAGAAAAGTTGGAAAATCGCTATACTCGTTGTATCGCCCTCGAAGGCAACTATGTTGAATAAAAAAATCGAGTTTTGTCAAAATGTTGTTTTTTTCTCACTTATCCTACGGACTTATTGAACGACCTTAAAATGACATTTTCGTAGCTTGAAGTAGAAAAAAATCATTTTTCTGGATAATTATACAAAAAAAAACTAATGTATGTTGTTTGTGTTTCTAATATCACGATGTCTTCTGTGGAGAAAGACGATGATATGAACTCATCTAATGTTTTTCTAGACAACGATAAAACAAAACCAGGTTTTACCACTGATATTACACCCGATTTGAAAATATGATACATCACATAAAGGTCCGTATTTAGTTTATATTGTCCAAGCTAGCAATTAAAAAAGATGTAATACATTGAAAATCACAAGGTATTTAATTAATAAATAAGGCGATATATATCCGAGTGTGTTAAAACACTAGTCTATACATTGTTAGGGTCGATGGTTCGAATACAGTCCAATCCAATATGAATTTACTGGATTAGAATTACAGATTTAGATGTTAAGTATTGGTGTTGGGTAGTATATAAGTTAGTTCAAAGTGGGCCACCGCCTAAACCAGTTAGTTAAGTAAAATTGAGAAAATAAAAAAATTAATAAATATACAAAAGAAAAAATTATAAATATGAAACCAGTTAATGATCATAAAATACGGGTTGATATTAGAAATTTGGATGATGCTAATAATGTTTTATTTGATAATATGCTGCTAGAAAATAGAATCGTCGCAAAAACAACCAAAAGGCTGTAAAAAAAGCCGCGCCATGTTTTTCTTTAGCTTGAAACTATCATTTTAACTATAACAAATAAATTCTTGTATCTTATTCTTTACAAAAACTTCTCAAACCATAAAGCACTTAGTTATAAAATTTCTTAATGGCATTTTGTTTTCTAAACATCTAGCTATATTATATAATTTAAATAATACTCTAGAACTACATATCATAGTTCTAAAATATATAATAAATATGCACATATATTAAAATTTATTTAAGCAGAGGAAATATAATTTAATTTTTTTTCTATAAAAAACCGCTCACTTTCACTTACATATTTCTTGAACAAAAACCTTAGTGCGACCTTTTCTTAATATGACAATAAAGCCAACCGCATAGTGACTATGGTTGACTCATAATAAACATTATATTGAAATAACCATTGATTAAATAGCAATCTTAAATGAATATCAATGAATGTTAAAATTCAGTACGAAAAAAAATTTATTGATAATGTCATTGATTGATAATATTATTGATTATGTTATAGTCATCGTTATATTGTTATAGTTGCCATTTGCTAGATATTCTTACAGCAAATCATGTCTTATATAAAATTAAGCATACCGTAATAATATAAAGGGAATTTCAAATAGATTACTATACTTCAGGAAAATTGTAGAAAATATGATACTGACTTAATTAATATAATTAGAAGTACACTGTTGAATTCATCGGCTTTTCACAGTCGTCTGAAAATAGACCTTAGGAATGACATTATTAAATTAATTGAGAAAAGGTCGCGCCAAGGTTTTTGTTCAATAAATATGTAAGTGAAAGCGAGCGGTTTTTTATAGAAAAAAAATTAAATTATATTTCCTCTGCTTAAATAAATTTTAATATATGTGCATATTTATTATATATTTTAGAATTATGATATGTAGTTCTAGAGTATTACTTAAATTATATAATATAGCTAGATGTTTAGAAAACAAAATGCCATTAAGAAATTTTATAACTAAGTGCTTTATGATTTGAGAAGTTTTTGTAAAGAATAAGATACAAGAATTTATTTGTTATACTTAAAATGATAGTTTCAAGCTAAAGAAAAACATGGCGCGGCTTTTTTTACAGCCTTTTGGTTGTTTTTGCGACGATTTGACTGTTTTTTGTAAAGTTATAATATAATATGGGAGAATCAAATTATTATTATCCATATAAAATGTTTTCTACAGAGAACTTTACTCTCGATTTTTTATCAATCTAGGACCTAGGTGCAATATTTTAAAAAATAAAAGTACCGTTTTTATGTAAACAGGTCTCAACTCATGAGATGAACAACTCATGAAAAAGTAAAAGAAATATTCGAAAATAAGTCTAAAGCAATGCATTCGAAAATTAATAAAATTATTACATACAACGGAAACACACACATAAAAACTATAGTCTTTGACTAATAATTTTAAAAAATTAACATAACAATTTTATAAAAGTTCTTGAGGATAGCATAAAAGCTTAAATCGATTGTTATTTACTCTAAATAAATAATAAACAAAACAACATTGTGCGAAAAAAGATGTGAAATTAAGTGTTTCGCAATTAAACAATTTTTTTTAAAAATTCTTGATTATTTTCAGCCAAGTACCATTGGTGTCTTCCATAAACTTTATAGTCTATGATTGACTGAAAGTTTTAAAAAATTTCAGTTATAACGGTTATATATCACCTCAATCTCGAAATCGGCACATATTTGTCATTTTCGCCTTATCTTACCACATAAATACATATACGTAAATACATATATTTTCATTTTCAGTGAGAAAGTCGTTGTGAATAATGTATAATAAACAATCAAGTCCTCACCATAAGGGTTTTGTTCTATTTTTTCAAAGTACGGAACCCTTAAAATAATAATAAAATTTTCTCAAATTCTTTTCTTTGTATCTCATAAAGCTTAAAAACACAAAATTTTAAAGCCTACTAAATTATTTTTTAATCTCATCACTTCAAAATAACTACCAACGTTCTAAAATAAAATGAAATAAAAATAAAAATTTATTATCGATATAACATTTGTTGGGGTCTCTCAGATAACAAATTTACATAATAGACCAAATACATGTTTTCACAACTTCGTTTTCTTAACACATCAATAATAGGTCTATTTACTGAAAGCATATTCTAAGTATATTCTTTTTTCTAATACCATTATAATTACCAACTTCCATTTAATATATTAATAAAACATTTGATGGGTTTTCTAACAAATATTTTTATCGAAAACAACTATATGTTTGCAAACTAATCTGGGTTCGTGTTTAAGTTTTTTAACTGTTGTTAAATATTACCAATATTGAGGGATAATAAATTTCAATTCGCATAATTTTGTGTTTTTCAATTCTGTACATTTGGTTGGTTTTTGAAAATTCGCCAAAATGATACTAAATTACTACATTCATATCAATGCTACCAACGTGGTATAAAAATTTGTAAAAACATTTTAATTTTACTAAAAGTTTGGGAAAGCAAAATTTTGATTTTATAAACTTTCAGAAAAAAGCATGAATGCTGACCTTTTTTTTACGAATGAGAAACATATAGTTAAATAATATATACTTTTATTGATAACTTTGAATACAGTTGTAGAAAAAATGCAAATTATTGGAAATGAAAATTTTAACCTTTAAAACCTATTCGGTGCACAGTACATATACTAGTAGTGTCTTTCAAAACATGGCGCGCAAGACACTACCGCGTCTCTTGATATACATATACCAGCTGCAAATGTTGAAGTAGATGGAATTATTAAATTAAATAGTGAATCTGGTATTAATGAGATTTTGTCTAATGGATTCGGAACTTTCAAAAACACTAGACTAGCAAGTCAGAGTAACATTAAAATTTTAGAGATCCATCGCAATATGAGAAAAGATGAATATAGTCGTTTATATCCTACTAACTCTGCCATAATCACATTTGAAGGTCAAGTGCTTCCAAATTACGTAAATGTATACAACTTGCTCATACCAGTGTGTCCACGTATTTAAAAAGTTCTCCATTGCTCAAATTGCCTTAAGTACAACCACACAGCTAAATTGCTATAATTCACCAACTTATGCTAAATGTGGAGAATTTCATTCTTTAGAAAACTGAAAAAAACTAATATCAGTGTGTAAAAACTGTGGTGATCACCACAATACAGAAAGTGTTACGTGTCCAGTCAGAAAAGCAATCAATGCAAGACAACAGAATCGACAAGCTAATATTGCTACCGATGCTAGATAATTTCTGACCCTCTGCAGTCTAATTATGAAAACCTCTAAAACTTCGGAAACCGCATCGTTTAATATCTTGCAATTGAACGCCCGCAGCCTTAAAGACAAACACCTTGAATTAATTAGCTTATGTCATGTAGAAGAAATTGACTGTTATGTTATATGTGAGACCTGGTTTAAATAAGAGACGAAATTTATATTACCTGAATTTAAAATATTTAGAAGGGATCGAATACCATCAAGGGGTGGAGGTTTACTAATTGGTGTTCGTGAAATGTACAGGGCAAAAGAAATACAGTTTAATATTTCAAAAATAGAAAACATTCGAGTAAAAATTTATTTGAATCGAAGAGAAATTTCTATCTTATCTGTGTACATACCACCAAATGCAGATACAATAGGACAGGGTTTTGAAAATTGTTTTACCTCCACTACCTAGACATTCCATAATATTAGGTGTTTTCAATGCACATGAGTTAGCTTGGGGCTGCTTCAACAGATATACTAGAGGTTCAAGACTGTTAATGGCCATGGATAATAATTCAATAGCTTGAAAGACGGTTCTATAACAACAGTAGCAGCACTCCCCATCTTTAGGAAGAATAGTCGACCTCTCGCTATGTAGCAGTGATATCAGTCTTGGAATGAAGTGAAAAGGTCTAACTAATACGGGGACAAGCGACCACGTCGCTATTCTTGTCTCAATCACTCTTGATAATTAAAAAAAGGTGAACGATAATTACCGTGCAAATGAAATTTGGAATAAGTTTTCAGCGAAAGTCGATGAATGTCTCAGCTCTAATTGCAATATCCCCAATATAGAAGAACATTATTTTATGAACATTATCGATCAATCAGTTGATGAATCTCAAACCAAGCAAAAACACAGTAATAGCATCTATTGGTGGAACATTAAGTGTACTGAATATAAAAACCAAAGATCTCAGTCGTTTAACAAATTTCCAAAAACTGGAACAATAGCCAGCTTTATAGAGCACAAACGAATTTGTGCGAAAGCCAAAAAGTTCTTCAAAGAATCCAAGAAAGATAGTTGGAATAAATACGGTGAATCAATAAAAAATTATGAATCAACGAGAAAGCATTAGAGAACGGCCAATCATTTTCGCTGGTCAGATGAGAATACAAACCAGCATATTAACTCAGAAATTGTGATTAAAATGGGAAATAAACTAGCTCCGTTGGGATGTTTTCACTTTTATACCCCTCAAATAGAATTTGGTTCAACGAATTATGTACTAGAAATAGAACAAAATTCTTTTTTCGATGGAAGAGTTAAATCTTGCACTTAATAACACTGGAAATACAGCGGCGGGAATTGATAAAATAAATTATAAACTAATAAAACATCTACCAAATTCAGGTAAGATTTTTCTGTTAAATATTTATAACCAAATCTTTGAGGAAGGAGTCTGTCCTACTTCTATCTTGTTTGGTCAAGCTTTTGCAAAACCGAATAGTGATTCTGATACCTTAACCTCTTATAGACCAATTTAATGTTTACTATGCTTTAGGAAACTTTTGGAAAAGATGATTAAGTTTGGATTGGAAAGATTTTTGGAACTAAAAAAGTTTTCCCAGAATATATGTATGGCTACCGAGGTGGAAGACGCTCTACAGACTGTCTTAACCACTTAATAAGTAAAGGATATCTATCACTAGCCAAAAGATTGGTTTTCTTACCATCAAAATGGATGGTTTTCTTACCATCAAAAAACAATGTTGCGACGACTAAGAGTAGACTTCTCCTACAATCTAAGAATTGGTACTCAATATAAGTAATTTTTCAAAAGAGGTGCACAAAAACATTTTCACCGTTGTAATCTCTGGATATGAACATGATACGACGTTTATTTATACTGAAAGATAAATAAAAAATAATTGTCGGAGTGCTGTCATTATCCACCCAAACTGTGGAAGGAATTTTGGCAAATAAATATTGGCACAATATTTGATGTGGAGCTCGTAGTAATTACTCAGGCTGTTAAAAATATCAAACAATCTCACCAAAACGGTAAATTCTTCATCGTTAGTGATAGCCAGGCAGTTGTAGATACTCTACAGAACGTAAATCATTCAGCAACGTTTACGCAGTTGATAAGAGATTTAAAGAGAGAGGTAGCAAGTTTTAACCACACAAACTATATCATAACGTTTATGTGGGTTCCTTCACATGTTGGCATTAGAGGTAATGAAACCGTGGATAACTTAGCAAGAACGTCGGCCACTCGAGGAGAGTTAAGACTTAAAGGTAACTTGCAGGAGATACCAAGAAAATACTCACAGGAGCTCAAGAATAAATAGCAAACCGAATGGGATTCTGATATCAGGGGGCATTATTATTACATACAGCAGCCAAAAGACTAAAAATTCCATTTGTTTTTGAAGGAGTCACTTTCTTTACACGCAGAGAAAGAAACATTTTGAACCGCATCATTACTGTACACTCAAGAACAAAAGAACATCTATATAAGTTGAATAATTCATATAGAATTATTTGCGATTGTCAAAATAGCATAGAGCTTATTCATCTTTTGTGGGACTGTTCTAGGTTCAATCACTCGCACATTATATCTACACTGACGGAAAATTAATACACTATGAAGTTTTAAGAGTCATCAACTTACATGACATGTCTTTAGTTAAGGAAATTTTGGATTTTATTTTTAAGAATGAAATTAAAATAGAATTAGTTGTATTAAAATTCTATAGGAATGTTAATTTAGCATATATGTAATATAAGCTGTAATTGATTTTGATCTGTAAACAAAAGCCACAGCACTTTATGGCGAGAGCCGTTGTGCTTACAAAAAAATATAGAATGTTTAATATGCTTTTTGTGATGTGTTTCTTGTTGTAGCATCCCAATAAATACCAAGGCTTAGTACTAAGTTGCCATGGTAGGTCACTTTTGAGGTTTTTTGTCTCCGATCTAAGATATGTGTTACACTTTGGGTAGAACCAAATTTACTGCATTGCGGTTTTACTTTTGCACCTAGTTCATAGCGATTTCCCTGTCGAAAAATACTACCTGTATGAAATATGTATGAAGTGAATTTTGTTTTATTACCGTGTTAAACCATCGATATGTAGTTAAGTTTAAGTGCTTATTATGAAATAAGATGCGGTGGATATTGTTTTCATTTTCAGGAATTTAAAAACAAAATCTCATTTCTTATATTCTTTAAGGATTTCCGATATTTTGTAACTGTATTGTTCACGATTTCCACAAAATTTATCTATAAAAACAATCTAGTAAAAACTATTTTCAATTCTCACATACCCATTAAACTTTCAACGAAGCATTATTGTATAAATCAATATACACCACCAGTTTTTACCACAATAACAATTTAGAAAGACACAAACAAATAGTGGAATTTTTTTGAAAGATTTTCTTATATTTTTTTGGAACTGTTCCTCCCATCTATGTGAAAATTGATTTCGTTTCGATGGTTTGTTTTGCCTTTTTGCTACTGGAATTACTAATAAAAGAATTGAAAGAAAAGAAATAGAAATGATAGAAAAGAATTTCTTATTAAATAAAAGAAATTAATTAATTTTAGGTTTAAGTAGATTTATTTTTAATGTAAAATAAAACATAAAGTTAGATTGGTTGATTTATTACGATTTTCAAAGGATTTGTTGGTTCAGATTATTTTTTGCTTTTGAAATTATTAATTAGAATTATAAAATGATAAATATTGTTTTAATTGATATTGATGCTAATTGGCTATTTAGTAATTGTTTGTCGAGAATCGGTCACAAAAAATCTCAGTCAAGGACGCAAAGAAAATTCCGTCGATAATGATGATTTATTTCTACATTTTAAAATCTCTTATGAACTCAAAAACACTTCTAGTCGAGGACAACAAAAAAATTATTAAAATAAAGATTACTGTAAAAACAAATTTTTATCAATTTTAAAAGTTAAGACAACAATGCATTGGGTTTAGTAGGCCGAAACATGAACGCAAACAGTTGTTCACTTTTTTAAGAGAAGAATAGGATCTTACTTTAGAATAATTTAAAATTGACAGATTGAAATAAACAGTTTTTTTCTAAATTAGCTAGACATCAGGACAGCCTCTCAATAATTAATAAGGAGTTTCAAACTAAACACTCCTCTACTCTCCTTAGCCTAAACCAATTGATTTCTACCCCACTCCTTTTTTCCGTAGGACTGGATCAGGTGCAGCAGGTCGGTGGCCCGCAGGCATAACCTTGATTTGTCTGTATAACACATATCTCTACAAATGGATAATTTTTCTCTCCAACTAGTGGGAACCAAATGGAATAAAAAAAATAAAAAAAACAAGAAAAAACTTGTAAAAATTCAAGAATTGAGGGAGTCAGAAGTAGCAGCGACGATAACGGAGTCTTATAACAGGTTAACACACACAAATGTAGGGCGAAATCCAATGGTATTGTAACATATTTCAAGTTCGAATGGATTCTTTAAGGTTGAAGCTACTAGAGTACCGATTGTCAGTAACATGGACCACCCAGATCATTCAAAACCGCCGGGAACGAATTTCCCCTATGATTTACCCAAAATTCTTGCTTTGAAAGTAAAAATACGATAAGAATAATCCAAAGATTAATATAATTCCTATCGCGCTACTCTTAGAGAATCAACAAACCTCACTCAATTTAGCCAAGAAACTTATGGAATATGAAGCTGAGATTTCCTCATCAATTCCAAAAATCCTTTCTTCTTGTCAGAAGTAATCGCAAGATGAGCTAAAAAACGTATCACATGATATACTAAAAGGAAATCTGATTGTGGCGGTTAAAGATCCTGAGGGTATTTGTCTGAGTAACTAATATCTAACTAATTCTAGTTGGAAGATTGTAAGATTGGAAGAGTTAGGAGAGGGCTTTTTCATTGTCGGGAGAGAGTCGCTGGTTCACCTGGCTATCTCTAATGGAGGGATTTACTACGGCTGCCGTATCATACTAAAAATCTATGGTAAGGATGAAATCCACATCTCTGCTCTGACATCATACTAAAAATCTATGGTAAGGATGAAATCCACATCTCTGCTCTGACATCAGCTAATCCTTTGTTAACGGAGCCTCTTACTCTTCAGGCAGCTAGATGAGAAGCGCAGAGGAGATGTTTGGCGGAATCTTGTGCCAGTTCAATTTAGATAGCGAACAAGAAAGCGCAGCAGTAAAGTTTTCACTTGCCAGTCGCGCATCCGAAAAATCCATGAGCTTTCATTCGATGGATGCCATTTAAATATGAGAGGGGATAGCGACACTACTATGGTGGAAATTGTAATGCGTTGTCATTATTATAAATACTCCAGATTAACCTTTGTCACTTCAAACTGCTTCGGCGGTACTTCTAACTCAACTCTCATGTGCGGGCATCGTTCTGATTCAGGAACCTTGGATATCTAAGAGCTCAATATCAGGGCTCTGAGCTCCCAGTTCTATCTGGGGAACAATGGTAAGGGTCGAGCTTGTATTTTAGCCAAAACTAACTTGAATACTTACTTATTACCCAGCTATTGTGATAACGATATGTTCACCATTAGCGTTGAGATCAACCAAAACTCACTTTATTTTCCAAGGACCACTGTTTTCAAAATTTCTGACTACTATTGTAACGGAAGTTCAGGAAATAGGCAAGGGATTGAACATATACAGTTACGTCATCTTGAAGTGAATCAAGAAAACTCTTTAACATAACCAAAATAACAAGAAAGTGATAAAACTGGGATCTTTATAAAAATGGTCTTAGAGTCTATAAAAAATAACTATGAATGGCTAAGAGGAGGTCTTTGAAACTTTTGTGAACAAATTGAGAAAAGTACAGAAACTTCTAGTCTCTCTAGTATGGTACCAGCCTATCTAGTATAACCGGCTCACACCTAGGGAATAACCAATAAGCAATAAAGAAACTCCTAAATAAATACTCTAAACTCTTTCTTCAAAAGTTAATATTAAGGAACTTCTTTCAAACCCAAAACATTTAAGGCGGTTAAACATATTGTTCTAAAAAAATTTAAAATTACTAACCACACAAAATCTCTAATTCAACTTAAAATTCAGTTAACCATTGAAATCAACCATAAACAAAAAAAATTTCAGAAAAAGAATATAATAACATAAAAATAATAACATACAAAAAAAAGTCAGACCAGTGCGAATAAATTCGCTCGCCAAGGGTTCCGTGAATGTAAAAGAACACAATATCAAAAATAATTGACAAAAAGTTGTGTTGTGACTTGTAATGTTTTTACATTGCCAGACCCTATGGTCTATGCGTCTATACGCATATCAAAATAAATGTTTAATCGTAAATGTCAATAGTAAATTTCAGACCGAAGTTATTACAATCACATATATACATTGATCAACAATCACACCAAAAATGTTGCTGCAAATTAAATCTTATCCATAGCTGTTTATGGTATCTCAAGAATGATTCAATTACACCAGCTTGTGGTTTAAAATGGTTTAAATTTGATTATTTTTTCAGTCAAAGAAGTGTCAAAATTTAGGGAGGGGTTTACATACAAAAATACCTTTTTTACTATAACACAAAAACTGTGCATTGCAAAATTCTAAAAAAAAATTGTAATGTGTTCTAAATTAGGTGCTCTTTCAAATGACCCCCACTCATTTGGGTCAAAAATTGTTTTTTTACCCTCCCCACACCCATCACCTAAACACACAGAAATATAATTATTTGAGCCTTCGCTATGATTTTCATTCAAAATTTACCAAACATCCTAGCTCTTTAAATTTTTTCAAATTTTGTCTGTCAATCAGTGTCAAAAAGTAGAGAGGGAACGGTCTTAAAGTTGAACTTTTGGACAATAACTCAAAAACTGTACACCGCAAAATTCTAAAAAAAATTGCAATGAGTTCTTGACGACTTTCAAATGATAGTCGCTTAGGTCAAAAAAGATTTTTTTTACTATCTTCACCCCCGTCGCCTAAACACACAGAAATGTAATTATTTGAGACTTCGCTATGATTTTCATTCAAAATTTACCAAACTTCCAAACTCTGTGAATTTTTTCGAATTTTTCTGTCCATCAATGTCGAAACGTAGGGAGGGGGAGGGGGGGGGGCGGCGGTCTGAAAGTCGCGCTGTTTTCACAATAACTCAAAAACTGTGCACCGAAAATTCTAAAAAAAATGCAATGTGTTCCTAATTAGGTGCACTTTCAAATGAAACCCCACTTGACCATGTTTTAAATAGTGCTTTTACCCCTTCTCATGCCCCCCCTTAATAAATATAATTATGAGTATGTGACACTTTTATATATTTTTTATTAAGATTGTTTAGGTTCGGAGCTAATCGAGGCAAAAAAACAAGAAGAAAACGTCATTATTCAAAATTGCACAAAAAATGGTGAGGTGTAAAATTCCAAAATAAATTTTTAAGGAATACTGAAATGAAGCCCTTTCATATTATACCCTACTTAAATCCATAAAAAATATATTTTCTCAAAGGTCTCACATCATATCCCTGTAAACGAAACGAAAACCACTTTTTTTCTATTTGTATCCGTCATTTCATTTGGACAGATTAGTTTTATACGCATCTCAAATTTCAAGTCCATATAGCATTTATAGTTTACGAGATAATCGATATAATTTGAAAAACTCGTTTTACTATCACTTATAGGGTTCGTTATAAAAAACGGAACTCTAAAAACTTAGCTTAGGATGTTGATTATAGTAATTAGATGGTAGATCCACAATAGACGATAGATCCTGTTTCGGTAGATATTGTTGCTTACCGAGACAATTGTTAGTGGCAAAGCATCGAAATTGGATCTCGATAAATATACCGGATACCTAGTTACAAATTGGAACATTCCTTTTATAACAAGCATGGTGTCTGTGTATTTGTTCGAGATTCACTTTCATGTATGAGAATTAAGGCCTACGAGTTGAACTCTAAGCACTATAATTCTATAGCACTGAAGATCTCAGGTGTTGATGAAACTATGTTTGTAATAGGATTATACAGATCCCCAAATTCTCCCTCAGGATGTCCTTTTTTCGATAAAATATCGGCTAATCTAGACAAGATTACCACGGAGACTACCCCAAAGCAAGACTGGTCATTCTTGGAGACTTCAATATTCATAATAAAGAATGGCTTAAGTATTCATCGCGCACTGACGACGTAGGAAGGCAAGCCGAACTGATACTCGCAGATTATCACGGTTTGACGCAAATGATAGAGTGTCCCACTAGAATCGCAGACAATTCAAATCATACCAATAATTAGCTGGATCTGTTTTTGACAAACAAACCAGATACTACGAAGACAAAAGTTGATCAACCCCTGGGATCATCGGACCATTTACTAATATCAGCAATAGTGCAATTTACATCACCGACACAAATTAAAGCAAATCCTCGACGGGTTTGGAACTATAAACGCGCTGACTGGGAGGGACTGAGAAACTTTTATGATGAAACACCTTGGAAAACTATTTGTTGTGTTGATCAAGATCCTAGCACATCGGTAATAAGAATTTCTGAAATTATAAAAGAAGGAATGCGGCGGTTTATTCCAAATAGACTAATCACTCCAAAAACTGAGCCTTGGTTCACACGGGATGTTGATGAGGCAGTAAGGAATAAACGCAAAGCATTCAAGACGTATAACGCTAATAAAACACCTCAGACCCATAGCGCCTATAAGAAAGCCAGAAATATTAGTAAATTCAAAATAGACTTGGACAAAGACGCGTTTATCCAGAAGAAAGCAAAGAAATTCGCCGAGCACCCATCTGGCTCATGTAGTTTCTTTCAGGCAGTTAAATCAGTCCAGAGCAATTTTACTCGATCCTCTATTCCAACCTTAGTTCTGAATGACATTCCCGTGAGCGACTCGAAAGAGAAAGCGGATCTTTTGGGTCGTATTTTCGCAGAAAACTCAAACATAGTTGAACCCCCCCATTCTCCTACACTCATTCCCCCAGTTGTAACGAGAATGAAACCAATTATTTTTCGTTGCAATATTGTACGGAAAATGCTTCTTTCTATCAATATCAACAAATCTGCTGGCCCCGACGGTATTCCACCCCTCATTCTTAAAAACTTTGCTAGACAACTAGCTCAAATTTTAACAAAAATTTTCTATTTATCTTATAAAACCGGAATATTTGCCGACTCTTGGAAGCTGGCCAGCGTTCAACCCATACCAAAGAAAGGCAGTAAGATCCCAAGTAACAAATTTTGTTTACAAATTTTGTTTATACATTTTGGGGAATAATTTTGGCTTTTACTGAACGTTTACGGATATCAATTCGCGTAAGAATTATGTATGGTTACAAACACGTACGTAGTGTTACAGAAAGCAAAATGTATGCGATTTTTATCACTACGGATTACTTACAAAAAAGTTACAATCTCATACTTTAATACAAAGTTTCGGATGATTTTTTGTAAACAAAAAATATAAATAAATATACAAATACAATAATATATTTTATGTTTATAAAATGCAAATATTATATTTTGGCATAACTAATTTTGTACAGTTGGATGTCAAAATCTACAAACGAATAATAAAATTTCGATTAAATTTTGGAAATACTTTTAAATTAATAATGCGCCATAAAAATAATAAATTATTAAATATAATTTTAAAAAAAATTTTATATGTCAATTTATTTTAGAGAGATAAAATTATATAAAATTTGTTTTATTATTTTCATAAATTTAAGTTTTTCTAAAATACTTATAACATAAGTTATAAAACCCAATAAAGTTTCATTAAATGTATTTTGTTATTTTTTTTAAATACAGTCAAATATTAATTTTGCTTAAAAATGGCTGAGTTTTCAATTGTAAGCTTTCAAATACAAGTTAACCCTATGTAGATATACAGAGAGTGTACAGAATATATACATTTACATTTTATTTACATTTACACTTCCATATTTAAAATGTTAACATGTTAACGTAATGTAAACGCTATGTGTTTGATCTGTAAACATAATCATACAATTACAACTTCCAATTCAAAGAGTTTACATGTATAAATTATGTAAACGCTTAGTATTAGCCTCGTTGTTGTGCATTTACATTTACACCTTCCTTTTACAAATATTTACTTGTATATGTTTTGTAAAAGCTTTGTATAAATCCTTTTACAACTTTTGACATTTGTGAAATAAACAAAAGTGACATTTATTTTTTATTTGGTACAAGCAATCCTCATAAGTGCATGAGATATATGTCCAATTTTTTTTACATAAACGGGGGGTGGGTGATTATGTACATTTAAACTTACACAATTATTTACATTTACATATGTCAATAAATTAGTAATTGTAATCCTGGCATTGCGATTCGGCCAGCTCTAAAGATAATAAGTTTAAATGTATCTTGTAATTATCTTACGAAATTTTGCCTCAAAGTGTTCTAAGCTTGGCATTGTTGGACCACAATAAAATGCAAATGGTCTCCGAATTCCGAATGATCGGTTATACATAAAATCGACCAAAATTCTCTTTGCTATTAAAAATGGGAAGGCCGTCAATGTTAAAGGTAACTGAAATATGAATTAGGTGATCCAAATTCGAAAACTTCAACCAACGTATTAGCTCATAATACCAAAGCTTTCCACTACCCGTTCAAATAATATTTATATTTTGAAGTGTTTGCAATAATTTTCGGGGATTCTTTGGTTAGAAATTAAATCCACGAAACTTTAAAATCACAAGTAACTCTTAAATTAATTAAGACTTAAGATTCGATTAACTAATGCCCAATATATTGAGTTGTCTATCACTGAAAGCTGGCTTTAAATTTCTTTATCATCGCACGATGGAAACAGACATCTTTTATTAAACAAAAAATTTTGACTTAAGAAAACTGTATAAATTATCTGACAGTATAAATACATTCCTAATGTAAATGTCCCGTAAATATACGGTAAGTATATAAGTTCTCAATAAAATAAAGTTTTGTAATTAATCTGTAAATGTAAAAATATATTTACAAGGCCAACGTTTAGTATATTTACAATGTAGCTAGAAGCTCTCGTAGACTTTACACAATGTAGTCATTTTGTAGAAGTAATAATACAGTTACATAGTACATAATCAGAAACGTTACATTCGAAGCTATAAGTTTACTACTACACTGTAGCTTTACTGTGTACAATCAGAAACAATATTTTGTAGAAGTATAAATACCGCAACCTATTTTGGGTACAGTATGTGTTCCGTAAATAAAACAACAATAGTTTGTGACTATAATATATACAAAATGTTACTTGGGATAGATCCTAACAATTATAGACCAATTGCAATTCTGTCGGTTTTAACTAAAATATTTGAAAAATATGTTAACTACAATTTGATAGATTATTTGGAAGTGTCGCGGGAATTTCGGAATTCAGTGTTTCACTTGACATCTCTAAAGCATTTGATAAAGTGTGGCATAAAAATCTTATAGCTAAATTAAAATCTTATGGCATAGACCATCTTACTGTCTCATGGATTCATAGTTTTCTTACAGGTCACCAATTTCATGTTAATTTAGATGGTATCACATCCAATATTTTCACAACCAATGCTGGGGTTCCCCAAGGTTCGGCACTCTCACCAACCTTGTTTCTTCTATACATCAATGATTTACTTATTTCCACAGTGCACCCAATCCATAGTTTTGCTGATGACAGCACATTACATGCATCACATGCATCGCCTAAATTTCGATCTCATACTGCAATTACCACTGATAGAGAGTTGCTAATTGATTCTATCAACAAAGATCTGGAGCGTATAATGGAATGGGGTGATCGTAATCTTGTTTCATTTAATCCAACCAAAACCAAACTATGCCGTCTTTCACGAGCGACATAAAAATTTTCCTATTAAAATAAACCATGAGGAATTGCGTGAGGTTGAATCAGTTAGACTTCTTGGAGTGGATATTCAAAATAACCTGAAATGGAATAAACATGTGTTCAACCTCGCTAAATCTGCAATGCAAAAATTAGGATTCTTGAGTCGATGTAAAAAGTATTTCAATCCCGAGCAAATTTTGCTAATCTTCAAGTCCTTTATTCGTCCATGTATGCTGTCATGTTTGGGGAGGTGCTTCTCAGTCAACAATAAATTGTCTAGACTCTGTACAGAGAAAAGCAATACGGTTGATTGGTAATACCGAACTAACGGACCAGCTTGATTCACTTCAGCACAGAAGAAATGTGGCTGAATTGTCAATCTACTATAAATATAACTTTAGCGAATTCTCCTCTAAGAAAATTCAAAATATCTTCCATCGTGTGCGCACTATAATCGACAAACAAGAGCTGCTGAGTTATCCCATCCATTTGTTGTACAAATACCTCGTTGTAGAACTGTGTCCTTCCAAAACGACTATTTTAATAGAGTGGCCAAATTATGGAACTCATTGCCTTCCTCTGTATTTCCCGATGAATTTTCCCCTCAAGCATTTAAAGAAAATGTCCATCGTCATTTAAAACAATTAGTATAGTTATCCCTATATCCCCATTCCTTCCATTTTCCTCATCTCCTTTCTTTATAGTTGACATGGTATCTTCGGATATTCAAAGAGTCTAAATAATGAATATTTCATATATAGTGTGGTAAACATGTCTAACTAATTAAAAAAAAAAAAAAAAAAAGATCCACAAAGCTCTGCAACCTCCCAGCAACTGAATCGATTTTACAATAAACCACAAATTCTTATCCCTGATCACTGTTACAATCCAACTTTTCTACAAGTGGCCAAAGTGGTCTGCCACTATTTATTAGATTTTTAAATTCATGCATTTAATTACAATTATATTTCTGAGTCTACAATTATACATTATTAACTTCCCGATATGGGAAGTTATTGTTTTTGGGTCGATTTTCGAAATACGAATTTTTATGATATCTTTACGTTTCATGACCTTCTGAAGCTGTTTAGACCATTTTTAGCTAGCAGTCTGTATGTGTATGTGTGTGTGTGTATGTGTGTATGTATTGCTGTATATGCGGATTAATTTTTTCTCAACGCTTTCTCAGCATTATATGGCTCGATTTTAACGAATATGGTCACAATCGATGTATCTTGGCGTAACTTAAAGCCCAGTCCTTTTCTAGCGAAATTAAATCATTTATTTTTTAGTGGTTTCCAAAAAATTGAAAATTATCTCTTGCAAATATTACGAGAATAAATAACGTGGGTAGATTCCCGACTACTTTAAAGGCGTGGATGTAAAATGCTCTTACACTAACAGGGGCATGAGTCAACGAATATAGGTTAGAAACCAACCATGCAAAAACAGAACTAGTGCTTTTCATCAGGAAACACAGGCTCACCGAAATCAGCTCCATCACCCTGGAAGGGAGTGATTTAATACTTGCTAAACAAGCAAAATATCATGGTAAATGATAAAAACAAATGACAAAAAAACTCAGCTGGAAATAAAATAGCAAGTAAAGAGTAAAAAAAGCAACGGGAGCGCTTTACTTATGCTAAAAAGCCATGAAAAAAGATGGGATCTTGCACCTTATATATCCCAATGGCGTTATACCTCTGTGATTAGACGAATCTTAATGTAGGGTGTGCTCATATGGTGGACTGCACTGTCCGATGCTAACAACCTGATTTTGGTAGAACAAGGGTAATGCATATTCGTATGCCACTTGGGTCATTCTAAATCTTTAGCCCTGGATAAGCTAAGTTAACAGGGAACATCCAATACACCTCTTCAACTCAGTGCTACGTCACTGTGAATCGTTAGTCACTTTGCACACTCCAAAATCCTGCACGAGCAAGGACTCAACCATAAGAACATGGACTACATCCCGCTTTAAAAGAGGTTGCTGTACTCTCATACCCTTCAGGATTGCGGACTTTAACGTACTGCTTGATTTTTCATCTAACAGTGCTTCAAATTCATAATATTTATAATTAAAGTTTATGATAGAAATATGCAAGTCGACCAACAAAGTCACTTCAAAGTAACGCGAGAATCATGGTTCTTGATAAAAATAACAAATTGCTAGAGGGATAGTTTGTAAGGCTTTTGCTTCATTCGTACTTTGACGTTTAGGTGTCAGTTGTATTTGCACGAAATTTTCAATAATAATTTTTCCATTATTGACCGCTCTTTGCGTTCATCGATCTATTTGTCAGAGTCGACCACCGCCGTAAACTGTCACTCTCGTTAGCTATCATACTTTGGCCATGGGGGCATATTTAGTTAGTCATATAGTTTTGGATTTCTTTCTTAAGAAATCGTGTTTGTTTCCCCTAAGTTGTGGTCTCTGCAATATTTTTTTTACTGGTTCGTTTGTCCACAAAACACAACAGTTTTGTAATTATTGCTTATGTTTATATCAATATTTTAAGCATAAGTGATTGATGATAAAAATTTCAGCCCATGTTTCAATCATTTGTTTGTTGGCCTATTTCTTTTTTTTTTTATTTTTATTACCTTGTGACATTTAAGGTCCCACGAATATACCCAACTAATTTGTATCAAGTTAAAATGGTCCACGTTATAATAGGCAAAATAAATTTATAATTAAGAAACTAGGTAAGAAGCAGAGCATTTTTCGACAAAGTTAGATGGGTAAATTCTTTCAATGAGTTTTACTCAGTTTACTATCAAATCTAATTGATTAGTTGTATTTTCGCATCTGGCTTCCATTCGTCGCACTTGCTATTGTACGCATAGCTGAAGTTTATCTATAAAAATTATTAATCCTTTTAAGAACTGTGGACGCCGGATGGCTACAAAATATGCTATGTGTAACCAAATACCTTTAAGCTAATCATATCATAATTTCATGAATGTAGAATTATTAGATACCCGAATAGAAAATAAAAACTGTGGTGAAATGATATTGATAAAACAAAAGATGAATCTAAAACTTTTATTTACACAAAAAGGATACATAATTTTGTTAAACAAAAAGGACTACATTCACAATTGTGTATTAATTACACCTTCTAGCTAAAATCGTAATGAACTTATATTTTTGTTTCCTTTTATTTTTCCATCCTCTATCATATCATTTTATTTCCGTCGTCGTTATCATTTTTATTTTGATCTTGATTGTTTAAAAAATCCCTGCGATACTGAAGAAGATTAACCTTTTGGATTATTAGATTATATAAATTAAAGTTACGTTGGAAAACAGAAACAAAACTTAGAAAAAAGAATTTAGTTTTTTTATCTCTAAAGAAGATCAGTTATAAGAAAATGACTGTTTTTTAGTTCATAAATTTTATCGTATAAAACAGATTGAAGTGTTATTTATTATTGTTTGTTTTTATTCGTTGAATGATAATTTTTGAATGCATTTATCTATTGAAACAAGACCTAGACGTTGAATTAAAACTTTATGGTCAACACGAAATTTAAATATAAGGATTAAGTTAAAGGGAATTTAAATATAAGGAGTGTATTCCAATTTTTTTCATCGTAAGAATGGTTCAAAACTTTTATTTTAAGTGAAGTTATAAAACGAAAAGAAAATAAATATTAAAAACCATCATATACGTCTCGCCATCGGCAACTGTTTCATAATATTTTCAAACAATGTTTAACATCTAATCGAAAATTTCTTTTGACAACAAAGTCTGAAAATGTTTTTTCATATCTGTCTCGTGATCACTGATCTAAACCAGTAAGCAATTTTTTTTTATTTTGTTTGATTAAAAAACAAATCGATGTCAGAAAAACAATGTACAGGAAAAAGTTCAACATAACTTAAACTTTTATATAAACTTGCTTTGTCTGGAAATCAAAAGACATAACAAAATTTTTTAAAGAAAACAAACCAGGAACGAACAAACAAAAAATTTAAGAAAACAAAAATTATATTTTAGGTAAAGTTGTTGAACAGCGATTATTTGTGAGGAGCAACGATTTTTATAACAGCAGAATAATAAAATAACCTGAGTCTAGATATAGTTGCTTAGCAATGAATCCATCTATTTTTTTTCATTTAAGGTGCCCTATCTCAGAATATTTTTAACTGAGTTGACTGTGGCGCCGAGCTGGCAATAGAATAATTTGTAATATCAGTCAAAATGCGACTCTTTAAATCAGTGGCGTCATTTCACCAAAATCTTGGGGGGGGGGGGGGGGCGAGAATTTAAATGACATAAAAAGATTTTTTTCGTAAAACATAACATGTACATTTTTATACACACATATATTTAAAAGCATTTAAATGCATGGTCTTAGAAATGAAACTAAAATGCTTTTGAGCTACCTTGGTTACTATGTTAGATCTTTAACTTCTATTGTTGTTTCATCGAAGCGAATGCCGCAAAGTTCTGCAAAATCCCTTCATTTGTTAAAAATAATTTTAAATTTAGTATCATCTCTGCATTGTTTAAGCATCAAGAAAGTAGTTTGGCATTACCGCCAGCCAGCGAGTTTCACTGTATCCAATAAGTTGGTTATGTTCGACATTATTTTTGCCGCAGAACTCCTTCAACGTCTCCAGTAAAGACAGTAAAATATCCAATTTTTTTTAACCCTGCCATTTAAATCAGCAGCATTTCTTATTGCATTATTTAGAATATGGGCTGCGAATCCAATACCCAATACATTCTGGTTCAAATTCGAGCTTAGCTTGTTCTTAAATTTTCACTTTTTGACGTGACACCACTAAAATTGGTATTCGATTTATCAGCGCAAATTGCAACTAACTTTTTGTCAATGTTAAATAACAACAAGAAAACAAAATAACAACAAAACTTGTTCAAGCTACTGGAGCTGACGGCTTATAGCAACGCCTTTTTATGTTTATCTGTATCTATATGTCTTTTAATTCATAATGTCCACTGTTAGTTTGCAAATTCACTCCGACTGGTAATACAATAAACCTTTGCGTCGTTATATTTTGATTTTTTTATAAAAGGATAGTCCAATTCAATATCGTATGAGAATTTACGTAAACGTTTTCTATCCATCTTGATTTGCAGGAGAACTTTTTAAATATAATTTTAAAAATTAGTAAAAATTTACCTTTTGCTTAAAACTTTTGTTACACAAGTAGACTGCAAAAGAATTGGAACAATTTATTTTAATTTTACTAAATAATTAATATCTTTTCTGTATTCTGTAAGTATAAGAGGTATACAGTATACCTCTCGTTCTATCTTTTGCAAATCTATACCATTTATCAAGTTTTTATGCTCTCTACTTTGTTTGTTCTTTATTGAGAAAAAAAAATTATAAATTAGAAAATATTAATTTTACTTTTGAGCTACCAGTTAAAGTGTGTTTTAAACAGAGTTTGAAACGCTACTTATATCACTACTTTACTTTGTTTTTTCAGAGTGCGTAGCTTAAAAAAATATAACACTCCCACATACAGGAGGGAAAATAATAAAATATCATTCTTGCTACTAAATTGAAATAAATATTTTCTTTCAAATAATCAAAACTTTTATTTTTGCTTCAAATTTGATGCTTTCCAACGTAAAATGCTTTGATTCGTTCAATTATTCATGTACTGTTAGAAAAATGAATATAAAGGATGACGTAGAGGGACTGGTCATAAATCGAATAAAAGAACAGGAAAATGTAATCTGCTCCAAAGGAGTAAAATCATTTTTTTTTTACATTTTAATTTTTGAATATTATTTCAAAGGATTAAAATGAGTGCTCGAATAAAGTAAAACTCTGGTTTGAAAATTTAAATGTTTATGAATTTATACGGAAAACTGCGACTTTTTAAGTAAAATATTTTGTATTTTATTTTTCATAATGCAATGCCCCCCCCAGCCCTACCCAATTGACGCCTCTGCTTTAAATATAGATAATGTAAATAAAGATTTTGGCCATAGCAATACATATATAAATAAAAAATGTATTCGTAGAGGAATCACTAAAATTTGTTTTCCATAGAAACCAATTTTTGCTTTTTTTGAAAAATAGAATTTTTCTATAATAGCATATGAAAAGTCTATTTTCATCACGCTTAATGCCCTGGGAAAATGGGATCTTTTTTCACTAGTGTATAAAGAATAACAAATTGTAGTTGCTATGGTTTTTCATATAATTTTATAAAGTTTTTTAAACAACGCAATCATGAAAAAATAGAATATGCATTTCTAATGTTATGTTGTTGATTTCTAATTTTATAATAAATAATAACCAATAAATATCGATTATATATATATATATATATATATATATATATATATATATATATATATATATATATATATATATATATATATATATATATATATATATATATATATATATATATATATATATATATATATATATATATATACTATCATATATATATATATATATATATATATATGTATTCTATATATATGTATTCGTATTTCTATGATAGTATATATATATATGTATATATATATATATATACTATCATAGAAAAAATTGCATTTCCTACGCGATGAAAAAACGTTTTTTCGTTCATAAACATGTCTCACTCGACGCTGGTAAGTCTCGTGAACAAATATTTACTCACGAAAAAAAACAATGTTTTCGTCCCATGTAGGAAACTATACTATATTGTAATCTCTCGACGATGAAATAAAAAATTTGATTTTGAGTAAAAACAAAATTTATAATGTATTGTTTTTTAATGTACTAGAGAGAAATATTTTATATACTCTGAATTTTACATAATATAAATTAGTTATTTAAAATATAGTTCTCTTTAGTTCTCTTCAACTAATACATCAGCAAAAAGTTTTGTCTTCAGAACTTTTCTCAACTCCGTGAATATATAAAAAAAAGTTGCTACAAACTGCCACTAGATGGTAGTGATGTCATGAGCACCTGGTATCCTGAGAAGCCACTGTTAGCCATTTTGTTTTAGTGAGCAAAGCAAATTGGAAGAAGATAGCTGGTATGAGTTTTGATTAAAGTTCATTGTGAAATCCATGAATGGTAATACATAATCCTCACCTCCGTGAAACTCCAAAACAGGTAAGGATATATTCAAGTAATAATTTTAATATTATATTCACTTTTGTTGAAGTGAATATTGATTAATATTAAATTTGAAGTTTTAGAATTTTATCACATTTGGAGTAAAATGTTGTGTAAATATAATATTTTTCACCTCCGTGATCCTCACCTCCGTGAATGATTTCACAACTTATTGTTCACGGAGGTATAAAATAATTTTTTTAAGTGTTACCATAAATGAAGCTGAATTGCCATAAGTGTTACCATAAATGTAGCTGAATGTAAATATATAAATAAATTAAGAAAAAAAAAATTAATTTCTGTGAATTTTACTACTTGAAAATGCACTGTTCTGTGAGAATGACCCATGTATAGTATAATTCATTTTTGTTCAAAAAATAATAAAAGTAAATCAAGTAATTTATCTAACAAATTTAACTTCTTATGACAAAGATATTAATAAAAATTTAAATAATTAAATTATGAAATGGATATTTGGACCGGCTTAGACCGTTTATGAATTGAATTGCATGATTTATGGTTGCCCGGGGTAGGTGCTGCCAATATTAAACAACGAACCAATCTTGGCCCAGTACTGGCGAGCCAAGCCTTGGCTAGTTAATTTTGGTTTCAGTCTGGGCCAGTTGTAAATGCCTAGACTGAACCAAGATTCAGTTTATTATATTACGCATTATTTACTGTCTAATGTAGTGTAAACATGTGCAAGCCATATTAAGTTTTTCTCTAATTTTATATATATTACGCTTTCCACAACTTCTTTCCACACATTTATAGGAGGTCTGGAAAAAAAATTGGTTTGGGAGACCTGGCCCAAGTCTTATTTGCCAGACTTGGCCCCAGTGGCGTAGCTAGCATGGGTGGCACCCGGGGCGGATATTGTGGTGTCACCCCGAGAATAAAAACTGTCAAAATTAATAAAAGGCCAATAAACATGGGGGGGGGGGGGGTCAATATAAAGCAACAAACATTTTCATAGAACCAAAAAATTGTAATATGTAAAACATTTCCATAATATGGAGTCAACTTAAAATTCAACCTAAGTGAGTTTGGGGTGCTGCCTCTGTTTCCATCTTGGCCCTCTTGGACTCTGTTCAAAAGCGAGCTATACGAATTGTAGGTGATCGAACTTTGACATCAAAACTTGATTCCCTACAACATCGTCGCACTGTTGCTGACCTCGTTGTTTTTTACAAATATCGTCATCAGCAGTGCTCAGATGAAATCAGCGGCATCATGCCTCAATCTTATTCTTACCCCCGTTCCACTCGGCAATCGGCTGCCGCAACCAGTGAAATGGTAAAGATCCCGCGCTGTCATACTGGCAGATCGCAGAGAGACTTCTTTGTCCGAACTGCGTACAAATGGAATAGTTTGCCGGAATACTTAGTCTCAGGTGGCTTCAACCCACAGATGTTTAAAAAAAGCGTTAATCTACACCTTAGAACGCCAGTTGTTGTGGGACCCAGGTCTAGACCTAGGTCTTAAAAGGTATTTATGTGTTGTTGTGACACATATTCTAAACCCTATTACACAACACATTTTATTAAAAAAAAATTAAATAAGTTATGCAGAAGTTTCAACTTCGAAATTATTATCATCTCAAAGGCGTAATCGTGTCGGCCTAAGGATTCGAACCAGGCACTGAGGAGGAAGGTTCGAATTCATCCGAAACACGAAAAATGCGAAGTGGAGTTTTTTTCTGAGAAACTTCCAACCATACCTTTGAATTGAAAACATTTTAATTACTTCTTTACTTACTGGAGTTAAATTGATCTCAAAAAATCCCCAATATTGTAATATATTTTTTTTAAATATAAGAAAAGTGCAACGTACAAATATAATAAATAAAAAAAATTATGTATAGTATTATTTCATTCTCCGGAATATTTCTATTTTGCGTAAATTTTTTTAGGAGGTTACTATTGTTGTTGAAAAGGTCATGAAATATTCCACAAGAATTTATTAAATTATTTTTCACACATTAAATGGCTTTTAATGTCTCAAGTAGAGTTTCTCCCGTAGATCAAAAATAAAAAAATTTACAAATCAATAAAATTAAAAACTTTACGTATGAACGTAAAACTCAAGTTAAAACAACTAAGCTTTGACGGATTATTTTGTTTTTTAAATTTTATATAAATAATTAAAATGTATGAATAAGTTTATATTATATAATCTTAATTACAATTTCAATAGAAGACAAAGTGGAACTCAATTTATGTTTAGTGTTTACTACAATATTGATATTGATTGTCATATAATTCGAATTTATTTATATATATTTAAACTAAAGAAAATGTTTTATTTAGCATAAATAAATTGCCTAAATTTAATTTTGAGTAACGAAATATTTTTTTCATTTAAATAACGAAATTCTGTTTTTTTTTTTAAATCGGGACATTTTTAAAATGAAGCGGGACGCGGGACAAATGGTTAAAAATCGGGACTGTCCCGCCAAAATCGGGACGTCTAGTCACCTTATTTAAATCTCTTTAACAGCTGCAAACTTAGAAATCACATCTTCAAAATTTATATTTTGTGTTGCCTCATGTTTTATTGTTAATATGCCAAGATTGTTAAGCCTCGTTTGGGGTCATTGTTGCCAGCATGTAATTTTTAATTAATTTTAATTTGCTAAAACTCCTCTCACTCGAAGCCACTGATACGCAAATAGTCATAAATAACCTTAGTGCGACCATAAGATTCGGAAGAGATTTTGTAAAATCCCATTCCACGATCAATTTCAAAATGTCTATAGGCAAACCTAGTTAGAAACTGTTACATTGCCGCTTTTAAATGCCTTTTCAACCTTAGTATCTCTATGACGGGTTCTGTTTCTGATACCTCATCATAAAAACCGGTAAATTTTGATTCAGATAACTCCAACTCTTCACTGTTCGCCAAAACCCCAGTGTTTGTCAGCAAAACCTCGAACAATGAAGCTACATCTTGGACATGACTTTAATCTTGTTCGGAGTTCAACACTGAACCGTCGTAGTACTCCGATTTTTTCACAGCAAAATCTATTGCCTCTTCTACAATATGACTAGGTTTCAATATAGAGACGAAGTGACTGTATTTTTATAACTAATTGATCAATATTTAAGCTTGTGCTTTGAAATACAATCCAAGCACAATTTATTCGCCTTAAAACATCATTCCAAAACAAAAGATAGCAAAGAAATGTAAAATCATACACAATCACCACGCACAAGGTTCTGTGCAGCGCCTCTAGTGTCTACATTTTCTTGTTGATCACTTAATTTGTTGATCTCTTAATTCAATTGCAGCCACAATCCCATTAAAATTTTCATCCAATACATTACCTGAAGCATGATGAGCATCCCAACGCGTTGTTGAGTCTTTTAAAAGTTGCTTTGCTGTGTTTAACAAGCACTTCCCAGCAGCTAATCGAAGCAGAAAAAATGTAAAAATTCCAGTGTTCCGAAAAATGTTACAAAAGCTACATTTTGTGCAAATGAGTGTTGGTCACATAAATTAGTTGACTGATCTATACACCAACAAATGTTTGTTGTTTTTTGCTTTAATAATAGCTTGCACTCCTTCATGTATACACTGAAAAAAAAAATGTAGTTCATGACAACCTCATCTCGAAGTTGGCAGTTGATTATTCATGCAAATAAAAATTATTTGCAAACAATTTCACTGTGATTTGGACAACTACACGATAACATTTTCCTAACAACAGAATGAGGTTTATTTAAAATATGAAGTGTAATATCCAATATAACAGTAGTTGAATAAAGATAATAACTATTTCCCTGAAAAAAAATTTTTTTGGCCTTATATCATGAATTTTTTATTTTAAAGTTTAAGTATTTGAGATTAATTGAACTATATTTTATTTTCACATAAATATTTCGTGTGATTGTCTCAACTTCATCGATTCATAATTGTAGAGTTGTTGAAGCAATTTCGTAGTTTGATTCGCCATATGTGACCGCACGGTAAGGTTGAGACAATTGCATTTCGATTGGAAATAGGACATGTTTTTTTCAGTGTACCACTCATAACAGCTGCATTATCATAACCTTGGGAACGACAATTCATAATATCTAAACCGTCATTTTCAAGATTTTTAAGAATTTCATCGCTTAAAGCAGCTGCTTTTTTTCCACGTAAAGGAAAAAGTCCAAGGAATACTTCTTCGATTTCCACTTTTCTATCATCAATTTTCACATAACGAATCACTTCTGACATTTGATCAATATGTGAAATGTCAGGTGTGCTATCAAGCATAATTCCAAAATATTTATACTTTTTACTTCGGTCTGAAAGACCTAAGTATTACATTCATGAGCTCAAAGTCAAATTCTTACCCCCCACTTTTTTTGGCATTTTTCGACGTTTTAGGACCAGCTGATTCTAAAAAAGCAAAAAAATAAAAATGTATGTCTGTCTGTAGGCCGTCCGTCCGTCATTACCTACGCTGCAGGGAAAACGGCTGGAGGGATTTCAAAATTTTTTTTTTTCTAAAAATAGGTATTCACAAGAGACAGGTCCGAAAGGACGCTGTGTTCGATAACTGTACCGGAAGAGTGTCAAAAAAATCATTATGTGTGTCAAAAATAGCAAATTTTCATATTTTTGGCTTTAAAAACGTTCATTTTAAGTGATTACGAGTAGGAACATTGAATTTGGAGAAATCTTGATGGTCGGGATTGGTATGTGAGACCAAAATCTAGATTATTGCATTATAAGTTTGTCAAAAAAATGTTGTCAAGTGTGTCAAAAGAAAGATTTTTATTTATTTTTTTACCTAATTTTTTGGAAAATAAATAAAATTAATTGTTTGTTGGAAATAAAATTTTATTATTATTATTGAGAATTATGGCATTATAAGTTTGTCAAAAAAATGTTGTCAAGTGTGTCAAAAGAAAGATTTTAATTTATTTTTTAGCCAATTTTTTGGAAAAAAAAATTGTTTGTTGGAAATGAAACTAACTAAAACCGATTTATTATTATTGAGAATTATGGCATTATAAGTTTGTCAAAAAAATGTTGTCAAGTGTGTTAAAAGAAAGATTTTTATGTATTTTTTTACCCAACTTTTTGGAAAAAAATAAAATTGTTTGTTTGAATTGAAATTTTATTATTATTATTGAGATATAAGTTTGTCAAAAAAATGTTGTCAAGTGTGTCAAAAGAGAGATTTTTATTTATTTTTTTCCCAATTTTTTGGAAAAAATAAAATTGTTTGCTCGAAATGAAATTTTATTATTATTATTATTGAGAATTATGATGTCACCTAACTTAGCCCCGCCATTTTTAAGAAAATTAAAAACAAAGATTGTGCTGTATGTGCTACTCAGTTGTGCTGGATGTGCTACTCAGAAAGAATGCCATATCACCAATGGAAAAAAGTTGGCACGGTGAAACAATTTTTCGAGCAGAAGTTAGCCCCGTCATTTTGAAAAATCTGAAAAACAAAGGTTGTCCTGTATTGTCCTCGAGTTGTGCTGGTTGTGCTATTTAGAAAATAATTGCATATCCCTAGTGGAAAAATTTTATAACACTAAAATCATTCTTTCGAGTAAAAGTTAGCCCCGCCATTTTGGAAAAAAAGAAACACAAAGGGTCTGCTGTACGGTGTTAGAGTTGTGCTAGTTGTGCTATTCAAGAACAAATTTGTACCACCAGCAGAATAATTTAAACACGCTAAAACGATTTTTCGAGTTGAAGTTAGCCCCGCCATTTTGAAAAAAATTAAAAGCAAAGGTTGTGCTGTATTGTGCTAGGGTTGTGCTGGTTGTGCTACTCAGAAATAGTTCCATATTATCAATGAAAAAAAGTTGGCACACTAAAACGACTTTTCGAGCAGAAGTTAGCCCCGCCATTTTGAAAAACATGAAAACCAAAGGTTGTGCTGTATTGTGCTCGAGTTGTGCTGGTTGTGCTACTTAAACAAAACTTTCGTAACCCTAACATAATTTTTTTACAAAGCTAGCATCATTTTGTCCGACTAGAAGTTAACCCCGCCATTATGGAAGAAATCAAAAACAAAAGAAGTGCTGTATTGTGTTATAGTTGTGCTGGTTGTGCTACTGAAAAAACATCGTATCACCAACAGAATAATTTAAACCACGCTAAAACCTTTTTTCGAATGAAAGTTAGCCCCGCCATTTTGTAAAAATCAAAGAAGAAAGGTTGTGCTGTATTGTGCTACAGTTGTGCTGGATGTGCCACTCAAAAAGAATCCCATATCAACAATGAATAAAAGTTGGCACGCTAAAACGATTTTTTCTTCATAAACTTTTTGAATCACTCTTGATAATGGCGTAAGCCGAAATGCATTGAGAAAAAATTTTTAGAAAATAAAAATAAAAACATATTTGCGAAATATAAAAACAAGTGTTATTAGTTTCTAATTTATTTATATATATATATATATATATATATATATATATATATATATATATATATATATATATATATATATATATATATATATATATATATATATATATATATATATATATATATATATATATATATATATATATATATATATATCTATATATATATATATATATATATATATATATATATATATATATATATATATATATATATATATATATATATATATATATATATATATATATATATATATATATATATATATATATATATATATATATATATATATATATATATATATATATATAACGATATGAGATATAACGGAATTATCCGGCACTCTCACGGTGGCACTTTTCGACCTACACCAAAAATATTTTCTGTGTATATTGCAGCAATCAATCTCTTGGATAAATTCGCAAACTGGCCATATCGGGGTACCATTTAAGCGACCAGAGCATTAAAAGCCGAATAATCTAAGGCGTTATAACTCCCGTTTAAATCATAATGTTTAAATAAAATTGATAAATATTTTATATTTGAACTACTTTTTATCATTTTTTGCAAAATAAAAACCTCAGCGCAAAAGGTTCCTGAAAAATCAGCTGTTTTAAAAATATACTAAACTTTATTGTCCTTGATATATGTGAAAATGACCAAGTTCAATAATGAAAGCTTTTGTACCCATTGATACAACATAAATCTTTAAAACTTAAAAAAAAACTGTTCAAGTTCGGAGGTTGAGACCCTGGGGCTGTTAAAACTAAAACAAACGCAAACGGCCATACTTTCATCATTTATGAGTTTATGTTGTTTAAACTTATACTAGCTGTTAGATAAACTTTTCAACTATAACATCAGAGATTTTCAGCTTTCTAGCCCAAGAAGTTTCAATACATGCGTTCCTTTGCTCAAAGCAGCTTTTAAATAGATCACCAATGGAACCCCAAAAACTTGAAAGTAAGTAAAATATAACCACACATTTTTCAATAATATTGGAAATACTATTAAGGAATCTTCTTATATATTAATACGCTAGATTAAAACTTTGTGGAGCATAAGGCTTTTTTATTCGCAGATGGATTCAATTCAAATTTTCACAGCTAACTGATATTAGTGTAACCTATATTGGGATCCGGATTCAAACAAATCGGATCATAAATAAAAAAGTTATTATATACGGAAAACTTTTTCTATACATATGCATTATAAGTTTACATACATATAAAAATATATTTGCTATCGAACAACGAACAATAAAAACGAAACTTAAAACTTTATTTTGTTATTCTTTTTTATATTTAATTTTTTCTCAGCTGTTAGTATATTTATTTCTTTGAATGTGAATAAACGTACATATTGTTTTTCTATGTTTTAAATTTCATTTCGAATTTTTTCTTATGCGTAAGATAGGTTTTGAGTTAGATCGTGTGAATCCTTTTGTTCGTTCTTTTAAATCAATGCATGAATTTTGTGAAAGACCTGAGAATGTTACTGCTGATGTGTCAATGGTTATAAAAGTTAACAGAGAATGTGATATTCGTCGTTTTAATGTTGCTGTTCAAACTGATGTGGTTGCTATTTTTAAAAATGATGAATTTTGTTAAATTTGTCAGATGAAGATAGAATTGATGGAAATGAAATGATTAATAAATTTGTATGTACTGAAATCCCTGATCCCATTCTTTTTCCTAAATTACATGAATATGTGAAACGTCATATGATGCATGAACCATGTGGTGCTCTAAATCCCAATTCTGTTTGTATGAGAGTGGTAAATGTAGTAATAATTTTCCAAACCTTTTTCTGAAAATATTAAAGAATATGTGAATGGTTATCCTTTGTACCGTCGACGTGATAATGGTATGAGTGTTGATGTACGTGGTGCATCTCTTGATAATAGATATGTTGTTCCGTATAATATTTATCTTCTTGCAAAATTCAATTGTCATATTAACGTGGAAATATGTACGACTGTTAAAAGTGTGAAATATGTTTACAAGTATGTATATAAAGAGTATGATTCTGCCAATGTTGAATTGAGAGTGAATGGAGAGAATGCAGTGAATAATGATGATGCGATTGTGGGAAATGAAATTCAAGATTTTTTGAATGGACGGTATGTTGGTTCGACTGAAGCTGCTTGGCGCATATTTGAATTTCCAATGCATTTTCAATCTCATACAATTATTCGAATTGATTGTCATTTGCCTAATAGACAAAATGTTTATATCAGGAATGGTAATGTGGCTGGCACAGTCGCAAATGTATCAAGAACAAAATTGTTAGCATTTTTCCATTTGAATTCCATTGATAATTTAGCTAATGAGTTTTTGTATACAGAATTAATTATGTTTGGTATGACCAAAGTAAATCGTGGAAAAGAAGACAACGTGGGGCTGATAAAGTTGTTGCTCGATTATATATGGTTACTCCAAAAGATATAGAATTGTTTCATATGCGTTTACTTCTGTTGCATGTTCGTGGTCCAAAATCTTTTTTTGATCTACGTATGTATGAAGGTGTACCCTACCCTACTTTTGTTGCAGCATGTGAAGCTCGAGGTATTGCAACAAATGATAATGAATAGCGTGAATGTTTACTTGAAGCTTCAGAAATTCAATCACCAAAACAGTTTCGTCAATTATTTGCATTTATCTGTGGTTTGAATGTTCCTCCGAATGCTTTAGCTTTTTTTCTTGACAGCTCATGCAGGTTGTGGCAAAACTTTTGTTCAAACGGCAATCATTCATAAATTTAATTCACTAAATCTTTCGTGTATTGTAACTGCCTTCAGTGGTATTGCATCAACTCTTTTGATTGGGGGGCGAACTTTGCATAATGTTTTCAAATTACCAATTCCATTATTAGAGAATTCAATGCCAAATATAACTCCAAACAGTGTACATGGCACATATATTAATAATGCATCAATCATTATTATAGATGAAATTTCAATGTGATCTATTCATGCTTTAAAATTAACTAGGAAGGCCCGGCGTGCTTCGCTACGCTTATAAATAAAGTTTTTGCGTAGACATTTTGTTGACGTAGAAGCAATGATTTCAAAAAGTGGTAACGAGAAATGCTAGCATATAATTTTTAATTTTTCTTTTTAAATATATGAATGAAAAATAATCAGAACTCTAGCTGATCAGTTCGGATATATGAAAAATTAGCGATCAAATAAGTTAGAGATAAAATAAGCTTACTTGAAAACTTATTTGATCGCTAATTTTTCATATATCCGAACTGATCAGCTAGAGTTCTGATTATTTTTCATTCATATATTTAAAAGGAAAAATTAAAAATTATATGCTAGCATTTCTCATTACCACTTTTTGAAATCATTGCTTCTACGTCAACAAAATGTCTACGCAAAAACTTTATTTATAAGCGTAGCGAAGCACGCCGGGCCTTCCTAGTATATTTAATTGTAGCTGTGCTTATATTTAAGAAAAATTTAAACAGAGATTTAAAATAAAATTCAAATAAAATTCGAAAATAAAAATTGTAGAATAAAGACTGCTAGATAATAAAAAAAATGCAATAGATGGTGTTGATGAAAAGTTGTTATAGCAGTTTTTTATTTTATTGTTATGACAGTTGATTAAACACTTAAATTGTTATTGTTTTTTTTTGGCAACGATAAATTAAGTTTTAATAAAAAAATCGTTTTGAAATCTGTTTTACCCTAAATCTGCTTACCAACTGCTTTACATTGCTTCACCAAGGGCCATCTATAATGTATTTCGAAAAATCGTTTCTCCATATTTTATTGGAGCTCGATTGTACTTTTCAACTACACAATCTATTTGAGGTAGAGTAGATCAAAGCAAATTTGAGAAAGTGTGATTTTCAATGGAACGCACCTAATGTAATTAGCATTATACCTATTGCATGCCATTCAATTACAACAACAAATTCCATAAAATTATAAAAATATCCTATAGAAATATTAAATAAATTTTCTTTTGTTTCTTTTTTTGAGTTATTTTTTTTTTGCAAAAATTTAAAAAAAAAATTAAAACAAAGCTGAGTTATTATTGTTTTAAATTAAGAAATATTTTCTTTGGCTATTTGGAAATGGTTTAGTTGAAATGAATATATGTATATTGATTACACATTTACAAAAGTTTTCCTAAATCGATAGATATTTGTATTATTTGAGGTGTAACAGTTGTTTGATAATTTTTGATTATAAATTATGTGTTGTGGTATTGTAGGTGTGACGTAGTGAGAACGTTAACTTGCTCTTTGGTGGATTTAATATGTTATTATTTATTAATAGTAGTTTTAACCAAATTAAATAAAACTGTTCCGAAATTGCATTGATAAAGTTGTTTCGGTTAATGTATTTAATTTGGTATGATAATTTTTTGAATTATTCTGTTTCTACTTAAATTTTTTATGTAAACCAATCTGACACATCTAATTCTATTTGTACACAAAACTGTCTGATCCCAAAATCTACCTATTTCTAGCGGATATACGTACCGCTTGGACTTTTTAGGTAGATTTCATATAAAAATCTACCTTTTGCAATGGGCTTCATCTCGGAATTTCGGAAAAATTTTTGTGCCAAACGACTATATATGATAAGCGGAGACAAAAAAACAAAAAAAAAAAATTATATATATATATATATATATATATATATATATATATATATATATATATATATATATATATATATATATATATATATATATATATATATATATATATATATATATATATATATATATATATATATATATATATATATATATATATATATATATATATATATATATATATATATATATATATATATATATATATATATATTAGAGTGGGGCGATTTAAAAATCTTAATGGGCCCCTCGTGATTCTGATTCCTGGATTTGTACTGAGCAAAAAAGTCCACTAGACCATATGTCTACGGTGAAAACCGAGCTTGCGAATTTTTGTCTGAAGTTTTTTTGTCGCAATTTATGTTATGTGAAAACTTGCAAATTTTCTTAGGCTCATATCTCGTAAACCATTTGGAATTTTTTTATGAATAAAATTAGTAAAGTGTAGTTCTTGACCTCAGCTACAAATTTGCTGGATAAACAAACCGAAAAAAATCACATCTTCATGACCAAAAACACGAAAATGCCAAAAAACCTAGATTCTGAATAAATCCTAAAACAGACATTTATTAAATTTTTTGACACCATTTCTGGGTAAAAACTGTATTTGAAGTTATGTTTTCAGACTCTCATATCAGGGGTCCCTGAAGCGAACATCATAACCGTCAACTTCAATGACAGTCCCTGAAGCGAACATCAACTGCATAACCGCCAACTTCAATAGAATTTGATTAAAATATATTGCTTTTGCACTTTTTTTGCTTATATAATAAATATTATAAATTATAATTATTATAATTATAATAAATATTGTAAATTTTATAATAAATTTAATAATTAGTGTTTCGAGAAAATATTACAAAATCAAATTCATATTTTCAAAATTCCAAAAATATTGTAAAAATTAAATAAAATCAAACTTTTTTGAAAATTCTAAAAATATTCCAAAAATTATTACAAAATCAAAGATTAAAACTTTTTTCAAAAATTCTAAAAATATTGCAAAAATTATAACAAAATCAAAAACACAAACTTTTTTCAAAATCCCAAAATTATTTCAAAAATTTGTAATAAAATCAAATATTTAAACTTTTTCTAAATTCTAATTCAAACTTTTTCCGAAATTCTAAAAATATTGCAAAAATTAAAACAATATCAAAAAAATTGTAACTTTTTTCAAAAATTTAAAATTCTAAAAATACATAGATAAAATTCACAAATTCAATAATTCTATTTTTTTTCAAAATTCAAAAAATATTCCAAAAATTATAACAAAATCAAAAATTAAAACTTTTTCCACATTCTAAAAAATTTTGCAAAAATTATTACAAAATTAAAAATACAAACTTTTTTCAAAATTCCAAAAATATTTTTAAAAACTATAACAAATTCAACAATTTCCATGTCCAATTTCATTTTCAATTACATTTACGTCATAAAAACAGCTACATTTTTTTACAAAAAATTGGCTAAAAAAATCAATGAAATCATTTTTTGACACACTTGACAATATTTTTTTGACAAACATATAATGTTCTATAATTTTTGTAATTCTCTATAGTTTTCATGTCATACAAATATATATAATATTCATGTCATACAAATTATTAATTAATTTATATATAATTTTCATGTCATACAAATTATTAATTTTATTTTGTTCCAAAAAATTGGGTACAAAAATAAATAAAAATCTTTCTTTTGACACACTTGACAACAATTTTTTGACAAACTTATAATGCCATAACTCTCAATAAAATTTCATTTCAAACCAATAATTAATCTTATTTTTTTCCAAAAAATTGGGTACAAAAATAAATAAAAATCTTTCTTTTGACACACTTGACAACATATTTTTGACAAACTTATAATGCCATAATTCTCAATAAAATTTCATTTCAAACAAATAATTAATTTTACTTTTTTTCAAAAATTGGGTAAAAAAATAAATAAAAATCTTTCTTTTGACACACTTGACAACATTTTTTTGACAAACTTATAATGCCATAATTCTCAATAAAATTTCATTTCAAACAAATAATTAATTTTACTTCTTTCCAAAAAATTGGGTAAAAAAATTAATAAAAATCTTTCTTTTGACACACTTGACAACATTTTTTCGACATAATGCCACAATTCTCAATAATAATAATAAAATTTCATTTCAAACAAATAATTAATTTTATTTTTTTCCAAAAAATTGGGTAAAAAAATAAATAAAAATCTTTCTTTTGACACACTTGACAACATTCTTTTGACAAACTTATAATGCAATAATCTAGATTTTGGTCTCACATACCAATCCAATCACTTAAAATGAACGTATTTTAAGCAACAAAATATGCAAATTTCCATGTTTTGATACACTTGACGATTTTTTTGACACACTTCCGATACAGTTATCGAACACATCGTCCTTTCGGCTCTTCCCATTGAGTAAACCTATTTTTAGAAGAAAAAAAATTTTTGAAATCCGTCCAGCGGTTTTCTAGATTTCGTAAGTTGTGACGGCCGGCCGGCAGACAGACAAAAATTTTTTTCTTTTTTAGAATCAGTAGGTCCTAAAACGTCGAGAAATGCCAAAAAAAATGGGGGTAAGAATTTCACTTTTAGCTCATGAATGTAATACTTAGGTCTTTCAGACCGAAGTAAAATAACAAATAGAACGTTTTTCATGAGTTTAAATTATAAACAACTAACAATGGTAATTTTTCGGTATGTTCGCAATAAATTTTCACTTCTGCAGGGCGAAAACTGCATGAAGAAATGTTCAGATGTGGTTAGTATATCATAAAAAATTGTTAAATATTTAATTGGCTACAATTTTCTGTTAGATTGTTAGTTTTAATTTTCTGCGGTTTGGCTGCTATGGCCTCAAAACGGTTAAAAAAATGGTAAATGTTTGGAATTTTCGTGTTTTTGGTCATGAAGATGTGATTTTTTTCGGTTTGCTTATCCAGCAAATTTGTAGCTGAGGTCAAGAACTACAGTTTACTAATTTTATTCATCCTAAAATTTTAAATGGTTTACGAGATATGAACCTAAGCAAGTTTTCACAAAATATAAATTATGACAAAAAAACTTCAAGCGAAAATTCGCAAGCTCGATTTTCACCGTAGACATATGGTCTAGTGGACTTTTTTGCTCAGTACAACTCCAGGAATCAGAATCGCGAGGGGCCCATGAAGATTTTTTCCCTTCCATATAAATCGCTTTCCCTTCCATATAATATATATATATATATATATATATATATATATATATATATATATATATATATATATATATATATATATATATATATATATATATATATATATATATATATATATATATATATATATATATATATATAAACGATATGAGATATAACGAAAACGACCGGCACTGTCACGGTCGCATTTGTTGAGGTAGATCAAAAAAATTTTCTGTACTTGTGTGTTTTAATAATATCTTGGACAAGTTCGTGAATCAGCAAAATCCGACACGTGGTTAAGAAACTAGAGGCTTTTTTCTGAAAAAAATTGATTTTTTAAAACCGTTATAACGGCCGTTTGGATACTAATATTTCAAAAAATTTAAAAAATTTAGAATCTTTGGAATCTTTTTTATCAATTTGTTTTAAATCTAGACCTCTGCAGGTAGAGGTTCCTGAGTGAGCGGCTCCAACAAAAAAGTTTGCAAAAAAAAATTTTTTTTTTTAAAACAACCGGCACTCTCACGGTCGCATTTATAAGGCCAGATCAAAAAACCTTTTCTAAAAATGTGCGTTTTGTTAATATCTTGGACAAGTTCGTAAATCAGCCCAATCCAACACATGGTTCCAACTAGAGGCTTTATACTAGAAAAAAACTCTGTTTTTTAGATCCGTTATAACAGCCGTTTAGATTCTAATACTTTTAAAAACTTCATAAATTTAGAATCTTTGAAACCTTTTTAATCAGTTTCTTTCAAAAAAAAGACCTCTGCAGTTGGAGGTTTCTGAGTGAACGGCTCCAACAAAAAAGCTTGTAAAACACAAAATGCGTTTGAATCAACCGGCGCTCTCACGGTTGCATTTGTGGAGCCAGATCAAAAAACCTTTCTTAAAAATGTGTGTTTTAATAATATGTTGGACGAGTTCGTAAATCAGAAAAATCTGACACATGGTTAAGGAACTATAGGCTTTATACTAGAAAAAAAAGTGGTTTTTTTAATCCGTTATAACGGCCGTTTGGATACTAATATTTTTAAAATCTTCATAAATTTAGAATCTGTGGAAACATTTTAATCCGTTTCTTATAAATATAAACCTAGTTAGAGGTTTTTGACTTGTTGGCTTCAACAAAAAAGTTTGCAACAATCCCCAACTACAATTTCCAAAAACCTTATAACAGTCAATGTCAACCTTATAACAGTCAAAAAATAAAAGATTTGAATAGAAGAAATTAATTTTTTTTTCTTAGAAATAAACTATTTTGATATTTTGCAGTAATTGCACGACATATGATATAGAGTAGGTTTGTGTCATAAATTATCACACACATGTTCTGTGGTAGATTTGATATTTGTTTGTTGCAAAATTGGATACATATAATTTTGCTTGTAGGTAGCTAATTTTCTTTTTAAAATTTGTTCGATATCTGTTTGAAATTAGTTAGTTTTGTTTAAACTAATCTGATACATCAGATTCTACTGGCACACAAAACTTTCTGACCTCGAAATCTACCTATTTCTAGCGGATATACGTGCCGCTTGGACTTTTTTATATTATAATTTACTTACTTGGTTGGAACTCGCGATTGTGGTTTTATCGATATACAATTCAAATTTGTACTTTGACATCACTAACAGCAAAACGTATACTTTTAGGTAGATTTCATATAAAAATCTACCTATTGCAATGGGCTTCATCTCGGAATTTCGGAAAAATTTTTGTGCCAAACGACTATATATGATAAGCGGAGACAAAAAAACAAAAAAAAAAAAAATTTATATATATATATATATATATATATATATATATATATATATATATATATATATATATATATATATATATATATATATATATATATATATATATATATATATATATATATATATATATATATATATATATATATATATATAAACGATATGAGATATAACGAAAACGACCGGCACGGTCGCATTTGTTGAGCTACATCAAAAAAATTTTCTGTACTTGTGTGTTCTAATAATATCTTGGACAAGTTCGAGAATCAGCAAAATCCGACACGTGGTTAAGAAACTAGAGGCCTTTTTCTGAAAAAAATTGATTTTTTAAAACCGTTATAACGGCCGTTTGGATACTAATATTTCAAAAAATTTAACAAATTTAGAATCTTTAAAATCTTTTTTATCAATTTGTTTTAAAAATAGACCTCTGCAGTAAGAGGTTCCTGAGTGAGCGGCTCCAACAAAAAAGTTTTCAAAAATTTTTTTTTTTTAAAACAACCGGCACTCTCACGGTCGCATTTATAAGGCCAGATCAAAAAACCTTTTCTGAAAATGTGCGTTTTATTAATATCTTGGACAAGTTCGTAAATCAGCCCAATCCAACACATGGTTAAGAAACTAGAAGCTTTATACTAGAAAAAAACTCTGTTTTTTAGATCCGTTATAACGGCTGTTTGGATTCTAATATTTTTAAAAACTTCATAAATTTAGAATTTTTGAAACCTTTTTAATCAGTTTCTTTCAAAAAAAAGACCTCTGCAGTTGGAAGTTTCTGAGTGAGCGGCTCCAACAACAAAGCTTGTAAAACACAAAATGCGTTTGAATCAACCGGCGCTCTCACGGTTGCATTTGTGGAGCCAGATCAAAAAACCTTTCTTAAAAATGTGTGTTTTATTAATATCTTGGACAAGTTCGTAAATCAGAAAAATCTGACAAATGGTTAAGGAACTATAGGCTTTATACTAGAAAAAAAAGTAGTTTTTTTAATCCGTTATAATGGCCGTTTGGATACTAATATTTTTAAAATCTTCATAAATTTAGAATCTGTGAAAACATTTTAATCCGTTTTTTATAAATATAAACCTCTGCAGTTAGACGTTTTTGACTTGTTGGCTTCAACAAAAATGTTTGCAACAATCCCCAACTACAATTTCCAAAAACCTTATAACAGTCAATGTCAACCTTATAACAGTCAAAAAAATAAAAGATTTGAATAGAAGAAATAAATTTTTTTTCTTAGAAAAAAACTATTTTGATATTTTGCAGCAATTGCACGACATATGATATAGAGTAGGTTTGTGTCATAAATTGTCACACACATGTTGTGTGGTAGATTTGATATTTGTTTGTTGCAAAATTGGATAGATATAATTTTGCTTGTAGGTAGCTAATTATCTTTTTAAAATTTGTTCGATATCTGTTTGAAATTAGTTAGTTTTGTTTAAACTAATCTGATACATCAGATTCTACTGGCACACAAAACTGTCTGATCTCGAAATCTACCTATTTCTAGCGGATATACGTGTCGCTTGGACTTTTTTTCATTACGATTGGTTTTTATCCAGTACTTGTCCATAAATGACTATATCGTTTAAAAAGACAAAATATTTTATACCATTTATAGCTGGTAGAACAGTTTTCATCACTCGTTGAAATGTTGTTGGACTACCTTTTAAACCGAATGCAAGCCTTATAAATAGAAATGCCCTGGTACTAAATGCTGTATTTTTCGGACCTTATCGTCTAATGCAACTTGATGGTATCCATTTTTAAAATCTATGGTGCTAAAATATTTACCCGAGTACTTAATTCCCGAGTTTGGAAGCCCTATCCACATGAGAGAAATATTTCTACTTGGTATTTTTATTTCCGTTTTCCAAATTTTTTCATTCAAATCTATTACTCTAACGGAAAAGACTTTAGAGCAATATGTATGATAAAATTTTTGTCAAAATATTTTCACCAAACGATTTTAATGAGAGAATGTTTCTCCAATCCCTAAAGTTTTTTAATGTTTTTAAAATAACTTGGCGAACAACCAATACATGTTTGTCGTAATTCAATAAAACTACTCATGACTTGATCTGAAAATAGAAAATAAATATTTTGTGATTAAAGTCCCATATAATTGCAATACAAGTTTTATTTTAATTACGGGAAAGGTTAGTCGCGGAAGTTTAAGACCAAGTGTGTTTTTTACGAAGAAAATGCATTTTTTATATTTGGGTCACTACTGTTTTTGAAGGTATTTCAATCTGATTAACGACGATAGATTTCAGAAATTAATTTCTAAATTAATAAAGTGTAGATATATAAATCTGGCATTTTGAAATAAAGCTTACTAATAAAATAAATAAACTATAAATACCTTGTCAAATCTTTACGATATCATCGAACAATTAAATTTAATAGAAATATGTAATCTACATTTCAACTTTAGTAAGTGTGTAAAACCAAAAAGGAAAAAATAAAATGCTTTTAAGATAATATTTGTAAAATCCCAATTAGAAAAGATATTTTAGTCGTAATAAGTAGTGAATAATTGTAGCCTTTTCAACTTATAATATATTTTAATAATCAGCATAACATAAAAACATTATAAAATATATTCAAGGAATATAAATATAACAAATATATGACATTTTTAACCTTTTGTCTATTAAAATATAACTTGAAATTATACAAAACGAAATGATATATCTATCAAATAGCTCAAAGGTATACTTATGTTAAAAGGTGTTTTATTTTAAAATTAAAAATATAACGAGCATTCAAATAAAACATAATAATAAATTAAAAATTATTCTTTAACATATAAAAAATATTATGTAAATTAAAATATATAGCCGAAACTTTTTCGAAATAATTTATATTTTATTATCACAATTCGAAACAATCTACACAAACAGGGAAAATTCAAAGTAATTCGAAAGTTTCATTAGAAAACAAAAAAAATATTTCCTTTTGGAGGCTTTTCACTTTAATAAATCATACAAAATTTATGTAAAAGAAGTAGGTCGCAGTAAAATATCACCTTATTTCTAATTTATCTTTTCTTATATTTTCTCATCATACAGGTAACGATAAACCAACTGGAGGATGTTTGAAAAATATTAGGTCTAAGAAAACTTTGTAATATTGATAGATATGGACTGGACTAGGACTGGCTGGACTATGACATCGTGGGAAATATATGTAGAATGACACCATTTAATTTATACCTCTATACTAGCTTTGAATTGTTCACAAGTTAAGAAACGCATTCAATGAGAAACAACAAATTAAACAAAGTTTTAAACAAAGGGATGTGATTATCCTTTATTTGAATGATGAATCTAACTCTAACAAAAAGGATGGACATGACATTTATCAAATGATATTGAGATAAAGAAAGATAACATCAAACCCGAAACTGTTGAGAAACTAAAAACCATCGAAGAACCTACATTAAACTGCGCCATCATTATATGAACTTTCTAATTCTCTGACTTCTACTGGAATAAGAAAACAGTCACCCAAAACGCAACAATATGAACCGCAGCTATATATCCGCGAACATAATGAAATGCAGCCTAAGCAATACATATCGACTTGCTTACTTGATATGGAGTTGCAAAACATCCATGCAATGATATCCTATTTGTGACCGCAACCCAAGGACATATGCAAAACTGCTAAGTTCTTCGTAATCAATGTCAGAGATAAACAAAAAGCTAGTAATATCAGTGAGCCTACGCATAACAAATTGATTTTGAAAGACTTTAAAAGACTCTCAATTAAGATCGGTTGCCCACAAATCTTAAATCATTACATGAACCGAAATGATCCTGAAATTAGTAATAAGTGCCTCGCATTTAAGGACACATCACATCATGTAAAACACACACACACACACTTACACACTGTTATTATTTGTGAAAAACATCAAATTCAATAAAAAAAGCATAAATCATGAGAGAACGAGAATATAATTATTTATAATATATTATCGTTAATTTCAACAAAACTTAGGTTATTCGTTCTATCAATTGCATTTTATTTATTAAAAAGTATAAAGAACAACACAAATCAAATATGGCGAAAACAATTTTTTTCTTTTGCTTAAAAATACAACAAAATCTTTACTTACTATACCACACTTACATACTGTTAAAAACTGAAAAAAAATCGAATTCATAACAAAAAAAAAAAATTATAAAACAAGGAAATGAGAATAAAAAATAAGAGAATAACAAATTATTGCAATTTATCTCACTCTCTTTTAATATTTATTTAACGTGACGATGACTCGATTATATAAATTTTTCCACAAACAAAATCGCATAACGCGCCTAAAGAAGATTTCACCTCAAAAATTTAAATTTGTGACCGTCCCAGACTACAAAGGGGTTGGACAAAAATCTAAAAAAAAATTCCAAAATGGTTTTCTGATGGATAACTATTAATCCCCCAAATTTAGAGAAAAAAAGTTTTGTTTGTTAGAACGATACGTGGAATGCCCCATATACATATGTACAGACGGCGATTTCTGTTATATTTAAGTAGTACCAGAAAAAAAAATGGTTTTACATAGATAATAGAGACCAGCATATTGTGCATGCTGCCATAACTGACTGATTGTAATTTATAATAATTTTTTAAATTGTGTAAGGTTGCATATTTATCCATTTACCAACATAAACGATGCATGGAGAAGAAAAATAAAGGGTATAGCAAATACAATTAGAATAAAATCTCTAGAAAACTGTTATAAATATATTTTCCGAATAGTCATACTCTAGTTCATGTGTTTTGTTCATAGGAATTATAAAAGTTTTCCATTTTATTTGTTGTAGTAAAAGAGGAAGTAAAAAAAATGAATTATATTCGCTTTGTATATCCATTTTGTGAGGTTCTATACAAAATTTTATAAATTTCGCATTTAGTTTTAGAGTTGTAAAAATTAGTACAACTGAAATATATTCTTGTTACTTCCGTTCTGTATGAACGTGTACATTCATTATTATTTTACATAAATACAATAGTTAAACACATCTATGTTATCTTATGAATTGTAAAACAACAACTGTGCAATTTTAGTTATTCACGACCCTTTTTCGTTCTCTTGACATGAATAACTGCTGTTAACTGTTGACATAACATGTCTTTGATGATAATTTAAAATCTAAAACGTTATCGATTTTAGAAATTGGTAGAGAAAACAGTGACACAAACGTTAAAAATATTATCAGCAGTAATGGAAGGCGGAATTTGTTTGTGTTGAATGAATAAAAAGGATTTGATTTTGTAAGCAATGAGATTTCGAAATGGTTGAATTTTCTTCACTTTTTGTGAGTCGTTCGTAAACATTTGTGTTTTAATTAGTGTTTATCATACTGAATATGTGGTGTTGAAAAAGATATAAAGAAATAAATGACGGAACAGTTGACTGACTTTATCAAACAATTTATACCAATTCAATTCTTGAAAAGTTTCAGTTAACAAAACAAAAGCTATTTGTCGAGTGAAAATAATAATATTTCAACCAAAGCTGTGAATCGAACTGTGAGCTGCGAATATTTGTTGTCCGGTACCCATATTTTTTTATGATTCCTTATTTTAACGAAATATTTTTCTTTATAAAGGGTGCGTACCTCAAACCCAATCAATTCGGGATTTGCCCTCCCAATACTTAGTCTAAAATTAATTTCAATTACTGACGGTCACCAACTAGACGGTTTATTGAACACTTGGTGGCAAGCACCAGATACAGCAGTAGGCTACTGGCCGAACGTCGTAGGAAATAAATGGACCATGCTTTAGCTAAACACATACCATTCTAACCGCTGTAGCTTCTGAAAAGGGTTAGGAAAAAAACATCAATTTAAAATACCAGGGTTTTGGATTGGATAATCCTTAAGTCGACCTTCCCAAGATATATGAATTTAAAAAAACATATCTATAGTAAAAAGTCAGAAATTCAATTTTCTTTTAAAATCAAATTGTTAAACTCATTTAAATTACAAAAAGTCCAAGCGGCACGTATATCCGCAAGAAATAGGTAGATTTCGAGATCAGACAGTTTTGTGTGCCAGTAGAATCTGATGTATCAGATTAGTTTAAACAAAACTAACTAATTTCAAACAGATATCGAACAAATTTTAAAAAGATAATTAGCTACCTACAAGCAAAATTATATCTATCCAATTTTGCAACAAACAAATATCAAATCTACCACAGAACATGTGTGTGACAATTTATGACACAAACCTACTCTATATCATATGTCGTGCAATTGCTGCAAAATATCAAAATAGTTTTTTTCTAAGAAAAAAAATTTATTTCTTCTATTCAAATCTTTTATTTTTTTGACTGTTATAAGGTTGACATTGACTGTTATAAGGTTTTTGGAAATTGTAGTTGGGGATTGTTGCAAACTTTTTTGTTGAAGCCAAGAAGTCAAAAACCTCTATCTGCAGAGGTTTATATTTATAAAAAACGGATTAAAATGTTTCCACAGATTCTAAATTTATGAAGATTTTAAAAATATTAGTATCCAAACGGCCATTATAACGGATTAAAAAAACTACTTTTTTTTCTAGTGATTTACGAACTTGTCCAAGATATTAATAAAACACACATTTTTAAGAAAGGTTTTTTGATCTGGCTCCACAAATGCAACCGTGAGAGCGCCGGTTGATTCAAACGCATTTTGTGTTTTACAAGCTTTGTTGTTGGAGCCGCTCACTCAGAAACCTCCAACTGCAGAGGTCTTTTTTTTGAAAGAAACTGATTAAAAAGGTTTCAAAAATTCTAAATTTATGAAGTTTTTAAAAATATTAGAATCCAAACGGCCGTTATAACGGATCTAAAAAACAGAGTTTTTTTCTAGTATAAAGCTTCTAGTTTCTTAACCATGTGTTGGACTGGGCTGATTTACGAACTTGTCCAAGATATTAATAAAACGCACATTTTTAGAAAAGGTTTTTTGATCTGGCCTTACAAATGCGACCGTGAGAGTGCCGGTTGTTTTAAAAAAAAAATTTTTTTGAAAACTTTTTTGTTGGAGCCGCTCACTCAGGAACCTCTTACTGCAGAGGTCTATTTTTAAAACAAATTGATAAAAAAGATTTTAAAGATTTTAAATTTGTTAAATTTTTTGAAATAGTAGTATCCAAACGGCCGTTATAACGGTTTTAAAAAATCAATTTTTTTCAGAAAAAGGCCTCTAGTTTCTTAACCACGTGTCGGATTTTGCTGATTCACGAACTTGTCCAAGATATTATTAAAACACACAAGTACAGATGTAGCTCAACACAGATGCAGCTCAACAAATGCGACCGTGAGAGTGCCGGTCGTTTTCGTTATATCTCATATCGTTTATATATATATATATATATATATATATATATATATATATATATATATATATATATATATATATATATATATATATATATATATATATATATATATATATATATATATATATATATATATATATATATATATATATATATATATATATATATATATATATATATATATATATATAAATTTTTTTTTTTTTTGTTTTTTTGTCTCCGCTTATCATATATAGTCGTTTGGCACAAAAATTTTTCCGAAATTCCGAGATGAAGCCCATTGCAATAGGTAGATTTTTATATGAAATCTACCTAAAAATATTTTAAAATCTCTACAGCATTGTAATGAGCCATGCATTTTTGCTAGTGGAATCACTTACATAAACTTAAGAGGAGTTGCGTGCCATGAGATTTTTAATTTTCTGACCAGTTTCAATCTTTGAACTCGAGAAGTTCTTTCCTTAGCCCAGTTCAAATGCCGAACTGCATGCAGTAGTATCACAAGACAACGGATTAAAATGAGTAAAATATGGAACAGAATTTCTGACGACCCCAAAAGATGAAAGAATCAAGACCGTCACATCCACCACTTCAATCTATTTGATACATTTAAAGAAAAATTAAAATGTTTCACTCACCCTATGATTGTACCGGATTGTCACTCATTGTATCGGATTGTCATAACGAATAAATTATACATATAGTTTATATTGTACAATAAACAATCAAAATGTTGCGCCTCTGGTGCCGGCGATTGATAAATAATGATGACAATACGATGCAATAATCAAAAATAGTATTTCTAAGCTTCAATGGTCTAGGCGGTTGCTGAACAATAGGAATAATAATGATGATTCAGAACAACAATCAAAAGAACATCTTAGTTTCAAGCAATTAATAGTCCAGTCAATGAGCATTTTTCCCGTGTAATCCTTACAAGCAGCACCGATTTGGAAAAAAAATTGAATTTAGGTTATAGTTGCCCTCTACTTCAAAGTTGACCCTGTGCCTGTGGATGCTTTTACCCTAAGGGTGAATGCCACCCCTTCTCGGGGGTGAAAAATATTACATTAAAAATGATAACGAGAGTAGATAGATTGACTAATTTTAAACAACTTTTGTCCGAGAAATATTTTTCTGAAAGTCGAGACTTTTCAACTTATTCGCGAGTGAAAATGTCAATTTTTCATAAAAAAACCACGTTTTCAGACGGTTTTTAATGAATAACTCAAAAAGTAAGTATTTATTGTAAAAATTAATTTTAGATGTATATAGCAATGTAGCTTTGAAAACAACAAAAAAAATGCTGGGCTTATGGTGTCTGTAGAACCAATACGAACGGAGCAATAGCTCGACGAAAGTTTCGACGTGAATAAACCAAAACAATTTTTCGGTTGTAATACCACGAGTCATTGAAATTTTTTCGAAAATTTTTTGATTTTACGAATTAAATTATTTAGCAACACTGCGAATCAAAGCGCACAATAAACCACGAGTCCGAAGCACGAGTGGTTTAAGTAGTGGTTTGATTGAGCAGTGTTGCTTAAAAATAATTTAATGAGTAAAATTGAAAAATTTTAGACAAAAATTTCAATGAAGAGTGGTATTTAATGAGATAATTTTTTTTAAATTATAATTTTGTTTAAAAGATAATAATTATTAGTTTCTAAATAAAGTTTTTTCTACAAATTATTCAGCTTATAAAAAATTATGTAAAATTGCAAATAATAAAAATGTCCGTTTTCATGCATAAATGATTGCATGTTTATGTTTATTTGTCAAAAATAAATTACAAATTTATAGCATTTATGCGCCTACTAAGATAAAATTATATTTCATTTTGTTAGAAGAAAAAATGACAACAAAGAATTTTCATAACGACAAAGCAAAATTATCGACGACAAGAAGAATTGCCGACAGTAAAAACAAAGTCTACTGTTTAAATATCATAGTTTGTATGAATGAAAAATAAAATTTCTGACTGCAAAACAAAATTATCGGGTAAATTTGATATAATATTATTTAAAATGTATTAAAATCCTTTATTTTTGTTTTTTAGAAAAGTCCCTAGCATCAATACTAAGTGTGTTATGACGAAAACAAAGTTGGTCTCTATTTTGTTTGGCAACAAAAAAGTGAAAATTACTCCCTAATTACCACTCTAAATAAAAGTAATTGGTACCACTTAGCAATTCAATTTATTAAAATACTTGTAATATGCTCTAGAAGTTTGAAAGGTTTAAAGTGCTTAGTTTTGAAAAACATTGAGGTGAAAGTGAATAGAGATTTTTGAACCTTTGCAAAAAATTACATTTTCTTCAAAATAACTGAAAAACTATTCATGATACGTAAAATTTGAGTATTACATAATTGTAGGTTATGCTTTTTTAAATATTTTGGTCTACTTTGTTTTTCTTCAAGATAAAAATTAAGTAAGATATGGCCGTTTACAGTTTGCATATGTTCGTAAACAGTAACTTCTCCAAGCTCCTTCAGCCTAACCCTTTTTAAAACTAAGGACTAAAAGAATTTTGAATGATTTGATAGCGTAAACACAAAGGGAGTTATGGGTAAAAAACTGATCACATATTTTTGCAGAAATGAGAACACATATATTTGAGCATTGATGTATACATATCATACCTTTATTTTAGGCCAGTGTTGTGCGCCGTGTATTAACGTATAAAAAATCATAAAATTATTAAACAGTGCTCATTAATATTATAAAGAAAAAATCAGTACGTAAATAATTAAAATTTAAATATTATGCTTCTAAATTTTTTGATATTTGATACATATTAGACCAGTGCAGATACCTTTTAAAAAGACAAAAAATGGTAAAAATTAGTGACAGCATGAAAACTGTTGGATAATGAAGAAAATATTGCGCAAATGATGGGAAAATTAAATTAAAGGTGATCCGAGTTACGAGGGTAAAATGGGGTGAGCCTTTTGGGGTGGAAATGGTGGAAACTAGACCTTCTATCGAAAAAAGTTTTAAGTACAAGTTGTACGTAGTAAAAAGGTCTATAACTTTTGTACAATCCATTTTTTCACAAAACCTAAAATTTGCTGTGAAAAATGAAAAATTTCGAGAGCAAGGATCTTCAAAATTAGACTGATAATTTTTAATATCCCAGTAGGCCAGACGTATAAATATTTGATATTAGTATAATTCAAATGTTATTGTTGGAATTGAATAATGTCATTACATTTTAGAAAATTTAATTGGTTTAAATTAAAATAAAACTAAGGTAACAAATTTTCAGTTGTAATTTCTCAAGAGCGGTGATAATTTGAAATAATTGTTTGCCAAAAGTTATGAGAATTTATCAACGAACGAGGGGAATTCGTTTAGAAATTTTTTTGCCATTTTTCATTTATTTATATATTTTTTATGAATTATACGTTGGCCTACTGCGATATCAGTTAATTATTTTAAAATTTAATTGAAAATTTTTTGCCGTAGTTTTATTTAAATTTAAACCAATGAAATTCTCTAAAATGTAATGACATCATTCAATTTCACCAATAAAATTTGAATTATACTAATAAGATATATTTATCAGTCTGGCCTACTGGATATTAAAAATTATTAGTCTAATTTTGAAATAATCAACTGATATCACAGTAACCCAACGCATAATTCATAAAAAATATATAAAGAAATGAAAAATGGCCAAAAATTTTCTAAGCGAATTCCCCTCGTTCGTTGATAAATTCTCATAATTTTTTAAAAACTTCCTCAAGCAAGTGGAATTGATAAAAGCCCTCGGCTTACGGCCTCGTGCTTTTATCAATATACTTGCTTTCGAAATTTTTGGCAAAAAATTATTTCGAATTATCACCGATCTTGGGAAATTACAACTGATAATTTTTAATATCCCAGTAGGCCAGACGTATAAATATTTGTTATTAATATAATTCAAATGTTATAGGTGAAATTGAATGATGTCATTACATTTTAGAGAATTTCATTGGTTTAAACTAAAATAAAACTCAAATCAAATTCAAATCGTTCAAATTCAAAATCAAATTTTGTGGTGAATTTGGTAACTTCTTTTATCCTTCCTAGCATGAATTATTTTTGTTATGTATACACAATGCAGTGTGCAAGAAAGTTTCATGGGCGGTATCAGTCCAGTACCTTTATTTTATCCAGCAGCATTAGTATATGATTTAAAAATATTTTTTTTTATGAACACCCAAATGAATACTGTGATTTATCCAAATTATCTGCCAAGTTTCAGATTTGCAACACACCATCGTTATAATATCTGAACAAAATATACTAAATACTTGAAGTTTTATTGTTAAAAGCTCTGTGCCCTGCAAATGACACCGTCAACAACTTCATTTAAACCTCAATTTAAATCTTTTGATTTTAATTTTTGATATGACTGACTTCCGGTGATAGTCTGTCAAGGTTTCACCGGGGTTTTAAGTTAAAAACTAGAATATGAGTAATTACCAAAAACGTGAGTTTTTCCTGTCCCTCCACCCTATCTGCGAACGTTACAAATCAAAAAAACTACGGTTATAGAAAATGTTGAGAGTAAAAGGTTTTCATAAAAATTATTTATGACCTTGACAAAAGTTTTAATTTAAAAACTGATTTTATCCAACAACTCTTAGTAGACAAATCTCTTGAAAGTCTTACAGACAAAGCTCTAATTGACAACAATTGAACGACTCTTCTGCGTCCAAAAATTGTAATAGGTGACTTAAATGTTGATTTCTATAAATATCCTCAAAACTGACTTTCTAACTATTTGGCACAAATAAAATTTCTTAAACTGTAAAAATTTTTTAGGTAAAATACAACAAACAATTGCTGTTGAATTTACTAGAATGACATGCTTTTTAATAACATGTCTGTTATTTGTCAGTTTCAATACACATGTTTGTTAAATTTATTGGGAATTTTTCAGATCAATTAAACTCAAGTAAGTAAAGAAGTAATTTTGGAATTTTTTCTATTCTAAGGTATGGTTGGAAGTTTCTCAGAAAATAACTGAAAATAACAAAATAACCTTCCTCTTCAGGGCCTTGTTGGAATACTTAGGCAGATACGCTATCGATTACGCCGTTGAGGCGATGACAATTGTGAAAATGAAACTTTTTCATCACTTATTTATTTTACTTAAGTTGAATTTTTCCACTGTCATTGGACTCCATATTATGGAAATGTTTTCACATTATATGGGAATTTTTGCATTAAATTTTTAGATAATACTTGTGTGAGTTCATACACAGTTGAAAAAGTAACTACAATTTTTAAAGCAGACCTTGCAATAAGAGCTATGCAATGCAGGTTATTTTTGAATTACAAAGCAAATGTTGCATTAAAGATAATTTTGATGCATATATACAAACTTTAAAACAAGTCTTGTATGATAATTTATTTCTTTAGAACTGCTAGAAGTTTGAATGCAACTTGCTACAATTTAATAAATAAATAATCGTAATTTTCGTTAGCTGTACAAATGTTAACCGATTTTAAGATTTTCTTCTTTGTTTTTTTGTTTTGTACATCATTTTTTTTTATTTTTTTGTTTGAATTCATTTTTTTGTGGTCGTATTGATATTAGAAATGAAATTACTTTAAGTTTAAAAATTTCAAAGTGATAATATTGGAGTTCTTGAAGATGCAGTTTTAATTAAAATTATTGGTTACATTGTGCGTGTTAAAATACAAAATTAAATAAACTAAGTATATGTATGTTTGTCTAACTTTTAGAAATACAGAACACAATAGTTGTGTGATTTTGTTCCAATAATAATTGGAAATGTATAAGTGAAGTGAAATGTGAAATATGACAAATATTTAAGTGAAGTGATATACATTTTATTTAAGTTAAAATACAGATCAATTTTTTTTTATTTTTATCACAATATATATAACTACGTAATTGCAGCAATTAATATTTGTGTTAAGTACAGGTGCGCAATAATTAAAGTAACTCGAAATTATAATGTAATTTGCTAAAAATGTTGCGCGTAATATTATTTAATGCAAATTATAGACATATTTAATACAACAAGCTTAATATTTTATTCCAAGTACTCTGTTAAATATTAATGCATATAGCATTAAATTTAACTTTATAGCAAGCTTTGTATTATTCTGTAATGGAATCTTCCATAGGACCTATATGTGTAGCAATTTGCATTACATATTCAAGTTTTTTTAACTGTGTAGAATAGGGAATATTTCTATTCCAATTAACAGCTTAAGTCACGATTGTATAGTCGTTACTGATTGTTTCCAATCAATGTGAAATTAATGGCTGACACTTGGTCAATTTGTAGTCATATATGTATTCATATTAGACTACATTAAGGGCATTTAAATTTATTGGAGATTTTTATCGGGGGTTAAATATTTTTTAACAACACATTCAAGTTGTTCGTTGGTTTTCATTGTTGAGTTAAATAATGAAATTTAGAAAAATTAGTGTAAGTAATTGTAAAGATGAGATTGGTTAAATTAAACAAAAATTTAAAAAATGTGTCATAATGCGCAGTGAAATGCGTAAAGAGTGTGAAATTTTAGTATTTACTAATTAAATAGACATCTCTTAAGACAAAACAGTTGATTTACTTTTGTAGAATTGTTGAGATCGACATTTTTAATATATTAAATAATAGATTAAAAATGTCGATCTCAACAATTCTACAAAAGTAAATCAACTGTTTTGTCTTAAGAGATGTCTATAAAGGCAAATTTTGATTCTTTAACACTTTAAGTTTTAATTATTATCCTTTTAGCAAAAATATAAGTATTTAACAGTAATATAATATGACCTTACTAATAATGTACATTAAAATTGTGCAAATGTTAAGTAAAACAAATAAAAATTTTAAAAAATTCTAATAAAAATTTATGTTTTTTTAACAAAGAAAACAAATAATTTAACTTTAATGTTGCAAAATTGTCTTTTTGATTTCACACAGTGGATTTTCTAAAATATTCCAGCACCTTTTCACTATTCACAAATTAAAAAACTCACACTTGTCTATTTTAATTTATTTATTATAAAAATATACTGAGCACTAACAAAATCTTGAAAAATTTCCTTAAATAGTTTCAATCTAGCTAGGATCATCTTCAGAAAGCAAATTTTCGCAAATTTTCTATCTGAAGATCATTCTAGAATCTAGATTGAAACTGGATAAAGAAAATTTTTTAAGATTTTGTTAGTGCTCAGTATATTTTTATAATAAATAAATTAAAATAGGCAAGTGTGTGTTTTTTAATTTGTGAATAGAGAAAAGGTGCTGGAATATTTTACAAAATCCACTATGTGAAGTCAAAAAGGCAATATTGCAACAATAAAATTATTTGATTGTAAGATTTCACTGCGCTCCGAACCAAAATTAAAATTTAAAAAAAAGTCCAAACGGCACGAATATCCGCTAGAAATAGGTAGATTTCGGGACCAGACAGCTTTGTGTACAAATAGAATTGGATGTGTCAGATAAGTTTAAATAAAAAATTTAAGTAGTATAGTCCAAGTCCAGAATAATCCAAAAAATGTATCAAACCAAACTAAATACATTAACGGGAACTACTTTATCAATGCGATTTCGGAATAGTTTTATTTAATTTGGTTAAAACTACTTTTAATAACATATTAAATCCACCAAAAAGCAAATAAACGTTCTCACAACGTCACACCTACAACACCACCACACATAATTTATAATCTAAAATTGTCAAACAACTTTTACACCTCAAATAATTCAAATATCTACAATTTAGGAAGACTTTTGTATATGTGTAATCAATATGCATATAAGAAAATATTCCTTAATTTAAAACAATAATGACTCAACTTTGTTTTAATTTTTTTTTTAATTTTTCGAAAAAAACTAAAAACTGAAAAAAAAACAAAAGAAATTTTTTTAATATTTTTTCTATGGGATATTTTTATATGTTTATGGAAGTTGTTGTTGTAATTGAATGGTATGCAATAGGTTTAATGCTAATTACATTGAGACCTCTTGGGTTAGAAAGCTGAAAATTTTTGAGGTTATAGTTGAAAAAAGTTAATATGTTTATCTAAAAGTTAATATGAGTTTTAATAACATTAACTCAAAAATGAGGAAGGCATGGCCGTTTGCGTTTGTTTTCGTTCTAACAGCCCTGGTGTCTCAACCTCTAGACTTGAACAATTTTTTTTTTGGTGATTTTGAAAAGATTTATGTTCTAGTTAACGTATGCGCACATATTCAAAAGTGAGATTGGCCATTTCCAGCCAAATCAAGGACAACAAAGTTTATTAAATTTTTAAAACAGCTGATTTTTCAGGAACCTGAAACGCCAAGGTTGTCATTTGGAAACAAATGATAGAAATATGTTCAAATATTCAATATTGATAAATTTTATTAAAATATTATGATTCAAACGGAAGTTATAGCGCCCTAGATTTTTCGACTTTTTTGGCTCTAGCCACTTAACCTATACCCGGATATGGCCAGTTTGCAAACATGTCCAAAAAATTTTTTGCCGCAACGTATACAGAAAAAATTTTCGTTGTAGGTCAAGAAATGCGATCGTGAGAGTGCCGGTAAATTCCGTTATAGCTCATATCGTTATATATATATATATATATATATATTTATTTATTTATTTATTTATTCATTTCATCTTTAGTATTGCATTCAGGTAGACTACTTTCTTAATTTTAAATAAGTTTTTATATAAATTTACAACAATAAGCTAAAATAATAAACGATTTTTAAAAAATTACAGCTTAAAAAGAAACAATAATAATAAAATCAAAAATACAAAAGAAAACAATAATAATAAAATTAAAAATCAAATGTTCGAATTGAACTAAAACAAATTAAAAATTCCTATTAGAGTGTAACATATCATTTTTTAATGAGATCTTTAAACTTGTTTTAGAAATATTGAAGTCAAATACACTAAAATTTTCATTAAAATATCTTATACAATTATAAATAGGATTGGACATTTCACTGTTTGTACGGCAAAACGGTACCTTGAAGAATTCATAGCGATGACGAAGCGTCCGCGATGGAACATTAATTTGAAAACAACCCAAAAGCTCAGAACAGTCTATTTGAGCTGAGATTACGTCATAAGTAAATGTAATAAAAAAAATTTGTCGTCTACGGAACAGCGGTAACATATTAAATAATTTCAAACGACTATTATACGGTTCCCTTACAAAAGTGTTTTCATTATTGGATGGTAAGTTGCGTAAGGCAAAGATAAGAAATTGTTTTTGTATGCTTTCTATCCTCGATGAGTGAATTTCATAATTTGGTGACCATATAACTGACGCATACTCTAGCTGCGACCTAACGTATGACATATAGAGAATTTTGATAGTGTTTGGGTCTTTAAAATCTCTACTATTTCTTTTAATCATACCAAGCATTGAACAAGCCTTGGCTATTATCGTATCAATATGTCGGTTGAATGACAGATCAGAGGAATAAGTTACGCCCAAATCGCGCATGCATACAACTCGGTTAACTTTCGTTCCATATAGATCATACGAATAATCTGCGAACGATTTGGTCTTACAAAAACTCATAACTTTACATTTTTTTATGCTTAAAAGTAATTTATTTTCACGTGACCATTCACAAAAATTATTTAGGTCTTCTTGAAATTTTTTAGAATCCGAATCGGATTTAATACAGGCATAAATTTTTAAATCATCAGCATACATTAAACATTTCGAAAAACTAAAACAAGTAATAACATTGTTGATAAACAGGTTAAATAAAACTGGTCCTAGGTGGCTTCCCTGGGGTACGCCGGAAGTAACTGAAAAAGTCTCCGATCTACAATATTTTATCTTAACATATTGCACGCGGTTTGTTAAATAAGAGGCTAACCATTTCAATGATATTGCGTTAAAATTTGAAATTTTAAGTTTTTCTAGCATGATCAATACAATCAAAAGCGCTTGAAAAATCGGTATATACCACATCAACTTGATAATTACTAATGTTTTTGTATAGGAAGTTGCTAAAAACTGCCAGATTTGTTAGTGTGGAACGTCCCTTCATAAAACCATGCTGTGTTGGAGATACCAAAGAAGATAAAGAAAAATCTATTTTTTCTTTTACGAATTTTTCAAAAACCTTAGGGATTGCAGATAAGATGGTAATTCCCCTGTAATTCGAAACATCACATTTATTACCAGATTTAAAAATCGGAGTTACATGTGAGATTTTTCATTCATCCGGAAATATGCCACTTAATAAACTCGAATTAAATAACATGGTAAGCGGAACAGATAACACTCCAGCACACTGTGATAAAAACATTGGTGGAATTCCATCTGGGCCAGCTCCTTTGAATCCATTAAGTGATGCTAGACTTTTAAATACATCAGCTTCATCTAGACGCAAAAAACATGAGTTGTAGCTGTCGCACTGAAATTTAGAAATATCTTTACAGGGATGGTAAACGCGTTTAAAAAATGAAGAGAACAAATTGCAAATTTCAGATGGACCTTGTGCTGTTAAACTTCCATAGATCATTGAACTTGGAAGTGCTCTGGAATTTTGTTTGCTATCAATAAATGTAAAAAATCTTCTTGGATTAGAAGAAATTTCACTTTCAATGTTTAAAATATAGTTGCCGTAAACAAAGTCATTTAAAATTTCAAATTCACGCTTAAGATTTTTGTAAATGTTCTTGTTATTTTCTTTTTCAATTGCGGACTTAGATTTACGTAATCGCGTAAGAGCTTTAGATCGGCGATCTAATAAGTTGATTAATTTCCCATTAAGCCACGAAGGATGATTGATGCATTCGGTTATCTTAGATGGCACGTAATTTTCAATACAGGTGTTTAGAATATCGTTAAATTTCGCAATATTATCACTCACTTTGCTATGGTTTAATACATTTGACCAATCAATATTTCCAAAATAATCGTTGATGCTCAAAAAATCAGAGTTTTTAAAATCTTTTATCAAAACAATGTTAGAATAGTTTAAGGACGAGTTATTTGAAAAGTAGTATTTAATATTTAAAGGCTTGTGATAAATACTAGACGATTTTCCAAGATCCTCACAAGTGGTGATAGTAATGGCATTGCTCGATGAAAATACTAAGTCCAATAGACGACCATTGCTGTTGTATATGCTATTAAGTTGATTTGTGCCAAATCCAAGAAAGCTATCCACAACAAAACTAGATATAGCATCAAGTGAGAATGGAAAAAAGTCATCACCAATCCATTTCCAATCAATCTTGGGGAGATTAAAATCCCCAATGAACAAAACTGGACCATCATCGGTTATCAGATGTAGTAAATTACCGTTTATAGACTCCACAAATTCGCGATATACGCTTTCAGTACTGTTGCATCCAATGTAAATATTGCTGACAAAAATCCATTGACTACCACATTTAACTTTAACACATATAATTTGGCATGGCTCTATTGCTGAATAGACAAGTTTACTTTCCCAACTATTTTTTACTGCTACGACAAGGCCACCTCCTTTTAATACTAAACTATCTGTATGATGGTCTTGACGAAACACTGTGTAATTAGAAGGAAAAAATTCTTCACTTTTAAACGCTTTTGTCAACCATGTTTCTGCAAAAAGAATGACATCGTAATCGTTACACAGAACAGAGTTGAAAATATGTTTCGATTTACTGCAAATGCCACTGTTGTTGTGGTAATATATATCCAAGTATGTGCCATCGTTTGAAGATGAAGATGGGAGTATTCTTCGTTGTTGTGTTGTTATTATTGCAGAGAAGTTAGACGTGATAGTAGGTGACGGAACTAGAATTTGTGGACATAATAGAGGATCTGTATTTTTTAATTTGTTTTCAACTGGACAGGAGGTGGTCGAAAATTTTCTTTTCTTGGTGCTCTCTCCTCAAAGGGTTTGACTATTAGATGTTGTGGCCAAATTGTCGGACTTAATATGTCCATCGTGAGTTCACTTATATGTACTCCTATTTTAAATGAAATAAATGCTAACTCATTAAGATCACGATTTTTAGGAATGAGTTTAACACATTTCACGTTTGTTACATGTAATAATTCATTAAGCCATGGAATCATATCGACTACCTCAGTGGTGGGTTCAAATTGTGAAAGATGAAACCAGGTAACTGGCTCCAAAACCTTTACCGGCAATTCCTTATTTTGCAGTCTTGATGTCCCAATGACCACGTTACTATTTGAAGGCATGGCTGGTGTCAAAGCCACTAATTTTTCATTACTTTCCTTGACAACATTGGAAAATGAGCGATTACTGGCATGCCTCTTTCGCCTAGGACTCAGATCAGATGGTTTAATTGTTCCACTTAAAACATGCTCCCCCTGCTAACAACACTCTTTATAGCAGCTACATCAGCCGTTAACAATTCAATTTTTTCAATCAAATTTCCCAAAACTGATCCATTGGCGTTACTGTTATCAATTGACGGAGATGTTATAGTTGATGCTGAAACTTGATCTACGTGTCTTCGCTTTGAATTTTTCGAAACATCATTATCAAGACAGTCATCACAGATAAACTTCAAATTTTTAATTACCTTGACTGCAGCACATGCATCCTTGGTTAACCCTCCACAACGTATGGCATGAAAAACATTACAGCAGAACAAACATGACAGCATCTCATCCTCATCTTGAGCCGCATGATCACACCAAAAACACTTTGACATCTCATTATATTGTAATCAAAGAGTAATAAAATTTATTTTGTTCTAAAAATTGTCCAAACAAAAACGAAAACTTATCCAATATCCACACAATCAAAAAAAAGTTCTTAATAAAAAGTTTAAATTGAATATTGTTTTGTCTCAATATTATTTATTATATGCTTTTATGACCTACTGTTTAGCTTATGTATTGATCATTTAACATTAAATATTAATTGTTGAAAAAACGGAAAAAAATTGAAATGTTTGTGCAACCCGTTACTGTATTTTTAAATTCAACCATTAGTAAATGTTTTATTTTCTTCTTACAAAATTCTTCAAATCACAAACTATTTGCACTGTTTAAAATAATATAAAACTTGAAACTTTTCAAAATTAGATATGATAAAATATATTAAAAATTTGATTTCACTTCACGGTAATTAATATAAAAAACAGGAGAAAAATTTATACACGTCTGTTCGCATTAAAAATATTTAATTATTATATATAAATATATAAATATATATATATATATATATATATATATATATATATATATATATATATATATATATATATATATATATATATATATATATATATATATATATATATATATATATATATATATATATATATATATATATATATATATATATATATATATATATATATATATATATATATATATATGTATATATATATACATATATATATATATATATATATATATATATATATATATATATATATATATATATATATATATATATATCTTTATATATATAAAAATCACGTGTCACGATGTTTGTCCACGATAAACTCCGCAACAACGTAACCAATCTTAATGAAATTTTGTACAATGTGTGTATGATGGTCCAGCTTGAGAGATAGGATAGTTATTATCTTGATTAAATACCTAAATTTTTTTAAATTACGAATTAAATGTTAAATATGGATGGTTCATATGCCAACTTTCAGATGGCAGCGTAAATCAATTTATTCAATTGATAGTAAACTTCAACTTAGTATAAAGCCATTATTAGACTATCAAATATGTTTTAGTAAATAAAGTTTTGTTTTATTTGATAATCAACGAAAAGCATATTATGCTTAGTCAAATACGTTACCAAAGATTATTGATAATTTTGTAAAGGTTATATATTAATTATAGAAGTGTTAGAAAATATCGAAACCTGTAAAAAAATTATTGTTTGGTTTTTATAAAGTTTGAATAAAAATAAGAGGAAAAATTAAAGAAAACAATAATATAAATTTATTTTTTTAAATATTTCATTGATCTTCAATATTAGTTTACAAAAATCAATATCAAATTGAAAAATACTCTTATTTGTATTGCTTATTAAAATAGAACGATTAGAGGTAAAAAAAATTCATCAAAACTGGATGAAAAACTAACGAAGCTTATTTTACAACCTTTACACCATTGAATAAATCTAAGGACAGGTAACTAGACATTTTGAGTGAAGCTTCTCATTTTTAGTATTGGTGAAGTTTGATAGTGTTTGCATTCTAGCTGGGCGGTACTGTTTACAATTTGCATATTTATATTGTCATTTTTCAAAACAAATAAAAGAAATAATAAATGTTACATATAAATTTAAAAGCCTAATATGTTTGAATAAAATATTTTCTTATATTTCCAAATATAAATATTTTTAATTGTCCATACAACACAAATTTTAATCATATTGAATTACTTTGAGAACAGCTTATATCCAGCTGTGATAGCGTTTGAAATTTGGTCTGTTAATGATGGATTAAGAAAAATTACATTTATGTAGGGTAATAAAATATAAAATTAAACTAGAAAACAACAGCTTTTGTAAGCAAATACTTTATGTTTTTGTTAAAACATCATTCTAAGCCTTTCTATGCGTAGTATTAGTAAAAATATTCTAATCATGGATATGAAATTCGATGATCAAATTTCAGTGTATTTAAGATTATTTGTACATATTTTAATGCAACTTCAATTTTATGAACAAACTACTGCACAAATACTAATAATTGTTTTGTAAAACATTAATTTAAACTTTAATTTTTATAAATTTTGTTTAATTTGAATATCTTACGTAGAATTTCGGATAAAAGCTATCATTTTATTTTAAAATACAAAACGAAATATGTCAAATGTCATGGATGAAGAACGCATAGATATACTAATTACATACTTAAAAAAATATTCGTGTAGCCACACGTAATCATTTTTCCTTATATATTTATTCAATTCTTTAATATAATGTTTTTATTTGGCTTAATTGAATTAAAAAAAATTTTATTGTTTATAGCCAATTATTGTTTATTTTATTTTATTTACCCAACGTTTCGAATAAATTTCTTATTCATTTTCAAGGGTTTTACTAAACAAAAAAATAAATCGAAATGAAAAACAAACATAATAAAATGACACATTTTTCAAGGTGATTTGATGAAAAATTTAAAAATGCAAATAGAAATGATGATAAATTGAAATTAATTTTCTAAAATAATGTTGTCATATGATGATTCTAAATACATTGTGTCGTCTTGTTTATTTAAATTTCTACATTTTTTAATTTGGATCATTTCTAAAATACTTCTTTTTCGGTAATTTGGTTCTTTCGAAATGATTTTAACATTATTCATATTTATGTGGTGATTTGTATTTTTAAGGTGATTAGATAAAGCACTTTTGTTTTGAATATTATTGGGTTTTCTAGCATCATAAACATGTTGGTTAATTCTTTTATACAGGTATTGTTTTGTTTGACCAATGTAATTTTCTCCGCAATCACATGAAACTTTATAAATAACATTTGTTTCAAAATCAATAGGGATACTGTCTTTTAACTTTGTAAATAATAAAAATTTTAAATTACGATGACTTCTACCAACCACTTTAACATTGTACTTAGCCATCATGCGTTTCGTTTGATTATACAACTTGTTTATGTAAGGGATTGATACAAATTTGTTTGTTTCTTCAATTGGTTGTGGTAGTTGATTGCCATGAATATATTTATTGTGAGTTTTTTTAAAAACAAAATCTATTAATTTAATTGGATATTCGTTTAATTGTAATATATTTTTTAGTAATTTAAAATTTTCTTTATGGAATTTTGCATCTGATAGTTTTAAAATTTTTTCGGCAAGTAAACTAATTGTATTTTTTTTATATGATAACGGTAACCACGATTTAAAATTTAAATATCTTCCAGACCAATTACTTTTGTGGAACCAATCAAAATTTAAAGATCCATCAGCATTATGATTTATAGCAATATCAAGAAATGATATTTTATGATTATTCTCGGTTTCAATTGTGAATTTTATATGATTATCATAATTATTAAATTTCGTTAAAAAACTATCAACTTGATCACGGGGTATAGCTGTTATAATGTCATCAACATATCGATAAAAAAATGGAATTTCAAATTCAATACCTTTCAAGATTTCAGTTTCAATAAACTCCATAACTAAATTGGCTGCTGATGGACTAACAGGCGAGCCCATTGGAGATCCAAAAATTTGTTTATAGTAAATGTTGTTAAAGCTGAATTCACAATTATTCATCACCAATTTTATAGCTTCTATGAATTGTATTTGTGTAAGTTTTATGTTTGAATTCTTTTTGATATCTTTCCAACAATTTTTTATACATCGTATAACTATTTTTGTGTCAACATTCGTGAAAAGTGACACTACATCTAAAGAAATAAGCACATAATTTTCTGGTAAGATAATATCTTTAACTTTATTCTTAAATTCTTCAGAATTCTTTATTGAAGAGAATGAGTTACCAACAGTTTTATTTAATGTTGATGAAAGAAATGATGACAAATTGTATAAGGGAGTATTTAATGAGCTGACAATTGGTCTTAATGGTACATCCACCTTGTGTATTTTGGGTAATCCATAAATGCGTGCGTGGTACCCATTATAATTACGTAAAATTTTACCTAAATTAACATCAATCCGACCTTCGTTTTCCCATTTCATCACCATAACATTTAATTTTTTCTGAATTTGTAATGTTGTTGAACTCGGTATTATTTGATATGTTGTAGAATCTTGAAGAAGAGTCTCCATCTTTTGATTATAATCTGTTTTTTTGAGAATAACGGTCACATTTCCTTTATCTGCATTTGTTACTACAATATCAGGATTATCTTTGATAAACTTTTTTGTATCAATAACATTTTTTTTTAATTGAAGTTCTTCAGTTGTTAAAAACTGCCGATTGCTTGAATGCTGTTTGAAGTTTGTTAAAATATTGACAAAACGATTTCGAGCTTCAGTTTTTAAGGTTTCGTCTTCAAAATTAAATAAAACACTTTCAATATCACTTATCATGTTTTCATAAGGAATATCATTAATTGTTACAGGTGGACAAAATTTATCACCTAAACTTAAAATAGTTTTCACATTTTGTGGAATGATAACCCCAGACAAATTTAACAACCATTTATCCATGTTAAAATAATTTCGAAAGAACCAAATTACCGAAAAAGAAGTATTTTAGAAATGATCCAAATTAAAAAATGTAGAAATTTAAATAAACAAGACGACACAATGTATTTAGAATCATCATATGACAACATTATTTTAGAAAATTAATTTCAATTTATCATCATTTCTATTTGCATTTTTAAATTTTTCATCAAATCACCTTGAAAAATGTGTCATTTTATTATGTTTGTTTTTCATTTCGATTTATTTTTTTGTTTAGTAAAACCCTTGAAAATGAATAAGAAATTTATTCGAAACGTTGGGTAAATAAAATAAAATAAACAATAATTGGCTATAAACAATAAAATTTTTTTTAATTCAATTAAGCCAAATAAAAACATTATATAAATCTACCCTGTTTATAAAATGGGTCGTCCACATCAAACATTTTTCAACAAAATAAAAAGAATATACGGAGAACAAATTGTTAAATTAATGAAAACATTATTGAAAACAAAATTAAATTTAGCCAAAGCCATTAACAAAAAGCATTTTTTATTACGTTGCCGTTCTCAAAGAATTATTCCAAAAAATAGATTATTAAAAAATTTAAACGGAATTAATTCTGTTGTCTTCAAAAAACTTCATGATCGTTTTCTTTTTGGTATAATAAATCAAGAAATAACAGAAGTTCATGCTTATGTAGTAAAACTTCAAGAAGAGATTAACACTCTTACAAATGTGATTCATCTTAATCTCCCTTCAGATGTTATAACATGTTACTTCAATAAAGTTGAAGCAAGTTATAGTTTATATTTTGATCAAATCAAAAATAAACAAATTGAAAAAATTAACAACATTCTTAATAATGAAATTAATGATAGTCAAATAGATACCGTTTTTAACATGGATAAATGGTTGTTAAATTTGTCTGGGGTTATCATTCCACAAAATGTGAAAACTATTTTAAGTTTAGGTGATAAATTTTGTCCACCTGTAACAATTAATGATATTCCTTATGAAAACATGATAAGTGATATTGAAAGTGTTTTATTTAATTTTGAAGACGAAACCTTAAAAACTGAAGCTCGAAATCGTTTTGTCAATATTTTAACAAACTTCAAACAACATTCAAGCAATCGGCAGTTTTTAACAACTGAAGAACTTCAATTAAGAAAAAATGTTATTGATACAAAAAAGTTTATCAAAGATAATCCTGATATTGTAGTAACAAATGCAGATAAAGGAAATGTGACCGTTATTCTCAAAAAAACAGATTATAATCAAAAGATGGAGACTCTTCTTCAAGATTCTACAACATATCAAATAATACCGAGTTCAACAACATTACAAATTCAGAAAAAATTAAATGTTATGGTGATGAAATGGGAAAACGAAGGTCGGATTGATGTTAATTTAGGTAAAATTTTACGTAATTATAATGGGTACCACGCACGCATTTATGGATTACCCAAAATACACAAGGTGGATGTACCATTAAGACCAATTGTCAGCTCATTAAATACTCCCTTATACAATTTGTCATCATTTCTTTCATCAACATTAAATAAAACTGTTGGTAACTCATTCTCTTCAATAAAGAATTCTGAAGAATTTAAGAATAAAGTTAAAGATATTATCTTACCAGAAAATTATGTGCTTATTTCTTTAGATGTAGTGTCACTTTTCACGAATGTTGACACAAAAATAGTTATACGATGTATAAAAAATTGTTGGAAAGATATCAAAAAGAATTCAAACATAAAACTTACACAAATACAATTCATAGAAGCTATAAAATTGGTGATGAATAATTGTGAATTCAGCTTTAACAACATTTACTATAAACAAATTTTTGGATATCCAATGGGCTCGCCTGTTAGTCCATCAGCAGCCAATTTAGTTATGGAGTTTATTGAAACTGAAATCTTGAAAGGTATTGAATTTGAAATTCCATTTTTTTATCGATATGTTGATGACATTATAACAGCTATACCCCGTGATCAAGTTGATAGTTTTTTAACGAAATTTAATAATTATGATAATCATATAAAATTCACAATTGAAACCGAGAATAATCATAAAATATCATTTCTTGATATTGCTATAAATCATAATGCTGATGGATCTTTAAATTTTGATTGGTTCCACAAAAGTAATTGGTCTGGAAGATATTTAAATTTTAAATCGTGGTTACCGTTATCATATAAAAAAAATACAATTAGTTTACTTGCCGAAAAAATTTTAAAACTATCAGATGCAAAATTCCATAAAGAAAATTTTAAATTACTAAAAAATATATTACAATTAAACGAATATCCAATTAAATTAATAGATTTTGTTTTTAAAAAAACTCACAATAAATATATTCATGGCAATCAACTACCACAACCAATTGAAGAAACAAACAAATTTGTATCAATCCCTTACATAAACAAGTTGTATAATCAAACGAAACGCATGATGGCTAAGTACAATGTTAAAGTGGTTGGTAGAAGTCATCGTAATTTAAAATTTTTATTATTTACAAAGTTAAAAGACAGTATCCCTATTGATTTTGAAACAAATGTTATTTATAAAGTTTCATGTGATTGCGGAGAAAATTACATTGGTCAAACAAAACAATACCTGTATAAAAGAATTAACCAACATGTTTATGATGCTAGAAAACCCAATAATATTCAAAACAAAAGTGCTTTATCTAATCACCTTAAAAATACAAATCACCACATAAATATGAATAATGTTAAAATAATTTCGAAAGAACCAAATTACCGAAAAAGAAGTATTTTAGAAATGATCCAAATTAAAAAATGTAGAAATTTAAATAAACAAGACGACACAATGTATTTAGAATCATCATATGACAACATTATTTTAGAAAATTAATTTCAATTTATCATCATTTCTATTTGCATTTTTAAATTTTTCATCAAATCACCTTGAAAAATGTGTCATTTTATTATGTTTGTTTTTCATTTCGATTTATTTTTTTGTTTAGTAAAACCCTTGAAAATGAATAAGAAATTTATTCGAAACGTTGGGTAAATAAAATAAAATAAACAATAATTGGCTATAAACAATAAAATTTTTTTTAATTCAATTCTTTAAACTCTCCAACTTCATGTCAAATTTTTTTTATTGACCAATATATTTGATTGTGTGATATACGCCTCATAAATTTGGGTTAGCCAATAGATGGTGCCGTATTTGTATTTAAAACGTTGTTTTTTATGTCAAACTTTTGAAAATTCACGCTTGCTTTCTCCAATTGTCGTGTGTGATTAGTAAATAAATTAAATAAATTTGAATTTATGTTGCCTTTGTCGATATTAATTGCGTTTATGTTCTTATGAATGTAAAGGGATTCAAAAGCATCCAATTTATTGCTGTCGTGCACCTCTTTCTTTAATCTCATATTATCTATTGAAAAATTTATATAATCATTTTATTTTCCAAAACATGTTTTGCTATAGGGGTTTTATTTGGTTGGTCTGTTTTAATGTATACAGAATTTGCCTTAAAGCGTTTCTTCAAAACCCTACGCATCTGCCCGTATAATATTTTTATAGTAATCACCACAAGATAGTTCATAAACACCGACTTTAAAATCGATTTAAAGCTCAAAATTACGAAATGGGAGCCGCACAAATACTATACAGAGAAGAGAAGCATAGTTGATCAAACACGGATGGCAATCATGATGAACAAACTAATTAAAAATGGTGGGACTTAGCTGGCAACACGTATGCAATAGTAATTTTCAAGCTAATGAATTTTCAGTTTTCAATTTTCAAATTGATGAATTCATTAACGAATTAATTAGATACTCCCGCATGAAGATTTGTTAAATTTAAAATTTTTGATCTATGGGTGTGACAACCCCGCGTACTTAGGTCCCTGCTATTTGCATATGAGTTAGCTTGAGATATCGTATACCACTGGCAATAGCAGTGAGATATCACTAGCCAAAGTGATATCTTAGGGGTTTCGGCGGATGAACTTTTTTCAATCCACGATGGCACCCTTAGTCTTAGTTATAGTATTAATATTCTTTGATGATGATGATGACACGCTATTGTTTTTTTTTAAATAAAATGTGTTGGGTTGTACGAATTACAATGTGTGCAACAACAAAAAATAACAACCTTTGAAGAATAAGGTCCCATCAACAACATGCTTTCTAAGGTGTTGATTGACGCAAATTTTTTATATTTGTATATTTTTTTAAAGAATGAAGTTTTTCGCTTGCTCGAAGAAATGAGCTTCCATATAACTATTAAATATGCCAGGTTTAATCCTTGAACCATGTTTTTCATGATCTTAGTTTATGCTTCTAGCACTATAACGATAATTAGTAACCCAATTTAGCTTTGTTCCTACAAATTTGAAAAAAAGAGTATTTTATTTTTATTTCCTCCATTTTATCATGAAATATTGCCCTATGTCGTTTATTATTATGTAAAAGGATTTATTATTTAGTTTTCCATTCTTTAAAAAGAATATAAAAAACCAAAAGATAAGAAATTTGCGTTCATCATCTTAAAAAATATGATGTTGTGGAACCTAGGTCTTAAAGGGTTTTATGTGTTGTTGTGACACATATTGTTATTCCAACTACACAACACATTTTATTAAAAAAAATATGTCAAATATTTTGAAATGGCACAAATTTTTTTAAAATTTTCGGTGAAAAAGATGCCATTGAAGCTACAATTTTGAATGGAAAATTCAAAGGGAAAGATATACTGTTACCAAGCATTTCAATGATCCCAACTCGCTTTTGCAATGACCATCAACAAAGCACAAGGACAGTTACTGCAAGGATGTGGACTAGGTAGATATGGAGAATCCGTACTTCTCACATTTGGACAACTGTATGTGGCCATATAACGTCGGAATACCCTCTGATTTATTCGTGTACGCATCTAGACGGAAAAACACAAAATATAATTTGTGCCCACAAGCACTTTGAAATTATTGCTACTACCTCAACAAAATCTAAACACACAAACTTTATTTAAAGGCGTAGCAAAGCACGCCGGGTCCCGCTAGTATATATATATATATATATATATATATATATATTATATATATATATATATATATATATATATATATATATATATATATATATATATATATATATATATATATATATATATATATATATATGTATATTTTTTTTTTTTTTTTTTAATAAAATGTGTTGTGTAATAGGGTTTAGAATATGTGTCACAACAACACATAAATACCTTTTAAGACCTAGGTCTAGACCTGGGTCCCACAACAACTGGCGTTCTGAGGTGTAGATTAACGCTTTTTTTAAACATCTGTGGGTTGAAGCCACCTGAGACTAAGTGTTCCGGCAAACTATTCCATTTGTACGCAGTTCGGACAAAGAAGTCTCTCTGCGATCTGCCAGTATGACAGCGCGGGATCTTTACCGTTTCACTGGTTGCGGCAGCCGATTGCCGAGTGGAACGGGGGTAAGAATAAGTTTGAGGCATGATGCCGCTGATTTCATCTGAGCACTGCTGATGACGATATTTGTAAAAAACAACGAGGTCAGCAACAGTGCGACGATGTTGTAGGGAATCAAGTTTTAATGTCAAAGTTCGATCACCTACAATTCGTATAGCTCGCTTTTGAACAGAGTCCAAGAGGGCCAAGATGGAAACAGAGGCAGCACCCCAAACTTGACAGCAGTACTCCATACAGGGACGAATATAGGACTTATAAACATGGAGCAATTGGTATGGAGTGAAAAATTTTTTGCATCTATTTAGGAGGCCGAGTTTTTTAGACGCGCTTTTTGCCATCGCCATTACATGATCGTTCCAGAGTAGGTCATTTGAAACTGTGACACCCAATAAACGAATGTTTTTACATTCACCTATTGGTTCATCACACATACTGAATAAAATATCTTTGGGGAACTCGGTCTTTAATCTGGAAACAATCAACAGCTGTGTTTTGGTGGAGTTGAAATTGACAAGGTTTTGGTCACCCCAGTCGGCGACTTTATTCAGGTCTTTGTTCACGTTTATGGCAGCGTCTCTTCGGGCAGGATTTATTCGTTCGTGCATTTTACCTGTTGAAGGAAGGGGCTCGAACGACTTGTGCAGAGTACTATCATCTGCAAAACTATTTATTGGGTTGCTGGTGATTTTCAACAATTCGTTGATATAAATCAAAAATAGGGTTGGGGACAATACTGAGCCTTGGGGTACACCAGCGTTAATTAGTTTAGACTCAGAAGAATATCCGTCTAAGGTTACCGAAATGTATCGGTCGGATAGAAAATTTTGAATCAGCTTCACAACATTGGGATGAAAACCGTACGCAACGAGCTTGTTGATTAAGTTGGCATGCCAGACTCGATCGAATGCCTTGGAGATGTCTAAAGCGATAACGTATGTTTCACCACCTTTATCAAGTATGCTGTTCCAACAATGCGCTACATAGTTTAATAGATCGGTAGTTGATCTTTTGTTTCGAAAACCGTATTGGCTGTCGGATATTAAATGATTTTCTTCCAGAAATTTTGAAATATGTGTATTAATATAATGCTCATAGACTTTGGATAGGACCGATAGTAAAGCTATTGGCCTATAATTTGAGATATCGGATTTTGGTCCCTTTTTGGGGACGGGCTGGATATTTGCCAACTTCCAGCACGAGGGAAATATACCAGATTTGTAGGATTGGTAGAATATTTTAGTTAAAGTTGGTGCAAGTTCTTTGGAAAAGGTTTTTAAAATAATGGGTGGAATATTGTCCATTCCTGATGCTTTGTTGATGTTTAACCCCTTTAAAAGTTAGGGGTTTAACCCCTTCAAAAGTAGCGACTATTTTGGGTTTGAAGTGAAGTTCATTCATATTAACTCCTGAAGACTGGATTTGGGGTATTTCTTTAGGAGTTTCCAAAACGGTGGAGTTCAGAGCAAAGCGTTCAGCGAACAAGTTAGCTTTTCTTGCGGGATCATTGACGATTAAATCACCATCAATAATAGGGGGAATAGAAAATTTTGTACCAGAATTTAAAGAATTAATGGCACTGTAGAAACTCTTGTCAGAAACAGACATAGACGTAAGTTTTGAGGCTTTCGCTCTGTCAATTTCGGACTTTTCGTTTGAGATAATCTGATTAGATATTTTGTTGGCCTTTAGATATTGAAATCGATTAGTGGGAGTTTTGTTATGAATCCAAATATGAAATGATCTACGTTTGTTTCTAAGTGCCGTTTTGGCAGCTTTCGAATACAAGTATTTTTGTTTGGGTTTTACTATGGAGAAAGGGACAAATTTATTGATAGCAAATTGGATGGTTTCTGTAAAGTTTTGAGCAGAAACATTTACATTGTCAGTGTAAAAACAATGACGGTCGAAAGGGAAACCATGGAAAAAATTTTGAAGACCACTCTTATCCATTTTTGAGTAGTGAAATATTTTACGGGGTTTGGGAGCTGTAGTTTTAAGTAAATCAGTTTTGATAACTGATGAGATTAAATAATGATCAGAATTTCCAATACTACCTTTCGCAACATCGACACTCGTAATATCTGGCATTGTGGTAAGATAGAGATCTAGTAGAAAACTATTATCACCGCCATTACGGGGAGTGAAAGTCGGGCTTTTAACAATTTGGAATAGGCCCTGAGACGCGGCAAACATTTCTGCCAGTTTTCCACTATTGTCAACATCATCGGTCGATTTGGAGAATTCCAACCATGATTTGTTGTGGACGTTGAAGTCACCGGTAACGATAACTTCACAATTAGGGGACTTTGCTCTAATCTCGTCCATAATTTTTGTCAGTATATTAAAAAAGTTTGGGTTACGTTTGTTAGGGGACCGGTATAAAGCTATTGTAAAAAAAGTCATTTCTGGAAGACAAATCTTTAAAACCATTGTATTGAAGCCGTCACCGTGTAGTTCAAAATTTGGAAAGCGCGTGTACGCAACACTCTCATGAATGAATGCGCATACGCCCTGATGGAGTTTGAAAGCTGATTCGAGCCTATATTTGGAATTAAGCGATTCTATAAAGAGAAAATTTTCAGAAACTTGTGTTTCTGTAAGGAATAGAATGTTCGGTTTGTCGTGCTCAAGATGATGTTGCACGTGGTCATGGTTAGCGTTCAATCCGCAGATGTTTTGAACATGTATTTTAAAATTTTTTATTGATTCATATATGTTTTGTCCCTGCAAATTCCATGGACATGCCGCTTTATGGGCGGGTGGATTGCGCAAATTTGCTTTACCACTTGCAGACTTATTTTTTTTCGGTTGTACTGCCATATATATATCAAAATGTTTATTTTATTTTTTTGTGTTTTATTTTAAAATGCATAACTAAGTAAAAAATCCTATCATACTACAAAATACGACATATGCCAATATTTCATGATAAGATGAAGAAATAATAACAAAATAATAAGTGAAAAACAAATTGTGAGAAATTTGCAGAAAACAAAACAAAACTAAATGCCAATAATCCAGCTGATGCAGCGCACCCCAGACGCACCGCCCACCACCTTAATCGAGACACAAAGCCCACACATAACTACGTGTTGGTTCGATTCCTCGGAAGAGCTAATGAGCGGTACCGCTACGGAACGTTGCCCAGCTAAGAATGGAAGTGCTGCCGTTGACTAATTAAAGTTCGTCCGCCAGCACCCTAAGATATCATCTTGGCTAATGACATCTCCTGCCATTGCCAGTGGTATGTGATATCTCACGCTAACTCATATGTCAATGGCAGGGACTGGAGTACGCAGGGTAGTCAGACCCGTAGATCAACATTGATTATAATCGATCAAAATCGATCCCTCCTGCGGCTATATATATATATATATATATATATATATATATATATATATATATATATATATATATATATATATATATATATATATATATATATATATATATATATATATATATATATATATATATATATATATATATATATATATATATATATATATATATATATATATATATATATATATATATATATATATATATATATATATATATATATATATATAAATTTTTGTTTTTCCGTCTCCGCTTATCATACATAGTCGTTTGGCACCAACATTTTTCCGAAACTCCGAGATGAAGCCCATTGCAAAAGGTAGATTTTTATATGAAATCTACCTAAAAAAAACTACACATTATATAGATAAATTAGTTTCGTAGAATCAAAAATAAATGTTGAAAGTTATCAATCGTGTTCGTCATTTTAGCAATCCGGTTGTTAGTTTTGTTTATAATATTCAACAGACATGTCTGTCAAATTAACAAACTGTTTGTCAATTTTTAAAAAATTTAGTTGTTAAAATTATTTCAACTGACATCAGATTGTTGAATTCAACGAACAACCCGCATGGAGGGATCAGTTTTTATTGATTTGAAATTTTTTTTTATTTTTGATCTACGGGTGTGACAACCCCGCGTACTCCAGTCTCTGCTAGTGGCAAACGAGTTCACGTGACATATCACATACCACTGGCAATAGCGGTGAGATATCACTAGCCAAGGTGACATCTTAGGGGTGGTGGCGGATGAACTGTATTCAGTCAACGGTAGTACCCTCAATCTTAGCTGTGAAATAATCCTTGATGATGGGACGCTATTGTTTCCTTGAAGAAACGAGCCTCCATATAACTATGTGTGGGCTTGGATCTTCAAGAAAGACGGTGCGTCACAGGATCAAGGAATATGCAACCGGCTGGATTATTGGCAACTACATTTTTGTTTTGTTTCAGCAAATTTTTGTAAAAATTTGCTATTTACTTTTTAATTTATTTTTATTTTCTCTATTCTATCATAAAATATTGGCCTAAGTCATATTTTGTCAGTGATAGAATTTTTTGTTTAGTTATCCATTCTTTAACAAAAAATATAAAAAAACAAAAAAGAAAGATTTACGTCCATCAACACCTTTGAACGTATGTTGTTGTGGGACCTTGGTCTTAAAAGGTTTTTATGTGTTATTGTGACACATATTGTAATTCCTTATTAAAAAAAAAAAATAAATTGAAGGATCAAAAGTTTTACAAAAATTTTTCATAAGTGTAGGAAAATTTATAAACCAACAGCAGTTAAAGTTGCAACAATTGATAACGTCTTTTTCAATATGTATACATAATTTAGAAGCCGATAGCGTTTTTTTTGTATTCTAAGTTAGGCATGTTTAGTGTTAATTATAATAAATTATTAATTAACGTCTCTGAATATCTGAAGATACCATGCCAACTAGGGATTGGGATTGAGTTTGAATAAATTAAGTTTCTCTAAGAAATTTATGAATGCAAATTTTAAAATTTCGTGGATTAAAGTTATCAGGAAAAACCCATGAAAGTAAGGCGTTCAGGAGATGAGAGACTCTGTTAAAAAAATCACGTTGAAAGCAACAGTTCAGCAACTTTTTATAAAGCGCTATTAAAACTTTTTCTAGTTACCATGAACAGCTATGGGTAAAATTCAACCCATACGTAGTACTATTATTAACAAAACGTGTATTTTTATATTTTACATACGCGGTGTCCTCGACGGGCTATAATCGCACTTGAGCGACTTCTTTTTAATACTTTAATTTAAATGAATAATAATCAGGAAACGAAAATATAAATATTTACTTATGTAATGTAATGTATAAAAAACTACTTAAAACTCAGTATATGGGCATAGAATAAGGCAAACAAATACCATTAAAAATATATAATATTTTTTATAAATGACTAAAATTGACTATTTAAAATTCCCGTTTGTTTTTTGTGTTTGTTTTTATTAGTAACATTTTCATTCTTTCGTACATTATTCAATAATAATTGTCGATAGATTGAAGTTGTTAAGACTCATGCTATGAATGATTTGAATTAACAATTGACAATTAACAATTGACATTACGAATTAGCTAATAATTAGATTTTATATAAGTTTAGAGCGCCTTAAGTCAGTCTGGTTCTTCGTTTTTAAAAATTTTAGTTAAAGTTGGTTTTTAGCTTGAACTGCAAGATTTGTGCTTAATAAAATGAAAGCTACAGGAAAGAGGCTTTTTTGTGTGAGTTATATACATAATCAACAGCACTATTTGACATCTAACAATTTCTTATCATTTTGAGGTGCACCTAACTATAGTTTCATTTCATCATTGTTAAAACGTTTGACACGGCACCAATTTTTATGTGGTTGCTATTGCCAGAAGCATCGATTTGTCAGGTTAGGTATTATTTGTCGATTTGTCGGGTCAGGCCAGGCATTATTTTACCATACAACCACTACTACAATAATACAATTGTTGTTACTAATCAAAGCTCTGGAATGGTAATCGCCGCCGGGTCTATATGTTTTTGACTATATTTGCTTCCTATACATCTATTATCGCACGTCCTACACAACATGATCACTAAACATTTAATATTAGTGCCGATGACCAAAGAGGACAACTTTATAACTGTATTTCACTTTTGCTTTAAAATTTATCCAAAATCATATACAAAAGGAATAGAAAAACAATTAGAAACATAGAAAAGTAAAACCGATAAAAAATTTTAGCCTCAGAACTGAATTAGAACCAACATTGTATTATTTTGACCCTAATCACCCGGTAGGATCTTTTACTATTACTGTCATAATTTTCAAAGATTTGTAAATTTAGTCGTATTGTTGTTTTTCAGAAGCAAACACTCACAAATCGATTAAATCTTATATACTTAAAGTTTCATTGAACAGAATTTTGAAATAAAAAATTCTAGATAATAAATCTAGCAACAAAAATGTCACTCTTAAGATGATGATAAATATTAAATTCGTTCTGTTAACATCCAAACACTATGATAACATCAATAAACATAATTCCAGGATTTACAACCCAAACTATAAAAGGCAAATCTTACGACTACGAAAATAAATTATTATTAAACTAACGAACGATAAAAAGTTTTTCTTTTTCAGCTACAGTGAAAATCTTATATTTTATCACTTTATGGAAATGAATGAAAATTGAGATAACCTATACAACAGTAAAAGTCAATTAGGGTGGTGGAAAACGTAATTTGTATGGGCTAGAAAGGCTCTATGTTAAGCTAGAAAAGAAGATAAAATGGTTTGACCTACAGTTAAAATATTAAAAAACGGTAATGTGGATCAATGTAATAAATTTAATATATTTTATCACGAAGATTTGATAAGTAATTTTCGGGTTTACTGGTAGTCTACCAAGCTAAGTTGTTGTTAGAACGGTGACGTTTGTGGTATATTGAAATCGGTGAAGACTATTGATTCGAGTAAAGCGTTCCATTTGTAGGATGGACTGACAAACTAGGCGCTTTGCATTTTGTCACTATGGAAGAAATCCTGATAGTTTGGCAGTTTGCACAAATCAATTGATCTGGTTTCATCCGAGTATTGCTGGTGATGATATTGCAGGAAATACGATGTATCTTACGATATTGTAGGAAACCAAGATTTGATGTTAAATTTCGATCACCCACAATTTGTATATCACGCTTTTGTACAGAGTACAAAAGAGCCAGGTGTTATACTCAAAATGTAGCGTCCCCTAAAAAGCAAATAAATTAATAATAGTATAAAAAAAATTTCACTTAAGCACTAACTTTTCTGAATATTCATTCTGCACTTTTTTAACTGATTTGATATACAGTAATCCCTCCAACTGCGCGGGTTTTAACTGCGCGATTCACACTGCGCGAGATGAGTTTTCAATACTAATTTTCACACTGCGCGATTAAAATTTCACACTGCGCGACGTTTAAAAATTTTTTTTAGAATATGTAGGTAAATTTCGTACAATTAAAATTTAAACAAAAATTACATTTGCCATATGGGTCATTTTTGTACAAATCGAACAGATTTGAACAAAATCACGCATTTGTGATTTGGCTTAAAAAATTTTTTACGGGTATGATATTGAAAAAAATATACGTTAATAATTTTTGTAGATAACAATTTTTTTTTAAAGTTCACCTTATAGCTTTAAAATAAAACATAAAAAAATTTCTATCATTACCAGAACCGAAGTTATGAATCTTTGCAAAAAAAGTCTTCCAGCAAAAAATAACGAATTCCTCGAAATTTAGAACCGCTTTATTTTCGAAAAAAAAAATTCTCGAGCACGTTTATCTTTTTTTCTTGGGAAATGGGAATTTTCCTATAAAAGCCCTAAAAAAATTTCAGCCAAATCAAAAATGTGTTCGGTTTGTAAAAGAATGACCCAAATATGAAGCAATTTGCATTAGAAATTTAATTTATTTTTAACTGTGTGGCTGGAACATTCAATATAGATCAAATTCAATTTCAAGCCAGTAAGAATATTCTAAACAAATTCATATTATTGATATTATTTTTTTAAATTTGAGTTGTTTTTTGAAATGTTATTTATGTTAATTTATCTGTTAACTTATGAAGTGTTTTCTTTTTAAGAGTTGTCGAAGTAATACATGTTTTTCAGGCTATATGTATTCATTTTTGTTTAATTATAACTTTAAATTATTTTTTTTGAATTTTTTTCAAAATTTGGAACCGAACCCCCCATTTTCATACAAAATAGGGTTCACATTGGGCGGTTTTGTATTGCGCGCTGTTTTTCTGGAACGGAACTACCGCGCAGTCGGAGGGATTACTGTACTTGATTTGTCTGGGCTGTTGGATCCACTTGTCGGTTCATTGATTCTAAACTAGATAAAATCATATTGTTTTGACTAAGACAATACAAATCAGTGTAACTATTTGCATTAATCATTTGATTTTGCTTAGAAACAATTGACAACTCGGTTTTTTTTGATGATATGAAAATTGTTACAACGATTTGCTAGCAATTATGAATAATTATAATATATTTTATACAATTATAATTGGAAACAAATTAGAAACTAACCGGAATGAAAAATCTTATATAATCACTGAATTAAAAGAATAACAAACATTTTGACGTTTGTCAAAATTATACAATGGTGAACCTCAATATATTTCCTCATATATTGGAGAAACCTAATTTATTGTAGAATTTGCTTTCCATCTACCGGTAAACATTTGTTGAATAATAAATCATTCGGAACTGCAGGAAGTTAAGACAGACTCTAGAAAAAATAGAGAAAAAACAATATATGAGAAATATATATTGGGGCCCATCACAAAAAAACACAGTATAAGCTGCATAAGCTAGAAAATATCTTTTTAATTTGACTTATTAATTTAATTCTGTTGTAAATTGTTGGACGAAAGGTCATGAAGATTAAAATTAAATTTTCTATTTCATATTATTTAATGTAATGATTAAGAAAATGATTAATAGCCAAATAAATATAATCAGTGACATTTAACTATCGTTTTTTTTAAGAATCGGGCAGAAAACGTGGTTTCTGAAAATTTTTTTGACTCGATTCTGTGATTTTAGCATCAATCGATCGGGCTTGGCCGTCTCCCGAAAACTTTATGAGATTGGGTGGTAGGCCCCACCCCACCCCTCTACACCCTCCTTAAGTTTTATTATATAAAAATCTATATAAAAAATGGGAAGAGATGAAAAAAATTTAATAGCATCATTATCTTTTATTCAGACTGGCGCAACTTTTGAGTCCAAAAGTTGGTTTGCACCCCCACCCCCAACCAACAACGTGGGTGGGGTTGATACATTAAATGAGTAAAATATGTCATGTGGGGTATCGTTAGAATCAAAATTTCATAACAAATACAATCCCCCATATCACCCTCTTATCCTTGACATAACCATTTTTTACTCCCAAGAGGGTACCCTTATCGTAGAAAAAAATTGATAAAGTTGAGGGGTGTTTGACAGGGGGTTGCCACGGTAGTAAGTGTCTGGCAATGGGGGACATGACTTCTAATACTATCCCGAAGAATATATAAAAAAATTACCTTTTATGCTTTCACGAAACTTTGAAGGCCCCTTTGTTATTGTTACCTGCTCCCTGCCAAAGCTACCATGATGCAAACTTCATATGTCGCTAATCGTTCCTACCTGAGTAGGGGATATGCGCAGAGAAACTTTTAGCTTTTATAAAATAACGAAGGTCTGGCCGTCGCGGGCTCTTAGTCTAAAATAAATTATTGTAGAAGTTTATAGAGCAGAAAATCATGGCATGTTTAGTAATTTTCAAAATTTATAGCGAGTTTAAAAAATTCCAAAAATGATTTATTCGACAATTAAGTGGTACATTTGTGCGTAAAAGCATTGTACATACACTCAGGTGAAAAGAAGATTACGCCCTTGGTTCAATAAAAGCCCTCGCTTCGCGTTGGTCTTCAATATGAACCGCAGGCGTAATCTTCTACTTTCAGCCCTCGATATGTAACTAACTATTTTATTGCTATCAGTTCATACACGTTTCAATTTATACACGAGAATACATGTTTTTCTTATTTTATCAAAACCGTCAAAAACCATAAGCCGCGTTCAATTTGACTGAAGCTTTTCAGTAAACTCTATATTTTTTCAGTCATATCGAATGCACTTAGCTTCTTACAAATTTTCAAAAAAATCTCCGAGCGGATTACATTTATTTTTTCAAATAATTATCTAACAACAAAAATGTTTCTTGTAATTTTTTATGTGCCCACAAAAAGTTTTTTCGTAAATTCTTTTATTTTATCTTACGAGCAAGGGCGGGGCGAAAAACTAAAATTAAAAATAAAGCATTGTTTTATTTTTAATATGGATGGCGCCCATAAAAATAAGAATCTTATCACTGGTCATCATTATGGTTTCCTGATCACACCATCAATTATCATTAACATCAACATCTACAATAAAGAAAATACAGTTCACTACTAGATCACACCCTGCTTCAGTAGACATCTAAATAACACTATATTGTATAAAAATGTTAGCATATCCGTCTTTCAATAAATTTCAAGATTAGTATTGTTTGTTTTGGTTTATTTAGTTCGTTCTACGGTCTTGTTTGATTTATATTATTGTAAGTTTTGGAATATAAACAACTGATTCTTTATTTAAAAGCCGCAGATGAAAAAATTGAATTTCTTTAAGCTTATTTGCATAAATAAAATACATATAAATCGATTTTTTCATTTGTTGTCAATATGTTACAAAAGCTTTACAATTACAATACAGTGTTATGATTAATGGAAAATGTTTGTGATTTTAAAGACCGTGATAATCCTTTCTAAAAAAAGGATTTCGGACTTACTAAACGTTCGATCTTAATTTCACCAACAGAATGACAATCGGATACTTATAAAACCATATACATACACCGTCTATTTCTGATTTCTATGTAAATCGTATCAATATCAATCAAATTTGCATACCCACGTAAATATTTTCCAAACCTTCAAAGAACAACCATAAATTTTCTGTTCGAAATTAATCAAAAGTAGTACCTAGAAATTTATTTTTTGCAAAATTATTAATTTATTTTTTTTTTGTGTAAAATAATTTCCATTTGTTTTTAAATTTGTCCATGATATGATATGATATCGGGAAAAAAATGAATAACTGGAAAATATGTAAAACATGAAAGTAAGATACGGGTAAAAAATGGGATCAATTTTAGATAACAAATAGTTTTTTGTGATATCAAAATATATATTGAATGGGAACTTTCCATTCGTTTTTATACCATTTAAATTTGTTTGTATAAATAAAATAACTTTTTCTGCTTACAAATTCAATATTTAATAATGGCTACTGAATGAATAAAATCAAACATTATAAGTTATAGATAAAATAAATTAATGTAGGTCGTTATGGTGCATAGTTAAATTTTCATTTATATTAAAATATTTGAATGGGTTGACTTTGAGTCAACATTACTACTTGGTTCCAGTGCTATTGGCACAGTGTAAGTGCTACTTGATGAAACTCGTGATCGGGACAGACGCTGAACTCTACCATTTTTTAACTACTTTAAAATAGTTGGTAATACTTGTGTACAGGGCCGTAGAGAGAAGCGGGGCCTGGGAGGAAATAAAATACGGGCCCTCTTTACATTTTTATTATTTCATTACCCGAGTCGAACTTTAACTACGATTTAAGTAGTCGACATTCTCAAATGAACCTATTTTAGTCCTTTTCGTCCTTTATTGCCTCTAAATAAGAGCTTTTTATTCTCGATAAACTTATTAACTCCTACAAATTCTAAAAACATACTATTTAACATCTAATTAGAATCTCAAAAAACTATTTACAGTCTACTTATTCTTATGTCGTGCTATTTTGAAAAAAAAAATTGATCTGAGATCAAAAAAATTAGCTGTCAGATCAAATTAGCTGTCAGTTTGTGTTCTTTGGCAAAAAAAGATTGGTTTTTATTTTGATCTAGATCAAGTTTTAAAAATCTAAATTTTTTGGTAGATTTTACAAATATATTGAAATATTATTTTTAATTGTCAAATTTATGTAAAAAAAACCGCCATTTTAATTATTATTATTATTTTGTTCAAAAATAATTTATTATTATTTAAATTTCTAATTAATAATAAAGTTATTACAAATAAAATGATAAAACGTAAAATCTATCATTTTCAAATGCAAACATAACCAAACATATCAAGTGACAGAACAAAAAGTCAAAACAATTTACTACTACATTTACAAAAGTAGATTGATTTATTTTATGCTGTTCGTTGGCAAGTAAATAAATCAATCTTTTTTCTTAATCTTTTTTAAATAAGCCTGTTTTTCAACACCTTACTAAGTACTTATCATATCCTAAGAACTTAAAAAGTCCTATCAATTCTATCAATGTACAAAATTACATCTTATTTGAATCTTCAAAAACTATTTACGATTCCGATCTTATTTCACATCAAACCCGACAAACATTTTTATACATGAAGATAGCGCTCGTATATTTAAGTTCTAAATTGGAAATGTATGAGTGTGATTTTGTTTGTAAAGGATGCGTCCATTTTTTCGCCATTTTTTTAATGACACAATTTAAAAGACCAAAATTCAGAAATCAAAAAATTTAAATATTTGAATTATGTGTAGAAAATAATATTAATTTTCCATAAATTTCTCAGTATTATGAAAAATTAAATCAAAATATCGATAAATCGATATGAAACAAGACAAATAAAAAATATTAAAATAATACTATATTTTTTTTAAATCACTAAAATTAATTATTAAGAGGGCCTAATTGTTTAGCGAGATTATTTATATTAGATTAACTGAAAAATTTCTTTCGCACATAATTTTATATAACATTAAATTATTAAATTTCATTAAATACATATAAATTATTTCCTAAAATGTTAAAATATATAAAAATACATTTTATTTTTCTATATTCTTATATTTCTTGTTCTTTCTTGTTCTTTCTTTTCTTTTGTTTATTTTTATTATCGCATCAAACAATTTTTTTTTTCTTTTTGTTTTTTAATATTACGGAAAAGACCGAAAGAAATTTTTTTAACGTCTATTTAGCACCTTAAATGGGATTTTTTCCGGTAAGTAGCCCTTGTAGGAGCTATGTAGATGTTATTTTTGTATTGAAAATAAGTGATACTTAAATACTCTAAATTCTAAATAGTAGAATTTGTAGGTTTTAAAGAGTAGTTAAATTTCGACTCGGGTAACCAAATAGTTTAAAATAGGTATACATGTTTGGTTTGATAATTTTTTACGCATTATTACAATAATATCTAGCAAAAAGAATGGAAGTATTGATTTAATGTTTAATTTAATACTTAACTTGAAGTATGAATTCTGGAACAAATTCTCACTCTCATATAAAATAGAAAGGTAAAAATAATGAATTCTAAAAGAATCCATCCATTTAAGAGTTTCGCATTTATTCAATTCATTTTATAATCATTGAGGTCAGATTGTATGATAGAAAAAAATCCGAAAATAAAGTTATATCTACATCCGAGAATTTTATTTTTCGTCGATTGTAAGAACACGGATAAAAATTTTTATATTTTTGTTTTATTGCATTTTTATAGCAGATTTTTTATAAGTGGCAATACTTTTTCATTTACGTTTCTATTAAATAAGTTTAACTATAAATTAAAAAAAAGTTATTTGAAAACTTAAACTAATTATATAAAAATTATATTAAAAATATTATTTATTTTACTATTAAATTACATCAAAATACAAATTTTAGAAACATAAAACTGTATATTAAAAAATAATCACAAAATTATCCTGCTATGTGCATGTCAAGAAAAAAGAAAACGAATTGTTTGATCCACTGTTCTATACAAGAAAAACAGCAGATAAAACAAAAAATAGAATAAAATCATCGGATACATTTTTTGTTCTATCTTGATTCATACAATACAAACGACGTTATATCCGAGAATATATCTTCTATTCGTGTCCATACAATCGGCCCTAAATAATAACACAAATATTTAAATTTTGTATTTCTTTAAAAAAATGTTTACAAGAATTCGTGATTTTTGTGAGCAATTAAACTCAAGTAACTAAGGAATTAATTTGAATTTTTTCAATTCAAAGGTATGGTTGAAAATATCCCAGAAAAAACTCTGTTTTTCTCTTTTACGTGTTTCGGTTGGGAATCGAACTCATCAGTGCCAGAGCAAGTTTAATTCATTTGGCAGACGTTTAACCACTACGCCACAAAGGCGATGATATTTCTAAGTTGAAAGTTCATCATCAGTTATCCAGCTTAAGTTGAATTTCTCATTTGTCAGTTAGACATAATTTTTTATGGAAATTTTATTCATTTTGAATGTTAAACAGGAATGTTAGGGATAAGCGAATTAATTTGTTTTTTTAAGTACGAATTTTGTGAGTTGTTCTTACTCTTTATGACAATTGAGCTTGTCGTGTTCTGGTTGATGCGAAAACACCTATTTCACGAAATTTAGCTGCCTCGCTAATTTTGATTCTAAGCACAGAATCGCAAGACCATCAACACGCTTTTGAGAAGAACAGAATCTGTGGAAATTTTTAATTCGTTATAATATGTGTACCTCATTTGCCAATTCTTCTGTAACATCTACCCTGTAAATTGAAACGAATTGCTTTGTACAACTTATTATTTTCTCCTGAAATGAAAATGTTTGGTTTAAATATCTCACTGCTTTGAATCGATGTGTTATGCCTGCAATTACTAAATCTACAATAACTGAGTACGTGTTTCTTTTAAATTCTGTTTCTTGGTCACAAATGCTGATGTTTTCAGGATCTTTATCTTCATTTCCAGAAAATGTTCTTGGCCGTTTTATTTTTTAATACTTATCGCTAAGGAAGAAGAAATATGTAACCCATTTGCCACCAATTTACTTTCCCTCAAGATGATATCCCCTTGATTTCCTAGGATCTGCAGTTCCGCGCAAAGACTCTAGATTTTGACTTGAACATCTTTTTTGAACATCTATTGTTGTTTGATCAGCCCTCATGAAAAACTTTCATTATTTATAGTTTAAAATGCCATTAATATACAGCTAAATTTGCTCAATGATTTTTCAATTCCATTGATGTTTTGATGAGTTTTTGCTGTTAATGGCATTTAAGATCTTCTATAGCATTTATTAGTTCTGGAAGAATTTTTGTAAGAGGTCTAACAGCATCAATTCTAGCGGACGATCGCGTGTTAGATAGCTTATGTAGTGACTGCGGAATATTTTTCTTTAAAATTGCCCATCATTTAAGAATGTTGCTAAATAAGTTGCAGCATTTTTATAGCAGAGTTAACTCCACAGAGATTGCGACTGTGATCTCGACATGGGGAATGCACTGCGTATGAGTTTTCTCTACAAAATTCAACCTGCGTACCTTTGTATTCACCTTTCATGTTGCTTGCGTAATGCTTTATCACAACCTTGATAGTCATATAAGGGCATAGAGTATTTTTTTCACAATCAACAAAAGTTAAAAGTTTTTTTTTCAACTATGTAAGTTTTGTTTTTCTGGTCTAAACGAAGGTAGCGCAAAAAAGGTTAGTTTGTTCCCCATGTGAAGAATCAGAACTTGCATCAACAAGAATAGCATAGTTTTTAGCATTTTTTCAGCATGAATTACTGATTCTACATGGCCAGCGCATAGCTGAATGAACTCGTGTTGGATTTCTGGCGATAAAAATAATGAACTTGTGAACGATGCTGAGCTTGCTGGGCAATTCTAACTTCTTCTAAATGATCATGTAGCAAGAGATCATAGTGACTAATAAGCTCTAAAACTCCCAAGAAGTTACCGTTATTATAGACACACCAACCAAATGGCTATCTTACCTCAAATTCAAAACCCTTTCACCTAAAAACAAAATAGTATCCAAATTTTGTTGAAATTTGCCTCCAAATTTTTGTTTGGTTCTCGATTTGATTGCAAAGTAATTTTGCGATTGAAAAAGTACCCGTTATTTTAACTTCCATTTTACGCCAATTTGTTTAACAATAAATTTGCACTCAATTGTGTTACCGTGTGCCGGTAAATTGTCGTATATTTTTTTCATGATAGAGCCTTAGAATACCCTTGAGGCATCTTTATTAGAGCTCCAAAATAACCAATCTCTCTATTTCTTCTCCGTTTGTTAAAATTTTGAATAGGAGCGACTTGGTAAATGGTTCATTTAAACGATCACGGGAAAACTATGTAATTATCTTCATGTGCCCTCGACGAATCACATTTTCAGTAATATGTGACTTTATTATATCATCTTTTTAACTATACAAACATCAAAATTATGGCAATACTCTATTTGGTTGGGTTGGTTTTCTACTTGCAATGTACAATCTAAAGAAATCGGGCTAATGTACAATCAGATAAATCTTCTGTTGCTGAGGATCTGAAACTAGACTACACAGTTTGTTGTAGACACCGACTGGTTGAAATTGAATTTAGACAATATTTTGAAATCCGTTTGCCTTAAAATCTTTATGAATCCTCTATAAAATCCGTTTAATGTTATTCGATACGAGCTTCACAATATTGTCCAAATTCACATTTATGTGTTCGAGAATAGGGCCTCTGGCCTAAGAATGGGATTTCATTGAAAAAAGAATCGATTTTTAAAATTTAAAAAAATCATTTCTCTAAAAGATCGGAAAAAGCTTTGATTAATCGATCTTTTAAATAATAAACAAAATATTAAAAATAAACGGAAAAAATTTCGCAAAAATTGAACAATTGCACTAAAATATTTGATAAAAATCATTGCATCGAAATATGAGCCCCGACCGAATGCAAGAATAGGAGTTCATTTAAATTTTGAGACTTAAGTCTTGGTCTTTTATTAGTAATAATATTTCAAGCATTGGAAATAATCTTTATGGTGGAACTGAGATGTTGTTTGTTTTTTTGTTAACAAATTGACGTAATTTCCTGCCCTTTTTCCCTTTCTCTAGTACATTATCACGGCTTTTGTACATTTTTCATGTTTAATACAAAAATGTTATCAAATTTTTAAGTATTGGAACACAAAATAGCATTATTTCATTAAATTAGCTGTATTTCAAGAATCGGTCTATAAGAGATCGATTCTTTCAATACCTTCGATTCACAAAAATGGAATTGAATCGATCCTTTATAGAACGATTAATCGAATAGATGGAAGAATCGATTACGATGTCACATCTCTACTCTGGCCTTCCAAAAAAAATTATTTTTGTTTGGTTTTGTTTACCGTTTTTTTTAAATGTCGGCGGGAGGGGGGGGGGGGGGGGTTATCCGTTTGGGGTGACACCCGACCGTAAAAAAACTTAAACAAACCATCACAATGTTTTCAACGATAAAACACTTTGAAACCATTTTAGCCAGGTTATCCATTTAATTTTAATTTATAAATTCTGATAACTTATAAATATGTCCTATAAATGTGTCCTATTGGTTCAAAAAGGATCTATTCTACTTTTTAAGATTTTTGAGTTATTACGTGAAATAAAATTTTAACAATATGTGTGTATTTCTTTTTTTTTTGATCGAATCAACATGTTGAGCATTGAATACCATCACCACAATTACACAATAGCATTGAATATTCCTATAGATACCATATTAACCGTTTTCTTTTACGGTACATTATTTAGTATGATTCTTTAACGACCAGGTCTGAAAACGCATATGCTGAATAATGTATAGGAAAAGTGGTCTCCGTCGATAATGTGGCACCCTGTGTCGATAGGGTGGCACCCTTGAGTTCTGTTCTATTCCAAAATTATGTTTCTATTCCAAAATTATTTCTAAAATATCAGCTTAAACTTACTACCTAATATGTTTTACATTTCAAACAAATTAATTGCAAACACCTAAGGAAACCAATAAACAATCAAATCACCATGTTTGTAAATAATCTCAAATTAATTTTTTTTTCCTTTATCTTGAAACTAGTAAATTGGAATGGATCGTTTTCGAATGGACACATAAATAATTACTGTGGAATAAAATGGTAGTTATGCAATTACTATAGTTTTGCAGATTTTTATAGGTAGGTATACATACTCATCCTGTTTGTTTTCAGTTTTATAATATTAATGATAAAATTTAATAAGACAAAAATATTTAATAACATTGCAATATTGCAATAAAGAAATCATTTATCAAATACATAAGTGTATTGCTTTGACAAAAAAAATATGAATTTATGTTAATCAAATCCATTTTTTAATTGTGATACATAAGAAGACATGGGACTAATTGAACAAAATCTGGGATTAATTTCCATTTAGTCAATTATATGATGGTTATGATTTCGGATCTTGGACATCTGTCTAATACGAACTTAAGGATGACTTTTACACATTGTACAAAACCGGGGCATCATTGGATTTTTGTCCGTTGTCTGGATTTAAATAAAACGTACGCCCAATAATTTCGAATTGTAATTGGATTTTATGATTTATCTATGACATTCGTCTTACTGATTGTAAATGGTAACATTTTGAATATTTTATATAGAAGGTTTTGTAAGATGTATTTCGTTTACGTTCTTGAGTATATTATTAGAAGAGTATATTAGTAGAAATAACGAAATTTCTAAACGTTTTAAAGTTAAAATTACATAATGCCAATTTTCACGAACTTTACATTTATGTATTTTAATTTTGATGAAAAACGGTTTCGCAATTTTTAGAATAACCTAATTTTAAAAAGTGGAAAATTTTGGAAAAAAGGTTAAAATTTCATAAAACGATTGAAGACGCAGTCTTGCTACTATACTAGATGACGAAAAACAGAAATGGAAACATCTTTTATCCATGATTATTGGATATAACTTTGTTTTTATCTAAAGAAAACCTAGCAATTCGTGGATATGATGAGGGACAAAGTTCTTTAAATAAAGGAAATTTCTTAGAACTAATCAGACTACTGTCAAAGTATGATCTAGTGTTAAAAGAAAACATCTTGTATTAAATATTAAAAAAAATATAAATATTTTGGCTAAATATTTTGGCTAAATATTTTGGAATTATTTTTGATAGCACGCCTGACATTTCACATATTGATCAAATGTCTGAAGTGATTCGTTATGTGAAAATTGATGATTGAAAAGTGGAAATATAAGAAGTATTCCTTGGACTTTTTCCTTTACATGGAAAAAAAGCCGCTGATTTAAGCGTTGAAATTCTTAAAAATCTTGAAAACGACGGCTTAGATGTTATGAATTGTCGTTCCCAAGGTTATGATAATGCAGCTGTTATGAGTGGCATACATGGAGGAGAGCAAGCTATTATTAAAGCAAAAAACAAAAAAGCAATATTTGTTGGTGTATAGATCATTCAATTAATTTATGTGACCAACATTCATTTGCACAAAATGTAGCTTTTGTAACATTTTTCGGAACAGTGGAATTTTTACATTTTTTTCTACTAACCGCTGGGAAGTGCTTGTTAAACACAGCAAAGCAGCTTTTAAAAGACTATCAACAACGCGTTGGAATGTTCGTTATGCTTCACTTAAAGTATTGGATGAACATTTTAATGGGATTGTGGCTGCAATTGAGAAATTAAGTGATCAACAAGAAAATGTAGACACTAGAGGCGCTGCACAGAACCTTATGCGTGGTTATTGTGTGTGATTTTACTTTTATTTGCTATCTTTTGTTTCGGAATGATGTTTTAAGGCGAATAAATTGTGCTTGGATTGTATTGCACAAGCATGAATATTGATCAATTATTTATAAAAATACAATCACTTCGTCTTTATATTGAAGAAAAACCTAGTCATATTGTAGAAGAGGCAATAGATTTTGCTGTGAAAAAATCGGAGGACTACGACGATTCAATGTTGAACTCCGAACAAGATTAAAGTCAGTCCAAGATGTAGCTTCATTGTTCGAGGTTGTGCTGACAAACACTGGACTTTGGCGAACAGTGAAGTGTTGGAGTTATCTGAATCAAAATTTACCGGTTTTTATGATGAGGTATCAGAAACAGAACTCGTCATAGAGATACAAAGGTTGAGAAGGCATTTAAAAGCGACCAATGTAACAGTTTCTAACTGGGTGTGCCTATAGACTTTTTGAAATTGATCGAGGAATGGGATTTTACAGAATCTCTTCCAAATCTTATGGTCGCACTAAAGTTATTTATGAATATTTGCGTATCAGTGGCTTCGAGTGAGAGGAGTTTCAGCAAATTAAAATTAATTAAAAATTACATGCTGGCAATAATGACCCAAACGAGGCTTAACAATCTTGGCATATTAACAATAGAACATGAGGCAACACAAAATATAAATTTCGAAAATGTGATTTCTAAATTTACAGCTGTTAAAGCTAGAAAGAAGAGAATTAGCTAGAAAGAAGAAAATTAGCATCGTTCGATATAACCAACATGTATTCTAACATACCACTAAAAGATACAATAAATATAACAAAAAATATGTTATTTAAAAATGGTTTAAACCCAACAGATACACAAGAAATAATAAATATAATAACCGAAATAACAAAACAAAACTATGTCACATATAACTATGAGTATTATCATCAAACAGAAGGATTACCTATGTGGAGCCCACTATCTGGAACTTTAGCCGAAATATATCTCAATGATTTTGAAACAAAATATATACATAATAACATAAATCCACACAAAGAAAAAATCAATTATTGGTATCGCTACGTTGATGATATAATTGTATTATTCAAAGGAACGAATAGACAACTTAATCTATTACACCAATACATAAACAGCATAGAACCTTCCATTAAATTCACGTTAGAAAATGAAGAAAATAACACAATAAATTTTTTGGATTTATCAATCAGAAATGTAGATTCAAAAATCAAAACACACATTCAAAATATTCCGAAAACCAACCCAAACGGATCAAACAATAAATATTTAATCACATCATCCATACCTACATAAACCAGCTGCATACCACATGATCAATAGATTGAACAATATACCAATGAATGCAGAAAATTATCAAGACGAATTAAATAACATAAAATACATAGCCAGTAAAAACGGATATAAAAACGAAATAATTGACTCATTAAATAGAAAACATAAAAACAAGAAAAATTTGCAAACCCTAACAACACTAGGGAATGAAAAAAACTTAGCAGGCACAAAATACATAGGCGTAACATATAATAAAACAACATTCAAAATAATGTTATAAACTTTAAAAAAATATGGATATACTGCAGCTTAGAAAAACAAAAATAAAATAGAAAATTGCGTAAAAACCAAAAAAACCCAAACCTTAGACACAGGTGTTTATAAAATTGCCTGTTATGACTGCAGTAAATTTTATATAGGTCAAACGGAGCGGTCCTTCACAAAAAGATTTATTGAACACACCAGTGAAATTAATAAATGTAATCCAAAATCCAGATATGCCCAACATTTAAAAATAGAAAAACACAAATACACCAATATCAACACAAATTTAAGCATATTACATAAAAAACGAAAAGGACAACATTTAGATAGATTGGAAGAAATAGAAATATATAAACATAAAAACAATAACAACATTTTTAATGATAAAATCAACACTAAAACTAACAAAATATATGACATCATAATAAAAAATAGCAGCAGAAATAGTGCATAAGACCATAGTTTAAGCAAAAATTGTAATAATAATTTAAGAACTGAGGATGACGTAAGTCGAAATCGATATTCAATAAAAAAAAAATCGAATTCAAAATTGTTACTATAAGGAAGTTTATATTATTATTAATAAAATAAAAATTAGAAATAAACATACATATTAAAAAATTATATTTCTAAATATTGCATTTTAATTCATAAGTGACAAAAGCACACAAACAGTGAATAATATGGAAAACCATAATAACACATATAGAAAGAAGAGATTTAAAATGTGTGTACATACACTCAAAAAAATAAAAGTCACTTTTAAAAATTTTTATAAATATACAACACATAAAATTTTTTGATAAAACCACAATTTTTTTCCTTCAAAGCGAAAAATAATTTTTAAATTAAATAAATTTTTTGTTTTTTCAAATAATATTTTTTGTTATCTACAATATTTTTGGTAAACTTACAAAAAAATTTGTGTGTTGTATATGTATTTATAAAAAATTTGTAAAATTTACTTAGTTTTTTTTTTAGTGTAGCATGTATGTGAGAGTATTAATTCTAACTAGGAGGGCCCGGCATGCTTCGCTACGCTTATAAATAAAGTTTTATAAGCGTAGTCAAGTGTAGACATTTTGTTGACGTAGAAGCAATGATTTCAAAAAGTGGTAATGAGAAATGCTAGCATATAATTTTTAATTTTTCTTTTTAAATATATGAATGAAAAATAATCAGAACTCTAGCTGATCAGTTCGGATATATGAAAAATTAGCGATCAAATAAGTTAGTGATCAAATAAGCTTACTTGAAAACTTATTTGATCGCTAATTTTTCATATATCCGAACTGATCAGCTAGAGTTTTGATTATTTTCATCCATATATTTAAAAAGAAAAATTAAAAATTATATGCTAGCATTTCTCATTACCACTTTTTGAAATCATTGCTTCTACGTCAACAAAATAATGTCTACGCAAAAACTTTATTTATAAGCGTAGCGAAGCACGCCGGGCCCTCCTAGTTTCAATTATTCAGTTATTTTTCTTTTTACTTGCAAAAATATACTTAAGTCCGATGAAATTTGTGGCACCTATTCACAAAACATTGACACCAATACCAAAACTACGTGAAAAAGCCTCAAAAATTCAACCGCGCATAACTCCGATTCAGAGTACACAAAAAATAAAAGCAGAAATAACTTTTTTCCTTTCGTCAATACCAACAAAATATCAAAATTTCAGATTTTTTAAAAATCAAAAATTTAAAAATCAACAAAAAAATGTACGTTTTCAAAATAATAGCCCTCCTATAATAAAAAAACAAAGAAAAATATTACGTCTATCGACCCCTAAATCAATTCATAAACTAAATTCTCTAAACTTCAAAGGAAATGTATAAACTAACTAAGAGAAAATAAATATAAAAAAAGAAAAAAAAGTTTTAAGTTTTAAACCATTACCAAAACTACGTGAAAATGCCTCAAAAATTCAACCGCGCATAACGCCGATTGAGAGTACACAAAAAATAAAAGCAGAAACAACTTTTTTCCTTTCGTCAATACCAACAAAATATCAAAATTTCAGATTTTTTAAAAATCAAAAATTTAAAAATCAACAAAAAAATGTACGTTTTCAAAATAATAGCCCTCCTATAATAAAAAAACAAAGAAAAATGTTACGTCTATCGACCCCTAAATCAATTCTTAAACTAAATTCTCTAAACTTCAAAGGAAATGTATAAACTAACTAAGAGAAAATAAATATAAAAAAAGAAAAAAAGTTTTAAGTTTTAAACCATTACCAAAACTACGTGAAAAAGCCTCAAAAATTCAACCGCGCATAACGCCGATTCAGAGTACACAAAAAATAAAAGCAGAAACAACTTTTTTCCTTTCGTCAATACCAACAAAATATCAAAATTTCAGATTTTTTAAAAATCAAAAATTTAAAAATCAACAAAAAAATGTACGTTTTCAAAATAATAGCCCTCCTATAATAAGAAAATAAAGAAAAATATTACGTCTGTCGACCCCTAAATCAATTCATAAACTAAATTCTCTAAACTTCAAAGGAAATGTATAAACTAACTGAGAGAAAATAAATATAAAAAAGTCAGACAAGTGCGAATAAAATTCGCTCGTCAAGGGTTCCGTGAATGTAAAGAAAACAATATCAAAATAATTTACATAAAGTTGTGTTGTAAAGGGTTTATATTGCCAGACCATAGACACATAAAAACTAAATGGTTCATCGTAAATATCAATAGTTAATGTCAATCTCATCTAAATTGATCGAAATGATATAAAAAATATTACTTTAGGTTAAATGATATTCATAGCTATTTATGGTAGCTAAGGAACGACTCAATTCTGTTAAACAACGACGAAATTTAGGGGTGGGTGGTGTTAACGCTAAAAATAGGACTTTTTTGACAATAATTAAAAAACTGTGCATCGCAAGATTCTAAAATAATTGTAATGTTTCTTAATTTTAGTGTTCTTTCAAATGACACTCATGCGAGCCAAAAAACCTTTTTTTTCACGATTCCCCACTCCTATCCCCTAAACACGTAGAATTAAAACTACTTGAGGCTTCGCTATATTTTTCGTTAAGGGTTTATCAAATTTCCTATCTCTATGAATTTTTTCAAATTTTTCTGTCAATCAACAAAGAAACGTATATGGGGGGGGGGTGTCAACTTTTTGTTGCACTTTTTTGAGAATAATTCAAAAACGGTGCATCGCAAAATTCTAAAAAACTGTATTGTTTTTTAATTTTGGTGTTCTATCAAATGACATCCCACTCATGTGGGTCAAAAAACAATTTTTCACCCTTCCCCACTCCCATCCCCTAAACACATAGAAATAAAATCACTTGAAGCTTCGCTATATTTTTCGTGTTCCATAGAATTATAGGCTCATCGCTTTACTAAAATTTTCAGTTCTTTCTATAGCAACAATTTTTTTGTGTTAGATTACATAAGCTCGACATTTAGGTCGGTGCTTGAAAAACAACGTATAATTTTAAAAATATTTAAAATTAACAAAAGATCAATGATTGACTTAAACAATAGCATATTAAACAAATATTAACCCTAAAATAATTGCAGGCTATCGAACTTACCATTCAATTAAAACTCAACATTTTCTAAGGTTATACAAGAAATTAATTAAACCAGTAATAATGAATGGATTACAAACGTGGATCTTAACACAAACTAGCAAATCACATCAATCTGATTTGAACCTTGAGAATTTACGCCACCTTTTGGGCCCACTTATGGCATACAATACAATACAATATACAATAGATAGTAAAGGACCGTGATAATTTTGAAATAAAGTCTTCTTTCTTTTGGATAACTGGTTATATTCACTCTAAAAGAGTTGCAAACTTAAGAATTGCTCTAAGAATCAATATAAAAGATGACATGACTAAAACTGTACACGACAGTCCCACTCGATTTTGCTATTCGGGTTAAAAAAGCTTTATTTCACCTTACCATTTCACCTTACCCCTTACCCTTTCAAAACGATTAATAAATATTTGATACACGGGGGGACGGTCTGAATTTTGAACATTTTTGATCATAACTCAAAAACTATGCACCGCAAAATTCTAAAAAAAATTGCAATGATTTTTAAATTGGGTGCTCTTTCAAATGACAAAATTATAAAAAAAATTGCAACGAATTCTAAATTAGGTGCTCTTTCAAATGACACCCCATTCGCTTGGGTCAAAAAAGTTTTTTTTTACCCTCTTTACCCCGGTCCCCTAAACACACAGAAATATAATTATTTGAGACTTCGCTATAATTTTCATACAAAATTTAGCAAATTTCCTAACTCTGTGAATTTTTCCAAATTTTTATGTCAATCAGTGTCGAAACGAAGGGGGGGGGGTGGACGGTTTGAATTTTGCACTTTTTTTTCCATAACTCAAAAACTGTGCACCGCAAAATTATAAAAAAAACTGCAACAAATTCTAAATTAGGTGCTCTTTCAAATGACACCCCACTCGCTTGGGTCAAACAAATTTTTTTTTTACCCTCTTTACACCGGTCCCCTATAAGTAAATTCATTCAACTTTATTTATTTTATACCAAAGTAAATTTTTTCATTAAAATGTTATGAACTATTAACATAAATATGCTAAAAAATTGAAAAAAATGAAAAAATCGACAAGTTCGTGATTCAAAAATTTGTTTTTCGGTTTTTCTCAATTTTAAGCTGCTAAATAACAATAAATCATTAAAATCGATATACCATTTGAGAGTAGACATCTCAACGAAAAAAATAAGCCTTAGTACAACATCAAAATCCAAAAAAAAAATTCGCCGAAGATAGGGGTGTTTTTTCGAAAAAATGGTAAAATCTCGAAAAATATTTATTTTCCGTAATTGAAAAAAAATCATGCTTATTATGTGTAAATAATTACGTACTTTCACAAAGTCTCATTAAAATTAAATAATTTTCACGCGAGAAAAAAATAAAAAACAGAAAATCGGTTTTTCGTCATTTTCTCGCAAACTTTGAGGTTATGTCGAAAAATGTATGCAATAAAAGTTTTAGATTTTTTATTATCTACAAATTTGTATGAAACACTTTTCTCTAGGAGGCCTCGTTTCGCCACAAATAACGAAAAACGGTTTTCATCCCTTACATAGCACCCCATTTCACTACTTCCATCCATCTCAAGTTCGAAAGTTTTTTTTTCGTTGTTTATGACCTCAACTATATATTCCAGCCGGCCGTTGCCTGCTGCTAATTTTTTCATCTCGAAAAGGTAACGGCCCTAGCCTACAGGGAGTTTCACAAAAAAAAATTACTTCATTGCGATAAAACGCCTACTAATTAAAAACAATAAAAAAACAACTTACCCGGAGAGGACCGGTAGGAACAGCCATCATCCTCTCTAATCCCACTTACTGTTACACTGTTTCAGTGCTTTAGTGTTCAATCTTATGGAACACATTCAACCTTATGGAACACGCGCGCAAAAAAAAATATAAATTTTTTTGATTCTATTAACACGGCTCTATTCCCGATAGGATAGGAATATCACTCAAATCATCAAAACAGCTGATGCCCCTACAAACTGTAATAATTTTGATAGTAGAATGTATACAAGATTGTTCTAAATCATTTGTAGGTTTTTGTAGTACTAATAAATATTTTTAGAAGTTCTTTTTGTAGACACAAAATTTAAAAATGTAAATTTAAGTCAAAATTTCAGCAGCACAGAGAAAAAATTTTTTACTACAATCATCCGGTCGTTTGTAGTTTCTGAGATCAAAAGAATATTTCAACTTTTTGTTTATTTTTGTCCATATTTTGAGTGAGTAGTTTGTTTGTAGTAATCATAAATAATTTTGGAAATTTGTTTTTACTCAAAAAACAAAAATTGTCACTGTGTGTAGGGGATTCACCTGTTTTAAGAATTTAAGTAATATTTATTACAACCAACCGACCACCATAACTAATATTAATCGTGATTGATCTTCTGTCAAATCGTTTTTTTGTTTGTTTGTTTTCCTTTATTTCTCTGAGAGAGAAACCGGTTTGTCTTCCCAAAGACGTGCATAAATTTTTCATTTGATTCAAAATTATACAATTATTGAGAGTTTCTTTTAAAGAAAAAAACCTACAACAAAAAAATAATAGTTTCTCCCTCACTGCTACTATATAAAAAGAAATAAGAAAAATGACAGATTAGGATTTGATTCTAACCAAATATATAAATTTTAATCTTTTATCTATTAAAAATAAACTACACAATAATGAAAAGTTGGTCGCCAGCTAGTTTTCATAATATACTTTCAGGATGTATACATAACTTAAATATTTGCACATTTGCATTATAAAATAATAAAATGTTCACTATTATAAAATCACTGGAAATAACACAATAAATGTAAAATACTCTCGTAATTATTTTTATTCATTTTATAAAAATTAGCACAACTAAAAATAATAGATTGTACTTTTTGTTTCGTTTTAAATTATTTAATTGTTTTTAATTTATAATTTAATACAATAGTTGGTTGTTGTAAATAAACAGAAATGCAAATGGCGAAATGAGATATTAAATATGACATTTTAGCAAACACGATTTCTTATGTCTCTCTTCATACAATTTTAAGCCGCTTTTTCAGTTGCTGCAGTGTTTGCGTTCCTTCTTTCAGTTTTTTTTTTAAACCAATCATATTTCTTAAAAATGGTGATTTTTTCTGCTGCAGATTTTTCATCAGAGTTGGTTTAATTTTAACTTTTTCTCTGAACAAAAAAAAGAAAGAGATAAGAACTTTAGAATTTAAAAAGAGAAAATACCGAAACATAAAAAAATTGTGTATTTGTTGACATCACAAACGTCAAACATCTTGAATTTTGTAATTTGCTTAAACTGCAGAATTTATTGTACTGAATATTTTGTGATTATATAGTTTGTATATGAATATAATATTAATATAAAAACGTGATGTTATGCATAATGTTATTGCTATTACATGTTGTAAATATAAATATGAGCCATTTCAAACACTTGATTATTTTAAAATGCAGATGGCGACAAAATCGTTGTGCAAATGTTTCATCAACTAAAAAATCGAAGGGTAAAAATTACTGAAGGAACGAACACGTGAACGCACACACTGCAGCAACTGAAAAAGCGGCTTAAGATTACAACTAAATAACAAAAAATTTTATTACAATCATCTACGTCGTTTGTAGTTTCCAAAAATAATTTTTTCCCTTAAGCAGGCTACAGACTTTCAATCAATTTGTCAATCAATTGAAAACGAAAATAAACGAAATAAAATTTAGGGGACTTTTACACTAAATTTTATTTCGTTTGTCTTCGTTTTCGAATTGATTGACAAATTGATTGAAGGTCTGTAGCCTGCTTTATGTTCGGGTTTTAAATTCACACAGCTCAGTTTAATCTTTAATTTGATTTTATGACGCTATAAACAAAATGTCGCTATTACCAGGTCGTTATAAATGAATTTCACAGTACCTACATATCTCCCAAATCATCAGTTCTAAAAATATATTGACTTTTAAAATTGATAATCTAAATTCAAATTCATCAATTTGCTATGTTGCTTGTTTTTTATTTAAACTAATAAATTGTGATTCACCTCAAACACTAGCGTCAGCATTTATAATAAGATTTATATGCTAATAATATACAAATATGTATGCAAATCCGCAAAGCACAACTTTTTTTTAACAATTGATAGATGGAGAGAAAAATAATCCAAATTAAAAGAAAACATAAAATTTAAATTTTTGATTAAAATTATCAAACAAAATAAATGTTGAACATTTTGTTCAGAAAAGTTAATATTTTCTGAATTTTCGTTTCGTTGTTTTCACGTTTCACACTCCAAATTATATTATTGTTCGTTTCTGTATGTGGAATAATGAAATAATATGCATATTAGCATATAAAAAGATAATTTTATTTAATTATTCAATTAATGCAAAAAAAAATGTTTCCAATTCTTTTAACATCGAGAATTTTGATGAATTAATTTTTCTAATTTAAATGTCAAAATATTATGATTTTAATTCGAGTTGATAAACACGCATAAAACTGAATTTTTACCGATTTAACGTTGTTGGTATGACTGAGAAGTTTAAAAGAACATGAATTATCTTATTAATTAAATAGGAAAAATATTTTTTAGATGTGCTTTCAAAGGGAATTACTTCGGTCTGAAAGACCTAAGTATTACATTCTCAAGCCAAAAATAAAATTCTTACCCTCACTTTTGTTGGCATTTCTCGACGTTTTAGGACCTCCTGATTCTAAAAAAGCAAAAAAAGGTCTGTCTGCCGGCCGGACGTCACAACCGACGAAATCTAGAAAGCCGCTGGAGGGATTTCAAAAATGTTTGTTTCTAAAAATAGATATACTAAATGGTACGGGGTGAAATGACGATGTGTTCGATATCTGTACCGGAAGTGTGTCAAAAAATCGTCAAGTGTGTCAAAACAAGAAAATTTGCATATTTTTTGCTTTAAAAACGTTCATTTTAGGTGATTACGAGTGGGAACATTGAATTTGGAAAAATTTTTATGATCGGGATTGGTATGTGAGACTAAAAACTAGATTATTGCATCATAATTTTGTCAAAAAAATATTGTCAAGTGTGTCAAAAGAATGGTTTCAATTTTTTGGCAAAAAATGAAATTAATTGTATTGTAATACAACATGAAATTTAATCGAACATGAAACATGGAAATTTTTGATTATTTTATAATTTTTGGAATTTTGAAAAAAAATTGTGTACATATATGACTTTGTTATAATTATTGCGATATTTTTAGGATTTTGGAAAAAGTTTTTTGAATTTCAAATTTTTGATTTGGAAAAAGTTTCAATATTGATTTTATAATATTTTTTGACTTGTGAAAAAAATTTGTATATTTGATTTTGTTTTAATTTTTGAAATATTTTTGGCATTTTAAGAAAAGTTTGTATTTTAAGGGTTCCGTACTTTAAAAACGTAAAAAGGGTAACCTATTGGTGAAACTTCGGTGTCCGTCCAAATTTTTACATAATCGATTTACTCACAAAGTATAAGTGCTATCAAGTTTAAATATTCTACAGTTTTTATATGTGTTTTCCCACGCCTTCTGTGAACCAAAAAAATTCAAATATTGGTTTCTATCTATATTTTATGAACATAGATAAGGATATAGTAAAACAAACAAGTTTGGAAAAATTCATGGTTTTGGGCAATGTTGTAAAGATTGAATGAAAACTATAGCGGTTGGCTCATCATTTCAAATGTTATTTTGAGGGGGTTGAGAGTGGAAATTTTGAAAAAAAAATTTTTTTGACTGTGTCGAGTTGGGTGGTGTCATATGAAAGGTGAATTTTTTCTAGTCTTAAACAATTTTTTTTGGAATTTTCAAAAGCGCAGTTTTTGAGTTATGTTCAAAAATGTGAAAAAATTTTCCTGTCCTTCCCCTTAACTTCGAACATTACACAAGAAAAAATTTGAAAAAATTCATAGTTATGGCAATAATGTAAAGGTTGAACGATAACTATAGGTCGGCTCATCATTTCAAATGTTAATTTGGGGGGGTTGAGAGTGGAAATTTTGATAAAAAATTATTTTTGACCTGGTCGAGTCATATGAGGGGTGTCATATGAAAGGTGAATTTTTTTCTAGTCTATAACAATTTTTTTGTAGTTTTCGAAAACGCCGTTTTTGTTTCATTTGATTAAATTTCTAAAATTGTATTTTTGTGAAGGACGACTATTCACGTAAAATAATCGTAGAAGAGGATAAATTTTGCTACGTTGTAGCGAATGTGTATTTATAGTCAAATATTCAGAGTCATACGAAATATAGAAATGAACAAATAAGATCAGATTAGATCAAACAAGTTTAAAACCCATTTCGATTCTCTGTTCGTTTCATCGAACAGTGAAATTCCTTTTTTTCTAAAAATTGTTTACCTATGATAGTAATAGTTATGCATGGTGCCCGTAGTACGATCAGGTTCCTTAATGTGTTGTATATTCGACAAAGAAATTGAATGGTGGCCCAAGCCATCCTTCCCACCACACCTAGCCTCTTCCAAAACCCTCTTGTTTTAAGACATATTTTTGAATAATTATATAAAATACTAAACGAACAAAAATCGAAAAAATAATGATAACGAATTTGTGCCAATGGATAATATAACTCATAGGAATAGTTTTCGTGTTTATTGGAAACTTTGGGGTGCTTCCAGGTATACGTTAAGTTAAGTGCTCGTTTCATCGAACACTGGCACGAACCTTATAACCAGATTTTGCACTAAAATTGGATTTCATTATTTTTCTGATATTTTGATTATTTGTTGGCACTATTTTGAAAAGAACAAACGTATTTTATTTCGTGTGATATTATTTTGTTAAAATTGAATACTTATACAAGAAAAAAGGTTAAGGACAGTTCTTATATATTACACATTTGTTAAAACGTTCATTCTTTACATCGAATGTTTATTATTTGTATATAATATGTAGTTATAATGCCGCGTCGAAAGGTATTGATAATGCGTGAATTGAGGAAAATTATTGAAAATTGGAGCGACGGAGATGAATAAGTTGATAATATTTCTTTAACTAACATTCTTCCGCTTGATCGTGTTGATAGATTAAGCGATGAAGAAGATATAATTGATAATTTTATATTATTGAATCCTGATGGTAACAGTGATATTTTCGGCGATGTGGCCAGATGTGTTTAAGCTGAAACTTCATGAAATATGGTTGAAGATACTGGAGAAATTGACCCATACAAGGTTGTACAACTGGTCCAGTAATGGTCCACTACTGGCAGCCAGTAATGCAGCACTGGGCGAGTACTGACAACCACGACTGGGCCATTAACATAATTTTACTGGATGATATAACTTCGGACAATAAATGGTTGCCATTCATAGGCCAGAGAAAAATCATCAGCAATGGCCCATACAAGGTTGTACATTTGACCTAGTAACGGGCCAATAATGATGTCCAGCATTGTAGTAATGACCGAATACTGGCAACTATGACTGGGCCGTTAAAAAAATATACATTATTTTCATATGTAAGTTTAAATAAATTAAATAGAAACTAATTTAAAATAACATAACTAGTGGGATGGGGGTGTGACCATAGGGCCACGCTAAGAACTTCCCGTAAGATTAAAAACTAACCAGCTACTGGATAAGGTATACTAAAGTACCAAACATAAAAAAAATTATACAATATAAATTAACTGCAATAAATACAAAAAAAAACGAAAAATTACAAAATAAATATTAAAACAAATTTGAAAAAAAAAGTCAACAAAAAGTGAATATTAGCTCAATGAGGATTTTTAAAGCCTTAAATACGCAAAATTAAGATTTATTTATTATACGACACATCAATTGTAATAATTTTTTAAATAGAATTTGAATGTGTACGTGCAGTGTGTAATCATATTTAAATTAAATAACATACCAACACTCAAACTGCAAACTAAAATAAGTTGTCTAGACTCTAGACCGATTCAGAAGCTATTGAAAGGTGAAGATATCATTAAAATGATTAATATCAAAAATGATCTCCAACACAACAACCTAACCTTATGGTAAGATAAAAGGTCAGCATTTATTTGATGAACGGTGACCACTATACACAAGACACCTCAAAAGAAAATTTGTTCTATCTCATGTTAACTAAAAAGTTTTACCAAACATTCGGCAAAAACACTTAATCACTGTGGCTGTTGTTGTAATATATTTAAAAGAATAAGATAAAGTTAAGAAAGTGACAAGTTGCAAAACTACTATAAACATTACAAAAACCTTATGCTCTAAGTTTCAACAAAATTAAATGTCTGAGTGTAAAGTGAAGAATGAAGTCTAAAAAAACAGTTGTTCAACGAACCACTGACATCCTCCCCGACTCCTTTGCCAAATTTTGAAAATAGCTCATTCAAAATAGATTATTTTAAATATTCAAATAACTCCGGATGCGTTTGCAGCTCATTTTAATTTAAAAGTTTCATCAAGTTTTCATGCGTTTGCGTAATGAAAATAACACCTATTTCTCAATTTTTCTTAAAAAACTCAAAAAGTAAGATAGCAATTGTTTATACAAATGTCATTATAAATTGTTGACATGATGACAAACAAAATGGGAGGTAAATGGTCTTGATAGCATTATTTGCTCTCGTAATATTTGCAAGAGATGATTTTCAGTTTTTTGGAAACCACTAAAAAATAAATGAACTGATTTCATTAGAAAAGGACTGGGCTGTAAGTTACGACAGGATATATCGATTGTGACCATTAAAGTTGAAATGGGATCATCCGTTGTTGAGAAAGCGCTGGACAAATTTTTGTCCACATACGATACACACGCACATACCCACACACACATACATACTGGCAGCTACAAATAGCTTAAACAGCTTCAGGAGGAAACATAAAGATATTATAAAAATTTCGATTTTGAAAATCGACCCAAAAACAAAAACTTCTTATATCTGGAACTTAATAAACAGTTGACCCAGCAATCTTCTCTCGAACCTCTGACCTTTTTGTCAAATTTAGAAAAAAACTCAGGTTTTTGATATTCAAGTAAACCCGGATGCGTTTGCAGCTCATTTACAAATCAAAGTTTCATCCAGATATCATGCGTTTGCATAAAGAAAATAACACGTAGTTTTTTCACAATTGTTAAAAATCTCAAAAACTAAGATAGTAATTGTTTATACAAATCTCATTATAAATGTCTGACATGATGACAAACAATATGGAAGCTTCATCCCAACAAGCAAACTAACTTCTCAATTTTGAGTTATACAAGTTTTAGCTTCAATAAAGCTTCGCTAATGCTTCTAAGCGGAAGCTAGTTATATTTTATTTCTATAAAGTTTCGATACAACATCCACAGAGAAGTTCTCCCCACCATCGAAATGAAAGCTTCTAAAATACTTCTATATTTAATATTAGAAGCTTTACCGAAACTTATATACACAACACTAAATAAAGCTTCCGAAAAAAGGTTATAGAAGTTATAGCTGTCATTAGGATTGTAGTTGTTTTGGTTGTAACTGTTCACAGATCGTATAGAAGCACAGCTGTCATAGTCTAAAAATTGCTTCAATATCTGAAATGAAATATGTCAAACTGACGGAAGCTATTGCTTCTATTATTTGATCTAAATTTAGATGTAGGAAATATAGTTTAATTCAGGGGCTTACTTTTTATGGAAATAGATATGTGACATGTAATTTGAATGTGTTTATATGAAATTGAAGCATATACGAAATTGAAATCGTTTCGTTTTTGTCAAAAAAGTATTGTGCATAAGGTGGTTTTTGTTTTTTAATTTATTATTTAGACTTATTTTGTTCAATATAAAATATTCTTTATTTAGATTCTTCAAATAAACAACAAAATGAATCTAAATCATAATCAATTAGATTAGAGAATCAGAATCAAAAATCAACTAGAGTGGAATAGAGAAAATTTAAAGTTTTATAAATAATGGTATATGAATTTTCTTAACATTTTTGAGAGCGAAACTCGTCAGGAAGAACTAAGGCGATACAGAGTTTCGTAATTTAGTCACTCTATTAAAATAATTTACAGCAAATGGATGGGTGCGATATATCGTTGCTTCTTTTGTTATTGTTTTATATTTATATAACATTTTTAAAAATTAACTGCGTTCATCAGCACCTTAGTACGCATGTTGTTGTGACACCTATTAAAAATCCAATTACAAAACTTTTTATTTAAAAAAAAATATTGTTCAAATAAAGGTGTAAGTACGCTAAAAGTTGATGAGTAAAAACATATAACCCCTTAATCTTGTTTTCCTTAAAATCTTTGAACTAATAAAACAAAAAGAAAATAGATTTGTCAATATTCTTTTACCTTAGATTATAATTTCATCGTTAAAAACCCATTGAAGTTACATGTCACATACCTTTTTCCATAAAAAATAAGCCCCTAAATTATATACTATATTTTCTAGATCTACATTAAAAAACTAAATTCTATGGAAGTTCTATGGAAGTCTTATAGAAGCTATTGTTATTGTAACCACTATCAAAGATATTTATTGTTTCTTAACATTTAAATCAGCGTATTGGATAGCGTGCAGGACAAACGATCGAAGGACCAGGGTTCGAAACTTGATGCGACCGAAAACAAAAACTTAAATTTAAATACTATATGAATAACATAGCAATAACAATAATTACGTTAAAAAGTGTAGATATATAAAAAACATTGTAATATTTTTTTCATATTTTTTAATAGCTTCTATAAAACTTGTAAAGATTGCTTAAAACAAGCTATTAGAAGTACTTTACCGAAGCTATAACTTATCAAACCATAAATTCTATTCAGCTTGCATAACTGCTTACAAAAGACCTTACCGAAGCTATTTTCGAAGTCTTTTACAAATTATAGCTTCGTTAAAAGCGGGGAAAGTTCTCCAAATGGCCTTTATCGAAACTGTTTAGAAATTTTAAAGAAACTATGAAGGCGGGGAAGTTAGTTTCGGTAAGACTGTTTAGTGTTTTAAAAGAAGTTAAAATGCTAGTTGGGATGACCTTGATAGCATTATTTAATCTCATGATATTTGCAAGAGATAATTTTCAGTTTTTTGGAAACCATTAAAAACGAATGATTAAATTTCGCTAGAAAAAGACTGGGCTCTAAGTTAAGCCAAGATACATCGACCTTCGTTAAAATCGACCCATCCGTTGTTGAGAAAGCGTTAGGCAAAAATTCTCCACACAGCGATACATACATACGTCATACATGCATACACACACACACACACACACATACAGACTGCCATCTAAAAATAGTCTAAACAGCTTCAAGAGGTCATGAAACGTAAAGATATCATAAAAATTCCGATTTCGAAAATCGACCCAAAAACAATAACTTCCGATATCGGCAAGTTAAAAAAGGAAGAAAAAGATGATTATCATATAATTCTGGAACAATTCACTAAATATTGTTCGCCGAAAAAAATGTGTTTTATGTAAGACATATTTTTTATATGAGGAAACAACAAGATGGCGAAAAATTTGATCAATTTTTAACCGATGTACGGAATTAGCAAGATCGTGTGAATTTGAGTCTCAACAAGATATGATGATAAGAGACCGAGTTGTTTTTGGCATGCGGGATCTAAGAGTTCAAGAGCAAATTATAAAAGCCGGTGATCCAGATCTAGTCAAAACTGTAGAAATTTGCCGCCTAGTGGAAATGAACAAACAACAGTGTGGTGTAATTCAAGGTAAATCTAGTTTTAATGAAATTAATTATGTTAGACATAAAAAAAATTATAGAGACAATTCAACTCACTGAATAAAGTTTCGATAAGGTCAAATAAAAACGCTTCATTTACTATTTTTTAACAAATCAAAACGAATTGTATCGATTATTTTTCTTTTGTGGGAAGGTACAGCGAATTATAGTGACTATTTTCGGCCTACTTAATATATTAATTTAAAACTGGAGATATTGAGATAATTTTTTTTGCTTAATGAGATAATTTTTTTTATTTATAATTTTGTTTAAAAGATAATTAATTATTAGTTTCTAGATAAATTTTTTTTTAATTACTAACTTGGGAAATCGTCATTATTTACTTGAATGCCCCAATGAGAAGTTATTTTTCTCAAGCTAGGTCAATAATAATAACAAACAATTGCCTAGGTTAATAATGACAAATTTTCCTTTATTTTTGATTGAAATGAACAAAAACACAAACAAATAATAATTGCATTGCTTTGTTGCATTTTATTTGTATGAAACTAATAACAAACAATTGCCTAGGTTAATAATGACAAATTTTCCTTTATTTTTGATTGAAATGAACAAAAACACAAACAAATAATAATTGCATTGCTTTGTTGCATTTTATTTGTATGAAACTAGATACTTAAGATTTATTACTATTTTAAGATACTTAAAAAATGAAATGGAAAATGACTAATATAAATATCTAATGAAAGCAAATATGATAATTAGTGTTAGTAGTTAAAAAAATTCTATATATACCTCGGTTGAGAAGACTAATTTAGACCTCGAACATTATATCCCTCGGCGCTACGCGCCTCATGATCTAAAAGTTCTCGGTCAATAATAGCCTACTTCTCAACCTTGTTATATAATGAACTATTCTACAAATTATTCAATAATACAAAATTATATATAAATGCAATTTGCAAATAATAAAAATGTCCGTTTTCATTCATAAATGATTGCATGTTTATGTTTATTTGTCAAAAATAAATTACAAATTTATAACATTTATGCGCCTACTAAGACGAAATAATATTTAATTTTGTTAGAAGAAAAAAAGACAACAAAGTTCGTTCTGTTCGTTAAATTGTCTGCTAAATACAATGAAGATTGTTTATGAACTACTTAAAGTGTTGTTTCAATAACTTTGATGAATTGAATCGACTTAGACACTTTAAAAACTTTTTTAATTTTTTCCAAATATTTTCGGTTTCTATGAAACCTTCCTCAGGGAAATATTTATTTCTATTATTTATTCTATTACGAAAATATTTGGAAAAAATTAAAAAAGTTTTTAAAGTGTCTAAGTCGATTCATCAAAGTTATTGTTAAATACAACTCGTCACCAAATTATTAGTCGATTAGTTTTCAACATTACCACTCATGCCATTTGAGGTTACAAATTTCCTCAAATGACATTCATAATAATAATTTTGCAAAAACAACAAGTTTTTACCTAATAACCGTAATTAATTTTATTTAGATAATGCGTTTTTTAAGCTAAAAAACTCAATGTAGGCTTATCGGTCTATGAAAAAGAAATTTTGTAGATCCTGATGAAGAAAACAAATTTTTCGAAACGTAGAAAAAACAAGAAAACTTTTGTTTCACATGAATTTTAATAAATACGTGTATTATTTAGTAAAAATTCTTTTTCATAGACTGATAAGCCTACATTGTGTTTTTTAGCTTAAAAACACATTATCTAAATTCGTAATAATGATTATGAAAAATAATCGACTATTATTTGACGACTCGTGATATTATATATGGGTCATTCTGTTCTAACTGTTACTTTTTTATTAGAAATTATTCGATTTTATAATTGAATTTTTTGCTATTTTTTCATGCATATTATTACTCTATTTTATTGTAAAAATCATAGTTCGAGAGGATTTTGCTACAACTTTAGGCAATTTTTTTCATACAATTTTATTAATAATTTAGTATATTTATACTATTTTTTACATGGTACTGACATTTTAAATTTAATTAGCAACTGCAATTGTTTGGTTATGAATTTGATAATATCCAATTACCATAAGAACAAAAATATATTACTTTTGATAAAAAAATCGATAGTTAATTAAGTTTACCAATAACACGGTACTGACAAGTAAATTTGTGACATACTTTTTTGAAAATTGATTAAAATGACACAAACTTGTTGCACTATTCCATTAGCATTATGTTTGTAAACATTACTCAGGTAACGTACTTTCAATATGGCTAAATATTTGTTTCAATAATCTCGAGGTAGATGGCGCACGCGTCATACAAATTCAAATTCGAGAATTTGCTTAAATCCATGGACAATAAAGCCAGAATTCAATGTTGAATCAATATATTGAAAAAACATTTGACAATTTTTTTAAGTTTGATTATAGACATTAAGATTGATAGGTTAATTGGTTTGAATCATTTATAGTGAAAAAGAAAATAATGAATTTATAGGTGAATTCTAGAAACTGACATAGCACGGTACTGACATTTAAGTGATATACTGTTAGTTTTCGCAGGACTGGGAATTATATTACACAGAAAAAGTGATGAAATATGTTGGTGAGGATCGTATCAATAGAAAAATTTTATGAATACAATATTTGGTAAACAGTACAGGACATAAATAATCACAGTTAGAATAGAATTACCCATATATGACAATTCTAAAAATAAAATTTATAATTCAAATTTAACAGCAAAAAAGGGAAACATGATATCGAAACACAATTATGAAACTTGTATAAGGTGTAATTTGAAACATGAGAAAAAAAATGTCCTGCATTTGGACAAACGCGTTATAATAAGTGTGGATTGGATAATCATTTTTCCAACTGCTGTAGATCATAAACAAAAAATGTTAAAGAGATCAATAAAGCAGATAATAATATATATATTGATTCAATAAATAATACAGATATTAATAATAAAAATAAATTTTCCAAAAATAGTTGGTATGAGAATTTAGAAATAAACAATAGTGTTATCACGTTCAAGTTAGACACGGGCTTAGATGTAAATATATTACTGTGCAATATTTATGAAAAATTAATTTTAAAACCTAAATTGTTACAAATTAATACTAGATTAGTGGCGTATGGAGGTTCAGAAATTCAAGTGTTAGGAAGAATAGAAGCGTGTGTAAAACAGAGAAAAAAAGTTTTAACAGAAACTTTTGTTATCGTAGTTGGAAATGCAAGTCTAGTTCTAGGGCCTAGAACCTGTACGGAATTAGGGCTTATTGAACGAACATTAGAGATAACCAATGAAAGGGATAGTTTTATTAAAAATTATAAAGAAATATTTGAAGGTTTGGGAAAATTTCCTGATATCATTAATTTAGTGGTCAAAGAAGTAGAACCTATGAGTTAACCTCTTCGAAGACTACCGATTAAATTAAAGGAAAAAGTCAAAATAGCGTTAAATAATTTAACGGAAATGGAAATAATAGAACCAATAGATACACCAAAGGATTGGTGTAGTAACTTGGTTGTGGTTGAAAAGCCGAATGGCGCATTGAGGTTATGTTTAGATCCTAAACATTTAAATGCAGCATTAAAACCAGATTATTATATGATTCCAACGTCAGAAGAACTGAGAACAAGACTTTATAAAGTAAAATACTTTACAGTGCTAGACATTAAAGATGTGTTTTATCAAGTCGAGTTGTCGGAAAATTCATCAAAATTATACGCTTTTAGCGCACCATTTGGTGTTTACAAATTTAAAAGATTACCTTTTGGTGTAAAGATTACCTTTTGGTATTTGGGCAAAAGCTCTACTTTCAGAAACTTAACGAAAAAACTTTTGGAGACATGAATGGTACATTTGTGTACATAGACGATATTTTGGTAACCGGGAAAACTGAACAAGAACATGATGTCAATTTACAAAAAGTAATGGAAAGGACAAAAGAGCGAAATGTAGAATTTAATTTAACTAAATTACAGTACAAAGTACAAGAAGTTAACTTTCTCGGTCATATTTTTAACGGAAAAGGTGATCAAGTTGACACAAACCGTACTAAGGCAATTAGTGAAATGGAAAATCCGAACGCTAAAAAAGATTTACAGAGATTTTTAGGGATGATAAACTATATGCGTAGTTTTATCCCGAATATGTCGCAAGTAACCTTTGCAACAGTTATTAAAAAAGAATAATGAATTTTTGTGGTTGAAAACTCATTCTGAAACTGTTACAAAATTAAAAAGTTTAATAACAGAAGCATCGATATTACAACCGTTCATAAACGAAAAACCAACTATAATTCAAACTGATAGTTCAAGGTCAGGAGTTGGTTGTGTTTTAATACAAGAGAGAAAATCAGTAGCGTACGCATCACGTAGTCTGACGGATACAGAAATCAACTACGCTCAAGTTGAAAAAGAGTTCCTAGCCATTATTTTCGCCTGTACCAGATTTCACAATTTTATTTACTCAAGATGGATGGAGATTCATACTGATCATAAACCACTTGTTGACATTATGCAAATGGAAATAGGGAAAATAAAGTCGTCAAGATAACGAAGGATGAAATTAAAATTATTAAAATATAATCTATACCTTATACCGAGAAAAGAGATGTACGTAGCAGATCATCTGTCACGTTCATATCTAAATAACGAATCTGCAGATGAATTTGTTGAGTTTAATGAAGTTGTACATAACATCAACATGTCAGAGGTAAAATAAACAAATTCAAAATAGAAACGGTAAAGATCCGACTTTAATTAGAATCTAAGAAACATATAAAAAGGGTTGGCCAAAAAACAAATCAAAATGTAATGAGTTGGTAAAACCATTTTGGAAATTTAAAGAGAATATATGTTGCGAAGACGATTTAGTTTTTTTAAATGAACATATAATAGTTCCAATAACCTTGAGAGCTGAAATGTTAAAAAAAATAAAAAACAAACAAATGAATTTATTACTATCAAATTTATTTATTTTTATAACAAATGAATTTATTATTTTTATTAACTGTTCAGATTTAAGTATTAAGCACACATACATAGCCAAAGTTTCAGCTGTTAGATAATCAAAGTTGATCCAATTTGCCGATGATATTGCTATAGCTATTCAAGCAACTACTTTAGAGAAGAGAAGAGAAGAATGTGAAATAGTTTTGGATAGTGATTTATCAATATTGGGCAATTGCTTTCGTAGCTGGAGACTAACACCTAATCTTTCTAAATCGGAAGTATGTACCTTTCATTTAAACAACACAGAAGCTCATAAAGAATTTAAAGTCAAGTTTGATGGGATTTCAGTTAGTTTTAATTCTACTCCTAAATACCTAGGAGTCACACTTGACAGAACATTGTCTCTTAAGGCGCATTTAGAAAAACTGGCCAAAAAATTATGTTTCACAGTGAATATCATTAAAAAAGTTGCCGGAACTAATTGGAGGGCTGATGTTTGTACTTTAAGATCTTCAGTTCTTGCACTAGTCTATTTTTGCGCTGAATATTGTGCCACTGTTTGACTTAACTCTTCTCATACATATAAAATTGATGACCAACTTAACAATGCTTTGAGAATTATAACTGGAACTTTCAAATCAACACCTTTTTTCTGTCTTAGCCAACATTGAACGTGGGTGATTAAGACGTGAAGCAGCTTGCATTGAAGAATTTGAAAAATGTCATCTACATCGAAAGTCAATTCTCTATGACATTTTGCAAGACTACCCTGAATCTCGTTTGTCATCAAGAGAACCATCATGGTTATTTGTTTTGAATTTAAGCTACCTGCGGTATGATATGAAGGAAAGATGGAAATTTATGTGGAACTCTTCACCTGTTCCAAATGCCAGTTTGGTGAGCGACCCTACTTATTGTATTTCCGGCTTAGATCTTAGTCGTAAAGAGTGGACCAGACTTAATCGTTTCAGAACAACACATGGCCGATGAAAATACCTGATGAACAAGTGGGGCTTATATCCCCCACCTCTATGTATGTGTGGAGATATTTAAATAACGAACCACATAATGAATAAATGCCTCTTTCTCAAATTCAATGGTGGTATAAACAAGTTACACGAGTTCCCTGTAGAAGGCGCTAATTATTTGAGAGATTTGGTTGTGGATTTGTGATTTTGTAAACATTTTTTTGTTTCTTTCTTTAAATCATACGATTAAATAAAGCTGTTAGATCCACAATAAATATTCCATGAATCTGGCAAATTGCAAAGAACTAATATAAAGCTTACGAATTTATTTTAATATTATACATAACAAAGGGTTTTATGTATCATATCAAAGGTGACAAAAAACATTTTAAAACTTATCCACACCATAAGGCGCCATTATTTAATCCAAGCAAGAGCAAATTCTTTATTCTCTTCCAATTATTAATATCAACTTTATTTGTATGTTTTTTCCATAGTAATAGTGTGCGTTATTGTATTGTTTTCTAACTTATAGACTAATGAACTCAACCTATTGTCTGATGAAAATTTTCCATTAAAAAATTACCATTATACAATTGGTCAAATTGTTTTGATTGTATTAAAATTATTACTTCGGTCTGAAAGACCTAAGTATTATATTCATGAGCTCAAACTGAAATTCTTACCCCCACTTTTTTTGACATTTCTCGACGTTTTAGGACCTCCTGATTCTAAAAAAGCAAAAAAAAAAAATGTATGTCTGTCTGCCGGCCGTCATTACCTTCGCTGCAGGGAAAACCGCTGAAAGGATTTCAAAATTTTTTTTTCTAAAAATAGGTATACTTAAGGGACAGGTCCGAAAGGACGCTGTGTTCGATAACTGTACCGGAAGTGTGTCAAAAAAATCATTATGTGTGTCAAAAATAGCAAATTTTCATATTTTTGGCTTAAAAACGTTCATTTTAAGTGATTACGAGTAGGAACATTAAATTTGGAGAAATCTTGATGGTCGGGATTGGTATGTGAGATCAAAAACTAGATTATTGCATTATAAGTTTGTCAAAAAAAGGTTGTCAAGTGTGTCAAAAGAAAGATTTTTATTTATTTTTTTACACAATTTTTTGAAAAAAAAATAAAATTAATTGTTTGTTTGAAATGAAGTTTTATTATTATTATTGAGAATTATGGCATTATAAGTTTGTCAAAAAAGTGTTGTCAAGTGTGTCAAAAGAAAGATTTTTATTTATTTTTTTACCCAATTTTTTGGAAAAAATAAAATTGTTTGTTTGAAATGAAATTTAATTATTATTATTGAGAATTATGGCATTATAAGTTTGTCAAAAAAATGTTGTCAAGTGTGTCAAAAGATCTTTAGCTAGTTTTTTACCTAATTTTTTTGCAAAAAAAATAAAAGTGTTTGTTTGAAATCAAATTTTATTATTATTATATAGAATTATGGCATTATATGTTGGTCAAAAAATGTTGTCAAGTGTGTCAAAAGAAAGGTTTTTATTTATTTTTTATCCAATTTTTTTAGAAAAAAATAAAATTAATAGTTCGTATGACATGATATTTTATTATTATTATAGAGAATTATGGCATTCTAAGTTTGTCAAAAAATAATGTCAAGTGTGTCAAAAAATGATTTCATTTAATTTTTTAGCCAATTTTTTGGGAATAAAATGTAGCTGTTTTTATGACGTAAATGTAATTTAAAATGAAATTGGACATGGAAATTTTTGAATTTGTAATAGTTTTTGAAATATTTTTGGAATTTTGAAAAAGTTTGTATTATTGATTTTGTAATAATTTTTGCAATATTTTTAGAATTTCGGCAAAAGTTTTAATTTTTGATTTTGTAAGAATTTTTGAAATACTTTTAGAATTTTGAAAAATTTTTAATTTTTGATATTATTATAATTTTTGGAATTTTGAAAAAAGTTTCAATTTTTGATTTTGTATTAATTTTTTTAAATATTTTTAGAATTTTGGAAAAAGTTTGAATTTTTAAGAATTTTTGAAATATTATTGGTATTTAGAAAAAATTTAAATATTTGATTTTATTCTAATTTTATGGATAATTTTTTTTTGCTGTCAGAAATTTTATTTTTCATTCATACAAACTATGATATTTAAACAGTAGGCTTTGCTTTAACTGTCGGCAATTCTTCTTGTCGTCGATAATTTTGCTTTGTCGTTATGAAAATTCTTTGTTGTCATTTTTTCTTCTAACAAAATGAAATATAATTTTATCTTAGTAGGCGCATAACTGTTATAAATTTGAAATTTATTTTTGACAAATAAACATAACCATTTGTGAATGAAAACGGACATTTTTATTATTTGTGAATTGCATTTTTACATAATTTTGTATTATTGAATAATTTGTAGAAAAAATTTTATTTAGAAACTAATAATTATATTTTAAACAAAATTATAATTAAAAAAAAATTATCTCATTAAATACCACTCTTCATTGAATTTTTTGTCTAAAATTTTTCAATTTTACTCATTTAATTATTTTTAAGCAACACTGCTCAATCAAACCACTACTTAAACAACTCGTCGTCCTTCGGACTCGTGGTTTATTGTGCGCTTTGATTCGCAGTGTTGCTAAATAATTTAATTCGTAAAATCAAAAAATTTTCGAAAAAATTTCAATGACTCGTGGTATTACAACCGAATATTTTTGGAATTTTGAAAAAGTTTGATTTTATTTAATTTAACAATATTTTTGGAATTTTGATTATAATTTTCCGGCAACGTATTGATGTTTCGTGTTAGCTTTGTAATAAATTTTTAAACAGAGATAAAAAATACTTGTACTTTAACAAAGAGTTATGTTTGATGTACATCGCTGCCCAAAACTAAAAACCATGTCCTCATAAAAGTTTTTTGCCGAAAACTATATCAAAATCCTTTACCCAGACCGAAGTCTTGATATTTTTTCAAATTATAATCATAATGGCTTTGCTACGTTTTGCTCAAAAGTCAAATTTTAAGTTGAATTCTCTTATTTCTTTTAGTTGACTTTTGGTTGATTGTATGGTATGGGTTTTTCTAATCAGAAATTTGATTTCTCAATTAAAACAATAAAGATTTATCATTATAATTCTTTGTCAGAGAATAAAGCAGTGTAATCGATTCGTGTTGAATGAATTTTATTCTCTTGCAAACTTTTGCTTGAGAATAAACTATTATCCACGACTACTAAAGAATATATACTTTCCATGCGTATATCTTTCATTGTAATTGTATTCATTCCAATTTATATATCAAATTCTTCTTTATTTATTTCATTCCAGTTTATTTAATTCCCCTAACAAATTAAAAAGTTGATTTGTTGGTATAGTAATATAAACAAGTTTAAACAAGTTTAAACAAGAACAATACATATATAAATCTAAAATAAACAACAAACGTTTTGTGTTTCTTGTTATCTTTGATAAATTAATTTCAATATGGCGATATAAAGTTTTAAATGAAAACTTTATATTATTTGAAATATTTTTAAAGTCGTGGATAAAATAGCATCTTGTATTCGCTTAGGATAAAGGCAATTCTTCACTCGGATGATTCCCTCCACTCACTACGATCGTTCCAGGAAACGTCATCCTCGTGAAGAATGGCCTTCATTCTAAGCTCATACAAGAATCTACTATCTCATAAAACACTAATTGCTTAAACTACTATTAAATGAAACAAGATTTTCATTTATCAAACAATTCTAAAATTAAATCCAAATATTTTTGAATAAAATCTATTTATTCACTAGAATGATTTCCATTTGAAATAGAAAACAAACAAAGGGTGTTTGTATCGTACGCTATAAATTTTCATCCATGAAAAGTTTTATGATTTATAACGAATAGAAATGAAATATTTAGTAAATATAATAGAATTAAAGTTATGGATATATGTTAAATTTGCTAGAAACTGAAAATTTACCATAATTTTTTGGAGAACCAGAACCATAAAATTTGTATAATCAAAATGTCTATAAAGATTTAGTTGTCCATTACTAGGTTTGCAAGTGGTATATTATACTATTTATATATCAACTTTCAGAGTGTGCGAGTGTTTAGTCTAATGGGGTCAAAATTAAATTAACAGTTTCCAAAGGGGTCAAATACAAATGGGTATCGGCTCGTTCAAAAACACAACTACATGTGAATAATTTTTACTAAAGCTCAGGGATTCCTAATAATATGTATTAATATGGTTTTCCATAATTTTCACTTGTTTTGTGTGCTTTTGTCACTTTGAAATATAATTTTTACTATAAGTAAAGATTTATTTTTGGGATAATTAAGTATACCTTATAGTGACAATTTTTTTATATTTATTTTATTTTTTAAAGAATATATATTTTGGATTTCTCCTTCATCAGTTCTTTTTTCTTAACTATAACAATTTTTAGTAAAATTGCTTTCTTATATTCTATTTTCTATTCTATTTTATTATTATGTATTACTTATTATGTGGTCGTATAATTTATTTGTTTTTTTGTTTATCTTCTCATTTAGCAAGATAATATCATTTTTGTGTTTGTATATGTGTAATTCTTCTATTCTATCCATGTCACTCCCCTTTTAAATTTTGTGGATGATTTTCAGATTGTGGTTCATGTCAGTGTAATTGTGTTTTTCATTTTTGAGGTGTTGAGCAAAGCGTGATTTTGGATTGTCCTTATTTACTTCAATTATATGCTCGGTAAATCTTATTTTGAAGGACCGCCCCGTGTGGCCTATGTTAATGTTCTGGCAGTCGTTACGCGTTAATTTGTAAACACCTGTTTCACTATTTTGGGTTTTTCCGGTTTTATTATATTTCTTATTTTATTGCGGGTTTTAAATGCAGGTACGTATCCAAATTGTTTAAAATTTTTTGTATGATTCTGTATGTTGTTTTGTTTTAGTTAATGCTAATGTATTTTTTGTCCTTTACATTTTTTTCGCTTATCAGAGTAGTTTTGTTTTGTAAATATTTTTGTTTTTATGTTTTTTATTCAACGTGTCTTTTAAACTTGTTTTATATCCAGGATAAAAATAAATATCTACTACAAATTGAAAATGCTATATTAAAAACAAACTACCAACATCAAGATGAAATAAGAACAACAGTCATCAACGAAATCACAAAAAGAAATCAAAGCATCAGCAAGAGTGTCAATAATACAAAAGAAGAATTAAAAACATTGAATAACATACAAAATAAAATGAAAGAAAAGAACGCTATAATAATAAAAACAGATAAAGGAAACACATTAGTCATCATAAGATCTGAAGATTATAATAGGAAAATAGAAGAATACATTACAAACAACAACATAGAAAAACTCCCAAGAGACCCAACAACCGAGCTCAACACACAAATAAAACGAGCTATTAACCAATCCATCTACAGTTTAAACGATAAAAACATCAGATTCAACAAAATGATAAAACCCGCAGCACCAAGCATACAAGGATTACCTAAAATACACAAACAAGATATACCAATCAGGCCATTGATAAACTTTACAACAGCACCAACATATAAAATCTCAAAGCACATCAACAAATAATTAAAATATCACATGAAATTCGACGTAGATTATTCCGTAAAAAACAACATAGAACTAGTAAACAAAATTGAATCAATAAAAATCCCACATAACACAAAACTAGCATCTTTTGATATAACAAATATGTATACAAAACTACCAATCAACGACACCATAGAGATCACAAGTAAATTATTAATTAAAAATGGAGTTAATACAAAAGATGTAACCGAAATAACAAACATAATTAAGGAAATCACACAACAAAACTATTTCACACATAACCAAGACTTCTACAAACAAACACAAGGATTGCCAATGGGAAGCCCACTATCAGGAACATTAGCAGAAATATACCTCAATAATCTTGAAAATAAACACATTTTGAACGACATCAATATACATAGAAAAAACATAATCTACTGGCGTCGTTTTGTAAATGATGTTTTAATTCTATTTAAAGGAACCAACAGACAGCTAAATAAACTACATCAATATATAAACAATATACATCCATCAATAAAATTCACATTAGAATCAGAAGAAAATAAGCAGATACATTTCTTGGATTTAACAATCAGAAACAACAATTCAAAACACGAATTCAAAATCTTTCGGAAGCCCACACAAACGGACCAAACAATAAACATTTATTCACACCACCCATATCAACACAAAATAGCAGCATATAACCACATGATCAACAGATTAAATGTAATAAACATGAGTCAAGAGGATTACTAAGAAGAACTGGATAACATGAAATATACAGCCCAAAGGAATGGATATAAAACAAGTTTAATAGACACGTTAAATAAAAAACATAAAAACAAAAAATATTTACAAAACAAAACTACTCTGATAAGCGTAAAAATGTAAAGGACAAAAAATACATTAGCATTAACTACAATAAAACAACATACAGAATCATACAAAAAACTTTTAAGTAATTCGGATACGTACCTGCATTTAAAACCCGCAATAAAATAAGAAATATAATAAAAACCAGAAAAACACATTGCCAGAAATTTTACATAGGCCACACGGGGCGGTCCTTCAAAATAAGATCTACCGAGCATATAAGTGAAGTAAATAAGGACAATCCGAAATCACACTTTGCTCAACACCTCAAAAATGAAAAACACAATTACACTGACATCAACCACAATCTAAAAATCATCCACAAAATTCAAAAGGGGAGTGACATGGATAGAATAGAAGAATTACAAATAAACAAATACAAAATTGATATTATCTTGCTAAATGAGAAGATAAACACAAAAACAAATAAATTATACGACCACATAATAAATAATACATAATAATAAAATAGAATAGAAAATAGTATATAAGAAAGTAATTTTACTAAAAATTGTTATAGTTAAGAAAAAAGAAAGAACTGATGAAGGAGTAATCCGAAATATATATTCTTTAAAAAATAAAATAAATTTAAAAAAATTGTCACTATAAGATTCCTAGTTCAACCATGTGTTGAAATTCAGTGAACGCAGTTTTTTGACGAATAAGTTCTAGTCCGCTTTACATGGTTCGAAAGAAAGATCTCGACTGGATACCATGTGGAGATTATCTATCTTCCAGATCGCTATCCGATGCCGCACATATAAAATTTTTCAATGAACTTGTATGGTTGCACATTTTTTTCCAAAATTGACCTTGTTAGAGCTTATCATCTCATTCCCGTCGTGAATGAAGATATCCACAAAACGGCTATCACAACTCCATTTGGCCTCTTTGAATTCACTCGAATGCCATTTGGTTTACGCAATGCCGCACAAACGTTTCAGCGTTTCATTAACGAAATCGTTCGAGATTTAGACTTCGTATACGTCTACATCGACGATATCTTAGTGACATCGATAAATGAGGAACAAACTTCATCTGGAACAACTATTCCAGAAACTAAGCGAGTTTGGCGTTCACATAAAAGATCAAAATGCGTTTTTGGCGTAAACACTCTTGAATTCCTCAACCACACGATCACCCCTAATGGTATTCTGCCTTCTCAAAAACGAATTAATGCCATTACGGAATTCCCAGCACCAACATCAATCAAACGTATTCAGCAATTCGTCGGTATGATAAATTACTATCATAGATTCATACCGAAACTAGCTGAAACACTAGCTCCAATTCATACACACTTGGCTGCTTTACTGAAAAAGCCCAAGACTTCTAAAAATTTTACTTGGCCAAACGAATGTCAACTCGCATTCACCAAGTTAAAAACTGAATTGGGCAATATCACGTTGTTAGTTCATCCACGTAACGATGCTGCATACAGTATCACTACACTGAAAAAAAATTGAAGTTCATGTCAACCTCATCTTGAAGTTGGCCGTTGATTATTCATGCAAAGAAAAATTATTTGCAATCAATTTCACTGTGATTGGGACAACTACACGATAACATTTTCCTAACAACAGAATGAGGTTTATTTAAAATATAAAGTGTTATATACAATATAACGGTAGTTGAATAAAGATAATAACTATTTCCTGAAAAAAATTTTCTTTGGCCTTATATCATGAATTTTTCATTCTAAAATTTAAGTATTTGAGATAAATTGAACTATATTTTATTTTCACATAAATATTTCGTGTGATTGTCTCAACTTCATCGATTTATAATTGTAGAGTTGTTGAAGCAATTTCGTAGTTTGATTCGCCATATGTCGCACGGTGAGGTTGAGACAATTGCATTTCGATTGGAAATAGGACATGTTTTTTTCAGTGTACAGATGCATCGAACATTGCTGTCAGAGCAGTGTTACAGCAACGTAATAATGATTGTTGAGAACCACTGGGATTTTTGGGACTTGATTATCCCAAAAATAAATCTTTTACTTATAGTAAAAATTAAAAAAAAAAAATCATTCCTAATAAGGGGCCGCTAAAAGAATTTGAGGGATTCGTCTAAATGTTACTAGAATATTTTTAATTGTAATATTAAAATTTTAAATAATTTTTTAAACCAAAATTGTGTTTAAAATAGGTGTTCGAATGTGCTACGTTAAGTACCGATCTTACTATCCGGGTGTACCATAAGTTGAAATTACTAAAATTGGCATTTTTCATTCTAAACCGACTAACATTTTCCATTTAATGAAACAAAACGAATAAAAACCAAAGTACATTCAGCTCAACATTTATGAAATTATTTCAAACATTCTTGATTTTATTAAGATTTTATCTTTAAACCATTATGTAGGGTTTGTTTTACTTCACTACAATTTTAAATTGTGTGAAGTAATGCGATCTGTTGATAAAAAAATTTTTACATACCCTAAATTTTGTTATTTCTTTTGTTTTGGACCATTCTCTATCTAAATAGCCAATAAAAATTTTGGTGTACGTCTATGTGTGGGTGGGTGGTTGTTTGGGTGAAATTTCTGCATAGAATCTTGATGAAACTTTGGCAAATGATCCCAAATTCACTTGAAAATGGAAGATCTGGATTCATTTTAAAATTGGACAAAATGGCAGGGAGTCTCCCGAACCTCTAAGTTTAAATCTTCAATAACTTCTAATCCTGGCTTATGATCTTATGGAAACTTGTTATGTAAGGTTTTCTACTGTTGCCAATATTTCTGCATACCAACTTCCGGTGTGTCACTTCCGGCTAAACAGTTTTTTTCTCAGGGGTTTATCCCTACTGTAGCCTACAATTACCAATCGATTTTCATGAAAAAGTGGTAAAATGTTTCAAGTAGCATGAGCAAGATTTTATAGTCTTTTGGAGGTCCACCTCCATGTGGTTTTTTGCACAATACAACAGGTGGTTTTTTCCACAATATTTTTTATGTTTGTTGGGAGCATACAGCATTCGTTCGTGAATAAATTTTGATGACACTTTGAAAAAAGATGCAAATATGTATGGCAATGAACAGATTAGTTTTTGAGCTATATTGAATAAAGTAGTGGAGGTCCCCCGAGCACCTGTTTTTTGAATGCTCAATGACATCTGTACCTGACAATCGAATTGGATGAAACTTGGTACATAAACATTCAGTACGGTTCACAACAGTTCTGCATCCCAACTTCCGGTATATCACTTCCGGTAAAAATGTTGTTTTTGTAATTTTTTGAAGTTTTTCTGTGTCTTTATGCACACACACTACGGCCTACAATATAATGAAGTGATTATGATGAAATTAATGAAAAAAATAATTGAAACCGTGTGAGAAGATAATTATCATATTTTGGAACACATTGATCAAAGTGGCGGGGGGTCTACCATGCAACTGCTGATTTTCACACTTTGTTTTTAAAGTTTGTTGGGAGCACACAGACTTCATTCATTAATCCATTCTAATGACACTTTGAAAAAAGATGTACACTTAAATGACAAAAAACTGTATAGTTTTTGGAAAATATTGAGATTGAGAGACTTCCGAACACCTGTTTATTGTGTCACCATTGTTTTAATTTTTGTTGGGATCATACAGCATACAGCATTCGTTCGAATTTTGATGACACTTTGGAAAAAGGTGCAAATATGTATGGAAATGAACTGATTAGTTTTTGAGCAATATTGAACAAAGTGGTGAGAGGTCCCCGAGCACCTGTTCTTTCTGAAAGCTCAATAACATCTGTACCTGATAATCGAATTGGATGAAACTTGGTAAATAAGCATTTAGTACGGTTCACAACAGTTCTGCATCCCAATTTCCAGTTTTTTTACCTCCGGTAAAAAATTTTTATGAATTTTTTGAAGTTTTTTCAGTGTTTTTATGCACACTACTGCCTACAATAATGAAGTGATTATGATAAAACTTATGAAAAAGGTTCCAATTAGTGAGAAGATAATTATCATTTTTTCGGACGCATTGATCAAAGTGGCGGGGGGACTACCATACAATTGCTGAATTTTCACACTTTGTTTTAAAGTTTGTTGGGAGCATTCAGGCTTGATTCATTAATCAATTTTAATGGCACTTTGAAAAAAGATGGAGACTTAAATGACAAAGAACTGATTAGTTTTTGGACACTATTGGGAAAAGTGGTAAGGGCCTTTCAAACAACTGTTTACAGTGTCACTCTTTTTTCAATGTTTGTTGGGAGCATACAACATTCGTTCGTGAATGAATTTTGATGACACTTTGCAAAAAGATGGAAATATGTATGGCAATGAACATATTAGCTTTTGAACGATAGTGGAAAATTGGTAATGGGTTCCCTGAGCACCTGAGCACCTTTGAAAACTCAGTGACATCTGTACCTGATAATAGAGTTGGATGAAACCTGGTACATAAACATTTAATACGATTCACAACAGTTCTGCGTCCCAACTTCCGGCTTATCTCTTCCGGTGAAAAATTTTGTTTTTTGCAATTTTTTTAATTTTTTTCTGTGTGTTTATGCACACTACACTACAGCTTCAATAATGAAGTGATTATGATGAAACTTGTGAAATGGTTTCAATTAGCGTGAGAAGACAATTATCATCTTTTGGAACACATTGATCAAAGTGACAGGGTGTCTACGATACTACTGCTGACTTTTCACACTTTGTTTTTAAAGTTTGTTGGGAGCATACAGACTTCATTCATTAATCAATTTTAATGATACTTTGAAAAAAGATGCAAACTTAAATGACAAAGAACTGATTAGTTTTTGGACAATATTGAGATAAGTGGTGGTGGGGGCCTCCCAAACACCGGTTGATTGTGTTTTTATTTTTATTTTTTCAATGTTTGTTGGGAGCAACATTCGTTCGTGAATGAATTTTGATGACACTTTGGAAAAAAATGCAAATATGTATGGCAAGATACTGATTAGTTTTTGAGTGATAGTAAACAAAGTAGTAAGGGATCCCCGAGCACCTGTTTTTTGAAAACTCAATGACATCTGTACCTGATAATCGAATTAGATAAAACTAGGTACATAAACATTCAGTACGGTTCACAACAGTTCTGCATCCCAACTTCCGGTGATAATTCCGGTTAAGCACTTTTTCTCGTACAACAGAAGTTATGTTTGTTGGGATACTACTGCTTTCTTTACTATTTTTATAATTAGAACTATGCGAAATCTATAACATTGGTAAGCTTTTAATTAAAGTATTTGATGGATATTAGCTCACTATATATCCAGAACACTATGTTTCCAGAGCTGTGGTGAAGTCAGCCTATACATCAGCGTAGCAATATTTTTTTAATAAAATTTGTTGTGTACTATAAATTACAATAAGTGTCACAACAACACATAAAACCATTTAATATCAAGGTCACACAACAACATGCGTTCGAAGGTATTGATATACGCGAATTTGTTTTTATTTGTTTTTTTTTTCATAAAAGTAATAACTAAACAACAAATCCTAAAATTTTTTTATCAATTTTAAATCTACGTCATACCCGTCAACCACCAATACAACAACCAATATGCGTAAGGCATATTTCTGATATTGGCATATTATTTATGGGATGATAAGAGATATGGGAAACACCAATTTGTACTATAGCTTTTTTTTCGGGACATCACCGTTGAAACAACCTTTAGAAAAGTTAGATGGTAGCAATAAATTGTATAAAGCAACGTTGACTTTTTCTAATAAATATCTCCAAATTTTCAAATTTGCTCTACTACATAACGTTTTTCTCGAGAAAAAAGTTTTCATGAAATATAGCAAAACAGTTTACATGTTTTATATGGGTATCGGGTACCTTTAGTTTAAAATTACAATTTATATTGCAATAAAAGAAAATCGAATTTATATGCATGTAAAAAAATATAATAAAATTCTTGATTTAAACACACAAAAAAACAATAAAAACCGACAATTTCCATATTTATTTTTATTGTACATTCATTCCTCACACCACATTGTCATGAAAAAGTTTAATGAATAAATCATAAAATTGTTAAAGATTTTTACAAAAAATTCAACAACAGTTAAATTTTAATTAAAACCAAAATTGTTTTTTAACGTTTCTTATAATAAACTGTTACAGGTAGGAAGAAACAGGTACATTGTTATAAATTAATTGAAGTCAAATGAAAATTATTTTAATATAACAACGTTTTCTTAAAAACGAAAACAGTCAGTTATTTACGTAAAAAGTAACGATTTTAAGAAAAGATAAAATTGTATAAATTAAATTCTAGTATAAGATGTAGAATTTGTTACGAAGAATTATGACAACATTATCTTTGTAAAGGTTGAAACCGTTTGTTTTTATTACATAAGATAACGTTCTTATTTCTTAAAGATTAAAAACCGTTGATATCTATAGAATCAAAGGACATGAAGCTAGTAGGAATTCAGCAGCGATAACAAAGAGATTATTGAATGAGCTCTGTGATTATGCCGTTAGTGAGAATATTGGGCAAAACTCAATATTTTTAACCGACACATAAAAGGGAGTTGAATGAAGCTAAAGCATCGCTTACAGCAAAATGGATAAAGTTTACAGAATTCTATCAGCAATTGAGCGGCCTGTCCGTTTCGCACACTCGTAAACTATACATTTTTTTAAGGAAAGGAAAGGAAAAATGTAATGTTATTGTCGAAAGAAATTTTCAATAAATTTAGTGGTTATGCCTTAACAAATGAAACCACATAAACCATTACTTAATCATCGATTAAAATATACCAAGGAGAATTGGCTGATGATAACAAGCACAATTCAAGACCATACCAGAGCTTTTGATGTGACAGATTTTGATGCTATGTGGCAAAAAAGGTCAAATATCGAGAGAAAGAAGAGAAATGACGTGAAACCGCCTCCCACAACCAATTGTCCCTTAAACTTCATCTATATTTCGAGATTAAAATTTATTTTGATAGTCTCACCATGTTATCAAATTAGACGTAAAGTACAATGGTTTGCACAAATGGAGTGAAAGATAGAATAATACTAACAGGAAACAAATGCAAACAGTAACTGGGGTATATTCAAGTAAATGAAAGTCAAGAAAATAGTCAACATAGAAATTGGACATACTCATTTTCTAGTTGAAGTTGATAGTGTGATTGAAATCATCCTGCAAATGGTCTTTAATACACTGAATTGACGGTGTAAAAGTAGGAAAATGTTGAGTCACCTCTACAGTTTATTTGTCATCGAATAATATAAAATCATATAGAAAAAGCTAAGACTCAATTGAGACACAATCGTTTAGAAAAAATTGCAAGGAGATTCCGTGTCACCTAGACTGTGGGCAGTGAAAGGCAACAAAGAATATCAAAAGCAAACAGAAATCGCTATAGGACAATTCTAAGAAATATCAAATGCGGACAACAGAATACCGGAGAGTTAAATCCACAAGACAGAAAACATTTAAGAAAAGATCAAAATAATAAAATGCGATCAGAAAAATATCAATAATAGCTCGGTCAATACAAAAGAACTAAAGACAGAAATGAAACAACTTTCGAAAGTTTTTGAAAGAAAAAAAAAGGTTGCAGACCAATTTCTTGAATTGATTGCTTTATTTTGCCTAAAAAAAAATAGACAGCAGGTGATAATAGCATATTATTTCAAAATACAATGCAAACCAAAAATTATTGCGTAGCTCCAAAATTAAAATATATTGTTTAGTCTTATGTTTGTTACTGTACACTCAGAAAAAAGAGATAGCTTATTTAACGTAAAGTACATATATGTAAATTTCACTGAAAAGGACGTACGAATTGAGCCAGCGTAGGCATAAGTAAAGTAAACAAAATTGGCAAAGTAAAATCTACCTAAAAGCATTGTGAAAAGGTCAGTTTTTAATTAAGCTTGTGCAAAAGCAAATTTTACGTAGACCACAAGTAAATATTTAAAAATATATGTAGCCCTAACGTAGCGTTATGTAATTTCGCTAGTAGCACATTAACTATTTGCTACGTAAAACAAACAGAGTGATATGTAAAAATTGAACTATTTTAGTAAAATTTACATCCCAGTAAGCACACCGCAAACATTTTGGACTGTTATGCTACTATTATGCTACCATCTTGTCTCACCAAAAAAATAAAAAAAAATTAATTTTTTTGCAATTATTAATCGGTTTTTTTATCAATTCAAGGGTGGTGGTAATGACACGGTGGCAATAATGAACAGCGGTTAAGAAGGCCCTGTAAAGATAAAATGCTATTTATTATTAATATTTATTTTGGACTTAACCCGGATTCGATCCCCAGACCTCTGTGTACACAAGCCAGCAACATTAAGCATTCGTCTATCTAAATAATTATTTACATCAATTTATTTATGAATATTATGTTGATGCTAAAGCTAGGACGGTCAAGGGTTCGATTCCCAGACTGGCCACTATTTATTTTTTATAATATTTTTATTATTTTTTTTTAACTAACATAAAAATGATTCCTTTTTGTTCATAAATTATTCATAAAAATTCAATTTTACAGCATTTCAATTTATCGATACTGTAGTTTATTTTTAAATTATATAGACCCAAACATTTCAAATTTATTCCAACAATAATAATAATGTAACTATAGTTACACAGAAATAACAATTATATATGTCAAATTTCAAATATATATGTGTCAAATTTTTGCCAAAACATTGTTCTGACATTTTTTGTTCTCAAATCAATTGAACGGCTGAGTAGAAAAAGGATAATATTCCAAAAATACGAAAAATTAACTGAGATAGCTATTTTGTAGTTGAATGTCGACTTCGTTTAATGAGCGTATAAAGAATTATATTCCATTGAAACTACGTTTATAAATTTAGCCTTGAGTTTACGCTGAGTGGAAAAAAGATAATATTCCACTCATTGTCGTACTAGCTAGAACGTTTGGTTTATTTTCGTCTATTTTTAGTAATACGACGACAACAACGACAATGATTGTCGTTGTTTTTTTTTATATTTTTGCAGTTGTCAGTTGTCAAGTATTTCAAAAAAACAGCCACTGATATAGAAAAAAAGGTGAAAAGTTCAGTATAAGCCAGTACAGACACTACTTGGTATATAAAAGTGAACTAAAAGGGTATGTGAAGGCAAACCTTTATTGAAACCTTTATTGACAGTCTTCTAAGTTTAACTTTTAAACTCAATAAAACAAAAGAAGTGCTGTTCCCGGAAGATAAAATCTATCAAGACAAAGTTGCAGTCAACCCCAAAGAGATTCAGGACATATCAAAAGTCAGACAATACATCCCGCAAGAATATCAAGGATTCTATGATGAAATTTTGAACCTGCCCACTTCGAATGGAGCAACTAGTGATGATGATGATGGACATTAAGATTTTAGAAACCTATCAATTATTGTTTTAATGTAACAACTTCAATTATTTTTAAAATGTATATTATATTTAAACTAAAATAAGACAGTACTTTAAAATACTTTTGTACTAAATAAAACCTTTTATTAAGAATAAAATGAAGTTTTAAAATTATTTTAAGATCTTATTATTACAGTGAGTGGAAAACGAATAATATTTCAGCACTTTATAAGTTTTATATATATAAAAAAAAAATTATCACGATACCATATTTTAGGAGGTTAAAGGTTGGATACAAATAAGTATTTTTTGTTAAAATAAAATTAACATTCAAATAAAAATGAACGAAATAAAAAGTTTTTTTAAATTTTCCGAAAATTGGGTGTTGAGGAATATTAACCTTTTTCTACTCAGCCGTTCAATTTATTATTTGACATTACGTGTTTTATTTGGTCAAAAAAGTGAGTTTTCGCCATAAGAAGATTTTTTGATCTAGGTTTTTAACTATATGGAGCAAAGCATAAAATTCAATAAAAAAGAAGTACACATATCTCTCAAAATTAGTAAACAAACAAAACGCCACGCCAAAACGCAAGAACATGTGCGGCATAAATTGATAGTTATACTACATTTACATACGTAAATTTTACTATTATTTTAAGTAAAATTTACGTTTAATATGACTTTATTTTCTTCCATTTAATTATATCAGCTTTATTTGTATGTTTTTTCGATAATAATAGTATGTATTATTGTATTGTTTTCTAACCTATAGCCTAATGAACTTAACCTATTGCCTAATGAAAATTTTATTCAATTGGTATGATTCCAATTGGTCAAATTGTTTTGATTTCATTAAAATTATTTTCAAATTATAATCACAATTGCTTTGATAAGTTTTGTTCAAAAATCAAATTTTAATTTAAATTCTCTTATTTCGTTTAGTTGAACTTGGTTGATTGTATGAGAAGGGCGTTTTTTATCATCAGGGTTTTTTTATTAAGAAATTTGATTTATCAATTAAAACAATAAAGATTTATTGTTTTAATTGAAGAAAATGTTTTTATTTTTTATAATACACAATCCTTTTTTATAATAAAATCTTTGTCAGAGAATAAAGTATTGTAATCGATTCGTGAATAATGAATTTTATTCTCTCGCAAATTAAAATTCTCGCTCGTGCCTCGCTCAAATTTTAAACTTTTGCTTGAGAATAAACTACTTCATTATTCACTCATTGATTAAACTACTATTAATACTCGTCATACGTAATTTTCAAACTTTGAAAACGTGAATTTAAAGATGCCTTAGTAGAAATTACGTATCATATAAGCAATTTCCAGCATAATTAAGTTAATCTCTTCGGGTAAATAGTGGATTATATATACGCGTTATGGTTATGTTTTACAAAATTGTTAAGTAAATGTAACGACTTTTTAGGTAATTTTTTTTTTCATATTTCAAAATCAACTTTCGTATAAGCTAAAATTACTGCAATCATATGTTAATTTTACTGTTTCAGTAGTAAATTTATTTTCAAAAATTTTATAATTCGAATTTTGCTTTATTAACGTAGCACAGGTTAATATTATTTAAATTATCAATACTTTCACAAGTAAATTTTAGAAAAACGTATGTTATGTTTACAATTTTGGAGTTACTATAGCGCATAGCGTGTGTATCGACAATTGTTGTCATGTTTGGCGTGATGCATATATTTCTATCCTAGATCTGAATTCTGGTCAAAAACGTGCTGAACGAATTGTTGGTGATCAAAATTTAACATCAAATGTTTATCCTTTACAGCATCGTCGCGCTGTTGCTGGTTTCGTTGTTTTTTATAAATACCGTCAAGAGCGGTGCTTGGATGAAATCAGATCCATCATGCCTCAAACATACGCTTTTCTCAAACAATCAAACTGTTGAGATCACTCATTGTAACAGTGATAAAATGCAAAGGGACTTTTTTGTCCGTGCATCGTACAAATGGAATGCTTTGTCCGAATCAAGAGTATCTAATGCCTTCAATCCACAAATGTTTAAAAACCGTTCACCAACTTCTCAAAATATTATTGTGGGTCCTAGGTCATGAAAGGCCTATGTGGTTGTGACTTGCGACTCACATTGTAATTCCTATAACACAACACTATTTATAAAAAAACGGCTCTAGAGTATTCAACTATCGAAACTTTAGTTGCTTATGTAAAACGTTTAAAAGTAAATTTCTAACCAAAACATATCTTCTTTGCGTAAATAAAGTCCTAGAGCCCCCCAAAAAACACAATCCACATTTTTTCTGTTTTAGTTTGTATGCTGCCTATTCCGACAATATCTCAAAAATCAGAAAATCGATTTGAACGTTTTTTGCCTAATGAATTGTGTTGCAATATGCAATCCTGATTAAATTTTTAGGCTTACTTTTAAATTAATTTTTTCACCTCCTCCATACACTTTGCTTTCCCTTTATCAGCTGGGATTTTTCAAATTCTTACAGTTCATGTTGATGACTTTACAATTTATAGATACAATAATTAAGTTTTAAATAATTTAATTAAGTTACAACTTGCCAAAGATTTTCTTGTAAGTTAGAATTTTCTCTGAAAATTTGACGAAACCCGAGACTGTTGTATTCAAAATTCTCATAAAGTGCTCTCTTTTCCTTAACATCTATGAGGAAGAAAAAGGCGCATTGTTTAACCTGTTTTTAAGCCTCTTAAAGCAAGTGCATCGATCTTTTCTAATTGCTGTTAGACATGTTTCTTTTGAGTTTGAAGCCAGGCTATTATGGTCAGGCCAGGCCAGGCTAGTATTGTCCAACTCAATTTTTTTTGGTATTTAAAATTATGTTTCGAATGATTATATTCAAAGTTGTACTTCATCAGTTCATCTTCTTCGTCGTTGCCATGTTGTCAGGTTTTCTAGATTTTTATAAGAAAAAAGATGGATGATTTCTTTAATTATTTTACTAAAATCATCATCTATTGAGTTTGAAGCGAAATTGGATCAAAAATCATCACATTCTGTTGAAAAATTACAATAAAAGTCGAAATAACAAAAGGGTCATGACCCTTGAGTCCTCATGAAATTTCGAGACTCCGAAGTATCAAGTAACAGTTTTTTATACATAGTTGTTAAATAAAGCCGGTTATGGTTAAATCGTTTTTAGGTAAGGACAGACATGTATACTGCTGACCTAAGAAAGATATAACAGTAATATCTATTTCTCCTCCTTATAAGATCCTAAATGGCTCTTTTTGTCAAGAATTTTTCCAGATACTTCAGAAGCACATATTACTAAATATTTGAATTAAGAACTGAACGTGGCAAAAGTAAGTGTTGTTAAAATTAATTCACGGTTGGTCCACCCACCTTGGCAGTCCACCCACCTACATATCGTATAAGTAAGGAATGCCTAATGATGAATTTGTTAGACTTCTGGATCCAACATTATGGCTTACTGGTATACTAATAAAGAAATTCCATGTACGACCACAACAATTTGGAATTTTTTAAACCCAGTGAATCAGCAAATACAGTAGCACGCCATAACGTTAAGGTCATACATAATAGTAACTTCAATGTTAATATTTATTTTCAAAATGTTCTTGGTATTTCCTCAAAGTCAGTGGAGCTCTACAAATTTATATGTGAGTCTGGTTATGATATTTATGTCTTTGATGAAACTAATCTTTGTAGTGATATTAGCTCAGCACTGCTAGCACTTTTTCCACCTAATTATATTATTTACCGATGTGATCGTTCATCTCAAAGCAGCTCTAAACTTTCTAGAGGAGGTATTTTAGTTGGGTTGAAAACTAATATTAATAACAAATTAATTGAATCACCATCTACTTTGGAGTGTATTTCTGTGAGAATATCACTGCATAATATAAACCTCGTATTAAGCATGGTTTATATACCTCCTAAATCATCAGCAAAAACCTACTATATATACCAACAGCATATCTCTGGTTTACTCTATATACGAACAGCAAAGATTACATGGACGCAAGAATCATAAGATACTTATTTGGTGCCTAGAATCATTCCAAACAACAATGAACAAGAGTTTGTAGATAGCCTCTCAGGGCTCGGCCTGTACCAGAATAACAATGTTTCTAGTTACAGAGGACGTTTTCTAGAGTTAGTTTTAACAAATTGTTATAATAGTTTTAAATTAAATAATTGCTCGTCTCCCTTTAAATTAAATGACATTAATCATAAACCGGTAATAATTTCATGTCTAAATAACTAATTATCCTTCTTGGTTTAATTCAGAACTGAGGATACTGAGAAATGTTAAAAATAAATACCGTTGTAAATACTTTAAATTTTGTTTAGAGGAGTTTCGCATTAAAAAACTGAATATCAAAAGCTGTTTTCAAACCTCCATAAAACGGCATACAGAAAATTTATTCAAAACATTGAAGCTAATATTGCACATACATAAACTCACGTCGTAAGACTATTGGTCTTCCAAGTATGATGATGCTCGACATAGAAGAGACGAGAGTAAGGCCAAACTATTTGGTAAATATTTTCAGAGTCTATAACAAACAGTGCCGGGTACAATTCCACCAATAAAATATGAAGGGGCTGAAATCTCACAGCTCTGAGACATCAAGACTTCGATTTTGGTTAAGGATTTTTATTTAGTTTTTGGCATAAAACTTTTATGAGGACATTGTTTTAGTTGGCAGCAGCGATGTATATTAAACATAAAACTCTTTGTAAAAGCACAAGTATTTTATCTCTGTTTAGAAATTTATTACAAAACTAACACGAATTATCAATTCGTTGCCGGAAAATTATAACAGATTATATTTATTAACATAATTTAGTGAAAATATGATACACTTAGCAAACTACTCAAAAACAGTTTAATCGTAAATGTCAATAGTAAATTACAATCACATATATACATATACACTGATCAAAAATCACACCAAAAATGTTGATTTCGGTTAAATCTTATCCATAGCTGTTTATGGTAACTCAAGAAAGATTCAATTACACCAGCTTGTAAATGGTTTAAATTTGATTATTTTATCAGTCAATCAAGTGTCGAAATTTAGGGGGGTGGAGAGACTACATAGTAAAAATATTTTTTTACAATAACACAAAAACTGTGCATTGCAAAATTCTTAAAAGAAATTGTAATGTTTCTTAAATTAAGTGCTCCTTCATATGACACCCCACTTATTTGGGTCAAAAATGGTTTTTTTACTCTCCCCACACCCATCCCCTAAACACACAGAAATATAACTATTTGAGACTTCGCTATGATTTTCATTCAAACTTTACCAACCTTACTATCTCTGTGAAAATTTTCAAAGTTTTCTGTCAATCATCGTCGAAACGTAGGGGGTGGAATGGTCAGCAAGTTGCACTTTTTTGACAATAACTCAAAAACTGTGCACCGCAAAATTCTGAAAAACATTGCAATGATTTCTAAACTAGGTGCTCTTTCAAATGACACTTGGGTCAAAAATTATTTTTTTACCCTCTCCACCCCCGACCCCTAAACACACAGATATATAATTATTTGACACTTCGCTATAATGATTTTCATACAAAATTTACCGAATTTCCAAACTCTGTGAATTTTTCCAAATTTTTCTGTCTATCAGTGTCGAAACGTAGGGGGGAGGACGGTCTGACTTTTGCACTTTTTTGACAATAACTCATAAACTGTGCACCCCAAAATTCTAAAAAAATTGCAATGATTTCTAAATTAGGTGTTCTATCAAATGACACCCCACTTGATCACGTTTTAAATAGTGTTTTTACCCCTCCTCATTTCCACCCCCTTAATAAATATAATTATGAATATGTGATTCTCCCCTATATTTTCCATAAAAAACTTACTAGTTTTTCTATTATTCACACTACATTTTAAGATTTTTGATCAGTTAGGTTCGGAGCTAATATAGGTAAGAAAACACGAAGAAAACGTCATTATTCAAAATTTTACAAAAAATGGTGAGGTGTAAAATTCAAAAATAAATTTTAAGGAATACTGAAATGAAGCCCTTTCATATGATACCCTACTTGAATCTATAAAAAAATGCAGTTTCTCAAGAGTCTCACATCGTAACCCATGTAAACCAAACGAAAACGTTTTTAGTTTTATTTGCATCTCTCATCTCATGTGGACAGATTAGTTTTATACGCATCTCAAATTTCAGGTCCATAGCATTTATAGTTTACGTGAATCGATATAATGTGAAAAACTCGTTTTACTCTTACCAAAAGTGTTCCGTATAAAAAACGGAACCCTACAAACGTTCCAAAATTGCATAGTTGTGGGTTTGGTCATAAAAAATTTTTTCTACACCCGTACTATTAAATACACTTATATGGCCAAAATCCGTTTCATAATGATATCCATTTTGATACAGATTTTTCATAACGATACAGATTTTTAATCAATAGAACTGTGCATTTGCCGTTTGTTGAAATTTTCGTAGGATATAGCTTAACTTCAATAATTAAATGATCGAAATGTCTGATATCAGCAATATAAATAAATTCTTTTATATTGCTGATATCAGACATTTTGATAATATAATTATTGAAGTCAAGCTATATTCTACGAAAATATCAACAAACGTCAAATGCACAGGATGTTTGATTGAAAAACTATGGGTTTCTGTTGATTAAATATTATATTTATATTTGTGTTGAACACAATAACAGTAATTACTCGTATTTCTATAAAAAATTCGACAAAATTGCAATTGTTGATATAGTTTTTCGTACACTTCCTTAGATTTTTGGGGTAAAAGATTTTGTACTGCGTTTTCTGTTTTCTCCGATATGTCCTCCATATGTTCTTCGTTATTTATCGGGTGAAGAAAGCGTATGCCACTTTCATGTACTGGCTATTAATACACTCGCATAAACTATACGAAACTCGCCTACGGCTCGTTTCGTATCCCGGTTATTGCTCGTGTATTAATAACCATCATTACATGATCGTTGCATAATATTGTAATAAACTTCGTCCAGAATGGGTTAATTTAATTTAATCATAAATAACCAAAACGTTCCGCCTAAATGTTTTCTACATTCTATGGCAAAGATGAATTAAAAGTTAACTCCCTTTAACAAATACATTTTGCATAAATTAAATTTGAGTTCGCTAATACAAATGCAAGTATGAATGAAAATAGGTGTGGCCTATTCAAGATGTACGGACTACGTAGTATTGATTTCTAGTGGATTATAGAAGTTTCGATTTATTTATTTTTCGATATAAATAAGCGAACAAAAATATCAGAGAGTCAGTTTTAATTTTGCAATTAAAAGTGTTTTACAAATATTCGCAAGTATAAGGAATAATCGGTGGTACTTGAGCCTGGGTACTAATAGTAAAAGAATTTGAACTTAGTGGAATAGTAAATACAGATTTTACGATTCCGAGTATTATTGATTCAAATTGTGGAAAAGCAGTGAAGTTCATCGTGCATAAATCGGAGACCCTGGAATTTATTGCAATTAAAATCGGAAGTTGCTGTAACTGGTTGATAAATAAAGTTTGAGATTTTGTTAACTAAAGATCTGTCTTTTTACTGTCATATTTGTTCAATAATCTAAAAGAACCAACGAAGAGTCGTTACAGTGGTGTCAGAAGTGGGATTATTGTAACAATGGTCAAGACAGTAAATATTAGTGATCTCAGCCATACCCAGCTGAAGGATGAGTTGAGGAAAAGGAATGCTCCAATCCATGGAACAAAGGCAGAACTTGCATTCCGGCTGCGTAAAGTTTTAGAAGAAGCAGGCCAAAACACAGAGGTCATAGAAATAGAGCCGGAGGAAGCTCCGGCTCAGAATGCCCCAGCAATTGATCCGATGATGGTGTTGATGAAAGAAATGATGGCACTGCAACAACAACAACTTGCTGATATGATGGCCCGACAAGAGAAACAGGCAGCAGAACAAAAAGTACAGCAACAACAACAACTTGCTGATATGATGGCCCGACAAGAAAAACTGGCAGCAGAACAAAAAGTAGAGCAACAACAACAATTTGCTGATATGATGGCCAAACAAGGAAACAACCAGCAACAACAACTTGCTGATCTGATGGCCCGACAAGAGAAACTGGCAGCAGAACAAAAAGCCCGACAAGAGAAACTGGCAGCGGAACAAAAATTAGATCAACAACAACTACGTGAAGTAATCGAGTCACGTATATCCAGTGCGGAGGTTAAAATCAACAACATGGAAAGGGAGCTGCGGACAGTTACCGAAGAACAAGAGAAATTACGCAAACTTTCGAGTGAATTCCGCCAAGAAATAGCACAAGTGAAGTCTGGTAACATAATCAATCCATCAACTACTTCAGCTCCAGCTAGAGTGAAAACACCCGTATTTGATGGATCTACATCGTACCAGATATTTAAGATGCAATTTGAGATAGCAACAACTGGGTTCGATCACCAGCAAAAAGCAAATGCGCTTATATTGGCATTGAAGAGACCTGCTGCTGAAATTTTGCAGACACTATCAGCGACAGAGCGTGATTACAACAAGCTAATGGAGGCCTTAGAAGTAAGATATGGGGAAAGTCATACGCAAGCTCTCCATCGCATGCAGCTCAAGACACGAAAACAAGGAGTCAGCGAAACTTTGCAAGAAGGTTAATCTATCATATCCGAATTATAACGCTGAACACCGAGACGAACTGGCAGCTGATACATTCATCAATGCTCTTCGAGATGTGCAAATGAGAAACCAGCTTTATCTAAGCGGGAAGAAACTACCTGCGGAAGTCTTAGCATTAGCCCTTCAAATGGAAGCTGGAAAAAGAGCGTATGACTCAGGTAGAGTACGTAAGATGGAAGTTTCTGAAGAGCCACTAAAAGCAGCGCTTGATGAAGTGATCATGCGTGTCAAAAGTTTGGAAGATAAGCCTGAACGAAATCAACGAAGAAGATCTAGCAGAGTGAGATGCTGGAATTGTGGGCAGTTAGGGCACATTAGACGGGAATGCAAAACACTAGTAGCAGCAAAAGAAGGAGTAGTTCCAGTCCAGATGATGAACCTCTCAAACAAGCAAGTGGATGTCAAAATGGAAAGGGATTTCTGCGTTGTACACCGTAAGGGAAGGATGCGTTGTAACGCTGATGATCTTTCAAGAAAACCCTGTATTGAGGAGCGCAAGTCATGTAGCAGGACTGAAAGAAAGGAGGCAATGAAAGTGAATCAAATCAAGTTCCAAACTCCTGACGATTGGTGTACCGAGGCAATGAAAAGTGAGCAGCTAAAAGATCCAGCTATGGCTCCAATACTGAAATGGAAAACCGATGGAAGGCGACCGGAGTGGAAAGAGGTCGCACCTTTAAGTACGGAGGTGAAATGCTACTGGGCGCAATGGGACTCACTATTTATGGACAACGGGATACTAAAAAGGAAATGGGAGTCCGCTGATGGAAAGAAAGTGTTAGAACAACTGGTGTTGCCATCAAGTCGAGTAGAAGAGGTACTGGGAAAGCTGCATGGAAGTATTTCTGGAGGACACCTGGGAGTCAATAAAACCCTGGCTAAAGTAAGGGAGAGGTTTAATTGGGTAAGGTATCGAACCGACGTAGAGCAATGCTGTCGGCGATGTGATACTTGTGCGGCGAGCAAAGGACCAAAGACAAGAACTAGAGGAGAGATGCAGCAGTACAATGTGGGCGCCCCAATGGAGAGAATTGCTATAGACATCGCAGGGCCATTTCCGGAAACTACAAAAGGTAACAAATACATCATGGTGGTTATTGATTACTTTACAAAATGGCCGGAAGCTTATGCAATACCGAACCAGGAAGCAGTTACGGTCGCTGAAACATTAGTCAATGAGTGGATTTGCAGATATGGAACACCGCTCGAGTTGCATACGGACCAGGGAAGGAATTTCGAATCTCAATTGATGAAAGAGCTGTGCAGAACACTCGACATTAGAAAAACACGAACTACACCTATGAACCCGCAGTCGGATGGCATGGTAGAACGATTCAACCGAACCATGGAAGAACATTTGTCAAAGGTAGTAGAAGCCAACCAAAGAAATTGGGACAAGGATCTTCCGTTATTCTTGATGGCCTATCGTAGCGCAGTGCACGATACGACAAGTGAAACGCCAGCGAATATCATGTTCGGAAAAGAACTACATCTTCCTAGTGACATCGAGTTTGGCATCCCTGGAGGTCTGGTATCCACGAAAACAGATTATGTGGGACAACTAAGGGAGAAGATGAATAAAATCCATCAGCAGGTTCGAGACCACATTAAGATTGCCAGTGACAAAATGAAAACCAGGTACGACATAAATGCAAATAGTGGCGGTTTTCAAGAAGGAGAATTGGTATGGCTATACAACCCCAGAAGAACTAAGGGAAGATCACCCAAGCTGCAGCCAGATTGGGAAGGCCCATATAAAATAATCAAATGAATTAATGATGTTATCTACCGCATCCAAAAGTGACCCCGTACCAAGATAAAAGTGATACATCTGCAAAGGTTGGCACCGTACCAAGGTAACAGCACCAATGCGATAGCTGATATTGTTCGGGACGAACAAAACTAAATGGAGGGCAGTGTAATAAACTTCGTCCAGAATGGGTTAATTTAATTTAATCATAAATAACCAATACGTTCCGCCTAAATGTTTTCTACATTCTATGGCAAAGATGAATTAAAAGTTAACTCCCTTTAACAAATACATTTTGCATAAATTAAATTTGAGTTCGCTAATACAAATACAAGTATGAATGAAAATAGGTGTGGCCTATTCAAGATGTACGGACTACGTAGTATTGATTTCTAGTGGATTATAGAAGTTTGCAATTAAAAGTGTTTTACAAATATTCGCAAGTATAAGGAATAATCGGTGGTACTTGAGCCTGGGTACTAATAGTAAAAGAATTTGAACTTAGTGGAATAGTAAATACAGATTTTACGATTCCGAGTATTATTGATTCAAATTGTGGAAAAGCAGTGAAGTTCATCGTGCATAAATTGGAGACCCTGAAATTTATTGCAATTAAAATCGGAAGTTACTGTAACTGGCTGATAAATAAAGTTTGAGATTTTGTTAACTAAAGATCTGTCTTTTTACTGTCATATTTGTTCAATAATCTAAAAGAACCAACGAAGAGTCGTTACAATATACTATTATTTTTAAAAGTCTGTTTGATAATTCTGTTTGTAATTATTTTTTAGTTAAATATCTAGAATTATACTTCTTATTTTACTTGTACACAAAACTGACTGATCCTGAAATCTACCTAATCTAATCTTGGACTTCTTTTTATACATGTTATATATTTGTTGTGTTTCTTGGGGTTTCTTTTTTTATAACGAACCCTATTGGTGATATTAATGCTGAAAATACATGTGCAGAATCTCGCATGCAGCGAAATTAGAACATGTGTTGTTATATGAGGACAATTACATGTAAATTCTGCAGGCAGAAAAATTCTGCAAGATATCTCTAATTCTAATTTCGCTGCGCAGCAGCAGGTATATCCGCTAGAAATAGGTAGATTTCGGGGTCAGACAGTTTTATGTACCAATAAAATAAGATGTGTCAGATTAGTTTAAAAAAAAATTTAACCAGAAACAGATTAATTAAATAAAATTATGAAACCAAATTAATTACATTATCCGAAACAACTTTATCAATGCAATTTCGGAACAGTTATATTTAAGTTGGTTGAAATTACTTTTAATAACATATTAAATCCACCAAAGATCAAATGAACTACGTCACAACTACAATTATACCATCACACATAATTAGGTAGATTTCATATAAAAATCTACCTATTGCAATGGGCTTCATCTCGGAATTTCGGAAACATTTTGGTGCCAAACGACTATATATGATAATCGGAGACGGAAAAAAAAATTATATATATATATATATATATATATATATATATATATATATATATATATATATATATATATATATATATATATATATAAATATATATATATATATATATACATATATATTATCTATATATACATATATAGATAATAAACATATATATCAATTCATCAATTCATATCCTAACCTTCTTTAAAGACGGATGTACTTAGTGAAAAAATTTTAAAATAATATTTTAAAGAAAAAAAAATAAAGTTAATTGGTTTTACCATTTCAAAAAAACCCACGTTTTAAGTGCAAGTGATAAGTTCCTAAAATTGTTAGTATTAGTGAAAATATTAAAAATATTAAAATAAGAAAAAAAATTGTGTTACGGCTGCAAAAAAAAAACTATCGGTGAGCTCTGTATCGTAGAATATAGTATATATTTCTTTCATATTTTATTGGCTTTTCTTATTTTTAACTACCCATTTTTCTACCTGGAAACATTATTTACTTCTTAATTATTGCTGTAATCCATTTTTTTTTTAATTTCTTTTACCTCTTCTCCTCCTCCATTACAGTTTATTTATGTATTAGTTTCAAGTCTTTAACAACCCCTTCGTAGTTAAATGTAGTTTTATTGTAAGTTATGTTTTGTCTTATGGTATAGTAATAGTCACATAAACAATAGTAAACCGTATTCTATTTCCTCCGACCACCATATTTATCCCTCTTTTTACTTTATTTGTATTTTTTCCTTGGTTTTATAATAATTTAACCTCATATCTCTTTTTTTTGTCTCACTTTTTAATTTTTTGCAACTCGATTTCTTTTGACTTTTTCTCTAAATGTTTAAAATGATTATTTAAAGAATTCTATCGGAAAATATAGTTTTCATTGCACACTTCATTCACTGCTGTTATCGTTTGTGACAGACCCACTCTGACTTTCTTTTGTTTCGTAGTGTAGGAATTTAGGCCTGGCCGAATTTCAGTCACTATAATAACAATGTTACAGGGTGGATCTCGGACTCGAAATAATGGCAGCAGAGTGAACCAACAGTTTAGCATTGACTTCACCAACATAAGAGGTCTCAATTGGAATCTAAACGAGGTTCATCACTACATCGAAAAAAATAAACCTGACATATTGTTTCTTACCGAAACAATTGTCAGTTGTAAAGCTTCGAAATTGGATATCGCTAAATACCGGATACCTTGCTACGAATTGGAACATTCCTTTTATAACAAACATGGTGTCTGTGTATTTGTTCGAAATTCACTTTCATGTATGAGAATTAAAGCTTATGAGTTGAACTCTAAGCACCATAATTCACTGGCATTAAAGATCTCAGGTGTTGATGAAACCATGTTTATAATAGGAATATATAGATCCCCAAACTCTCCTCCAGGTTGTCCTTTTTTCAACAAACTATCGACAAACCTCGACAAAATCAGCGGAGACTACCCCAAAGCAAGACTCGTCATTCTTGGAGACTTTAATATTCACAACAAAGAATGGCTGAAGTACTCATCACGCACTGACGACATTGGTAGACAAGCAGAACTAATACTTGCAGACTACCATGGCTTAACGCAAATGATAGAACATCCCACTAGAATCCCAGATAATGCCGGTCATAACAGCAATTTGTTAGATCTATTTTTGACAAATGAGCCAAACACAACGCAGACCAAAATTGATCAACCCCTTGGATCATCGGACCATGTATTAATATCCACAGTAGTAAACTTTACTTCGCCTTCACCCATTAGAGCAAATCCCCGTCGCGTTTGGAATTATAAGCACGCTGACTGGGAGGGACTAAGAAACTTTTATGAAGGAATATCTTGGAAAAACGCTTGTTGTGTTGAGCAGGATCCTAGCACATCAGCGCAAAGAGTTTCTGACGTTATAAAAGATGGAATGCAACGGTTTATTCCAAATCGACTAATCACTCCTAAAACTGAGCCTTGGTTCACGCGGGATGTTGATGAGGCGGTGAGGAATAAACGCAAAGCATTTAAAATGTATAACTCAAATAAAACACCTGAAACACATAGTGCCTATAAACAAGCAAGAAATATTAGTAAATACAAAATAGACTTGGATAAAGACGCATTTATCCAGAAAAAAGCAAAAAAATTCGCCGAACACCCATCTGGCTCTCGTAGTTTCTTTCAGGCAGTTAAATCAGTCCAGAGCAATTTCACTCGATCCTCTATTCCAACCTTAATCCTGAATGACATTCCCGTATGTGATTCAAAAGAGAAGGCAGATCTTTTGGGCCGTATTTTCGCAGAAAACTCAAACATAGATGAACCTTCCCATTCTCCTACACTTATCCCCCCCTTTGAAACAAAAATGAAGCCAATTATTTTTCGGTGCAATATTGTACGAAAAATGCTTCTATCTATCAATGTCAATAAATCCGCTGGCCCAGACGGTTTTCCACCCCTCATTCTTAAAAACTTTGCTAGACAACTAGCTCCAATTTTAACAAAAATTTTCTATTTATCTTACAAAAGCGGAATATTTCCAGATTCTTGGAAGCTGGCTAGTGTTCAACCCATACCAAAAAAGGCAGTAAGATAGACCCTTATAATTATAGACCAATTGCAATTCTGTCGGTTTTGGCTAAACTATTTGAAAAATATGTTAACTATAATCTAATAGAATATTTGGAGGGGTCCCGAATTATCGATGATAAGCAGTATGGTTTTCGTAGAAGTCATGGAACAGGTGATCTGTTAGCCTACGTAACCCATCTGTGGAACAAATCTCTGGAGAACCATGGTGAAACATTCAGTATTTCACTTGACATTTCTAAAGCATTTGATAAAGTGTGGCATAGAAATCTAATAGCTAAATTAAAATCTTATGGCATCGATGATCTTACTATCTCATGGATTCATAGTTTTCTTACAGGTCGCCAATTTCATGTTAATTTAGATGGAACTACCTCTAATGTTTTCACAACCAATGCTGGTGTTCCCCAAGGCTCTGCACTTTCACCCACCTTGTTTCTTCTATACATAAATGATTTACTTATTTCTACAGTGCACCCAATTCATAGTTTTGCTGACGACAGCACATTGCATGCATCACATGCATCTCCTAAATTTCGTTCTCATACTGCAGTCACCACGGATAGAGAACTGTTAATTGATTCTATTAACGAGGACCTGGAACGTATAATGGAATGGGGTGATCGGAATTTTGTTGCATTTAATTCAACCAAAACCAAACTATGCCGCCTTTCGCGAATAGAGCGACAGAAAAACTTTCCTATTAAGATAAACCATGAGGAATTGGATGAGGTTGAATCGGTTAGACTTCTTGGAGTAGATATTGAAAACAATCTGAAATGGAATAAACATGTATTCAACCTCGCTAAATCTGCAATGCAAAAATTAGGATTCTTGAGCCGATGTAAAAAATTTTTCAATCCCGATCAAATTTTGCTGATTTATAAGTCCTTTATTCGTCCATGTATGGAATACTGCTGTCATGTTTGGGGGGGCGCTTGTCAGTCAACAATTAAATGTCTAGACTCTGTACAGAGAAAAGCGATACGGTTGATTGACAATACCGAACTAACTGATCAGCTTGATACACTCCAACATCGCAGAAATGTGGCTGAATTGTCAATCTACTACAAATATAACTTTAGCGAATTCTCCTCTAAGGAAATTCAAAATATCCTTCCATCGTGTGCGCAGTATAGTCGACGAACAAGAACGTCAGAATCATCCCACCCATTTTCTGTCCAAATACCTCGTTGTAGAACTACGTCCTTTCAGAACGATTATTTTAATAGAGTGGTCAAATTATGGAACTCAATGCCCGGCTCCGTATTTCCCGATGAATATTCTCCTCAGATGTTTAAAGAAAATGTCAATCGTCACTTAAAACAATTAGTATAGTTATCCCCATATCCACATTCCTTCCACTTTCCTCATCTCCTTCCTTTATAGTTGACATGGTATCTTCGGATATTCAAAGAGTCTGAATAATGAATATTTCATATTTAGTGTGCTAAACATGTCCAACTAATTAATAAAAAAAAAAAAAAAAATATATATATATATATATATATATATATATATATATATATATATATATATATATATATATATATATATATATATATATATATATATATATATATATATATATATATATATATATATATATATATATATATATATATATATATATATATATATATATATATATATATATATATATATATATATATATATATATATATATATATATAAAATTATATATATTCGGAGAACACATTATATATATTCGCAAAAAATCTTAAAATGTACTCACATACACTACAACTTGTTTCCAACAACTTACCAAGACAAGTTTTTCTGCTAAAATGTAGAAGAGAACGAATCTATCCAGATTTTATTACTCGGAAATTGAAAATAACGAACAGCCTTAAATAACAGGAACATCCTTTCCAAAACCAAGTAAATAATTTAGATGGTTTAATTTTAAGGAAACTATTGAGTTTAGAGATAGATATCTGCAATTACCAAAGCAAAAAATACTTGAAACTCAAATCTAGTTTGGAAGCTACGATAAAAACTGGATTACCAACAGACATAATACACAAATTTTTAGTCACACAAGACAAAAAACATAAGAGAACCATAAAGATTCACATACAAAAACTCACTAAAAAACTAAATAATCTTAGAACAAAGAACCCAAACAACGAACTGACATTCGAAGTAACTGATATTGTAAACTTAACTCAAATCACAATACCTACAGAAACTAAAATTTTTTTAAGCTTCCGTCCGAAATTTTCGCTGCCGACCAATAAATGGACATACCAATACTCAAATTATTAGCAGATGTTGAATACTGTATTAAACTTAACAAATATGACGATCAGGACACAGAAAAACGAATTTGAGGAGAAATCTGTAACGAAATTAATAATTTCACTAAAAATTCTAATATTAAATCTAGTCAACAACTTTCCTTCCTCTTAAAAGCCATTAATATAACAAAATCGTGCTTTAAAAAACACCCTAATCTCTACATCATCAAAAGCAATAAAGGCAACGGAACTGTCATAATGGAAAAAAACAGAATACATTAACAAAATGATCGACCTTTTCAACGATCCAACGACATATGAAATAATCCAAGAAGATCCTACTAACAAACTATAAAGAACAAAAACAATTGCATAATTAAAAACATGTACAACAAAAAACTAATAGATAGAAAAACAAAACTAGAACTAACCAATGATATAGCGGTTTCCCCTAAAGCTTATGGAGTCGTAAGAACACATAAAAAAACAACCCATTGAGACCGGTAGTCAGTAATATAGATTCACCATGTTACTATCTAGCCAAATACATCACAAAGATTCTAAAAGTATTAACAGAAAACGGTAAATACAACATTAAAAATTCATTTCAATTCAAAACAATTGTAGATAATACAAAACTAAAAAACAATCACATATTAATGATGTCAAATCTCTGTTCACAAATGTTCCCACAGAAACAGCATGTGAAATCATTGATGAAAAATGGGAAATTATTAAAGACCATACTAGACTAAACTAGACTTCTTAAATATAGTTAGATTTTGCGTACATGAAAACAATTATTTCCAATTTAACAAAAATTTGTATAAACAAAAGTTCGGTTTGGCCATGGGTAATCCCCTATCGCCTATTTTGTCAGACATTGTCATGGAGAAATTGTTTGAGAAACAAATACCTCTATTACCGTTTACCACTACCATTTGTTATAAATATGTTGATGACACAATAATGGATATTCCAAATAATAAAGTAGAAGAAACATTAGAATCATGAACTCATTCCACGAGAAAATAGAGTTTACTGTCGAACGTGAAGATGAACATCATTCTATCCCCTTTTTAGACGTGAAACTAATCAGAACAAATGACACCATAACAACAAATTGGTACAGTAAGCCAACATCCACAGGCAGAATATTAAACTACTTATCCGCGCACCCTTATACAATGAAAATTAATGTAGCTTCCTTACTAGTTAATAGAATATTAACACTGAGTGACATAAAATTCCACAAACAGAATTTAGCAATAGCCTCACACATTTTAATCAAGAATAAATACCCCAAAAAACTGGTCGAAAAAATCACCAAAAATCAATTCTTCAAATACAAACCTAAAACTAACAAAAACAAAGTTAACACGGAAACAACACAAGAAGAAGAAATTGTTGAGAGAATATATAGTAGCGTAAACTATATACCTAGCCTCTTTGAAAACGTTAAAAAATTATTAAAATCGGACCATCTGAATATTGCATTCAAACCTATAAATACTTTTAGAAAAATCTACACTAAGACCAAAGATAAGCTTGACAAATGGGATAAATCCGCTATTATTTATAAAATTAACTGCAATGATAGTTGCAAAAAATGCTACATTGGCCAATCTAGCAAAACGCTCAAAACCCACATTGAACAACATAAGAACGACTACAAAAACAAACTCAAACTGAAATCAGGAAAAACTGCAATAGTAACGCATGGTATTGAAAAAAGGAAGAAAGCAATGACTTAAATCACTATGATTTCGAAAACACGAACATTCTATTAACAGAGAAAAACAAATTTAAACGGGAATTCCTTGAAACAACTGAAATCATACATCATAATAATAATATAAACATAAAAACAGACACTAAGAATATTGACTCATCATATTTTAGGTTGCTACGCAAACATTTTGAAAAAAACAAAATACGGAAAAATCAGTAAAGATGTAATACAGCTAATTAATTTTCATCATTAAGAGACCACAAAATTTAAAATCATAGTGAGTAACAAGATAAAATCTCATAAATCGTACATTCTCTAAAGATTTGAGTTACAAAGTGGAACAATTTATAAGTGACTTTTATTTTTGTTTCACCCTTTCCACTTGTGATTATGTTATATTACATCCACTACGGCACAGCAACATAGGGAAAAAATTATGTCTTCCAATAGTTCAACAAATGAATTAAAATATAATTTTATCAGAAGAAAGTTTGATATGCTTAAGGAATTACAATATGTGTAAAAACAACACATAGATACCTTTTAAGACCTACTCGACTAGCATTATGTTAGGGCTCAGTTCTAGACAGGATATGGATTTCCCCACTAATGATAGGAACCTTATTTGGCACACTGAACAGGCTCTGGTCAGTAATTTAACACCTCAAACTATCCAAACCGGATCAGGCAGCCCTACTAGAACCCGACCAGAAGCGGATCATTTAAAATAAGGAATTTACTAATACATACATTAAAAAAAATGTTTATAGAAATATTCTAACTCTATACTTTATACCTATATGTCCTCATAACGCAGATAAGCGATAACTAAAGTGTATGTGAAATTTCGCGAACTTTGTATATCTAAATTGGATAATACTCTAGCGAATTTTAACCAAATAAAATTTATTCAAATAAAATAGGTCTCAGATCAGGAAAAATAGGGCATGCCTTAATTAGAAAATCATATATGATTCTGATCCGGTCCTGGTCCGACAGGGTTGAGATAGGTCTTCGAAATCAGGTATGATTTACCTAGTAGTGAAATCAGGTATGATTTCAGAAATGCTGGATTGAATCGATACCAAGCTGTTATAATAATGGTTGCGAGAGCTACAGACAAGTGAGGAACAAAAATTAAGATCAAACTTTAAAACGATTATATCTCTACAAATAAATAAGCAATAAAAACAGTTTTTCTCCTAAAAAAATTCAGAACGAAAATGTTTTAAAAATTTTCTTTATTTTTCCATTTGAACGAGATTAACTATGTACATGTATTTGTATTTATAAATATATCTTTATTAAAAAATTTTGTAAAATAAATGGAAAATACAGAAATGAAATAGAATATTATAAAATCTACATCTACCAAAAATATGAAAAATAGAAAAAAAAAAAGGAAAATTTGCATAAATAAAAAAATGCCCACAGTCATTTTTAAATTTTTATGTTGTTTTCGTTCTTAGCATTATATTATAATAAAAATGTATGAGACATGTAAATACAATAGAGAGCATAGAATAATATTAAATTTAAAGTTACAGGAAAAAAATTAATGTGTGTTGTTGTTCTATCTTTTGCAAGCATCTCCAGTGTTTAACAAAGATAACCAACTATATATTGATATAGCCCTAAACGTTATGTTAAAATATATTAAAACGAAATAGGTTATTTACGAAAATAGGCACATGTTCGACCTGATAAGAATTGTTAAGGCTATTTGGATACAAAAACACATGTGCCGTACAACTTCTATGACGGTTTTTAGAACGTATAAGCAGTGTATCGATGTAGCCTCATGTTATCTCAAATCTTCCAGATTTTGTTCGGAGCAAGAGCTGATCCATTGATTAGATATATGGTTAAAAAAACTTTTAGAATTAGAATGAACACTCAATGGAATAGAATTAGAATGAATACTCAACCAGAAAACCATGAGGTCTGATGGAATATGCATGTCCACCAGATAATTGAATTTATATTAACTCAAGAAATCTTTTAGGTGGTTAAAGCTAATGTTTCCCAATTCAGCCTAATCGCGGCCCAAAACTAATCTACCAGAATTATTTTCCAAATCCTAAGCCAACGATAAAAACAAAAGATTTAGATTTAAAAAAAAGTAATAAATTAATTCGAACATTAAATGAGATCGTGGCAATTAGCACCACCAGTATACATTAGACTTTTTAATACGTGAACATATTTTGTGTACTTTTGGTTACTGTACACACTACACACTACACACACTTATTACTATTTTCAATTTGACTTTTTAACTCGTGGACATATTTTTGTTTAATAAAAAAAAAATTTTTCGGCAAACGGCTGTAAAGTTTAACTTTACTGCCGCTAGGGAGTTAGCTAAAGTCTTACTTTTAAGCCTGACAGCAAAAGTAACGCCATTTTTATTTTATATTACGGAGGGTGTAAAGTAGCATTTGCTATTTGTTATTTTTTCAAACATATTGTATAACCATGACAACAAAAAATAAGTTGATTCTCATTGGATTATGATATTTTGAATTATTGTATGTTACTATGACAACAAAACATAACAAACAGTTTTACTGGATAATGAAATTTGGAATTATTGTATAGCTATGACAACAAAATAACAACTATTTCAATTGGATTATGAAATTTTGAAAAGGCTGCTTTGATAAAAAAATTTTATTCATACAAATTTAAATGTTTTTTTCTCTTTTTTGGAAGTAATTATGACGAAAAAAATTCATATGTATAAAAAGTTTGATGTATTAATTTCATATTTATAAAAGACTTAAACGTTTGCCGAGAAAATAGTGTATTTAATTCGGAGCTAAAGTGACTTCTTGTGTTTCGTCTATAATTGTCAAACTATAGACTCAACACAAAAAGTATCACTTTAGCTCCTAATTAAATAATGTAATGTACTATTATTGTTTATAGCTAATTATATTATTATTTTTATTTACCCAACGTTTCGAATAAATTTCTTATTCATTGTCAAGGCCTTTTTTACTAAACAAAAAAATAAATCGAAAAAAAAAATATATTATTTTTGTTCTTTTGGAATCTTTACACCAACTTATTGCTATTTTCAATTTTAACATTTGTTTATTGTAACAACTACAACCGACAAGACAACCAAATCATCACTAAAAAAAGAACAAAACTAAAACTCACTATTCCAAAACTAAAACTCACTATTCCAACTCACTATTCCCTTCAACTCCAAATACTCAAAACGTTCTACCCAACTAGCCAACTCAATATTTTAAAACTCACTCAGTTTTCTACCTAAAAACTAAAAAAAATTCCTATGGGACGAGCCAAATGATAAAAAATTGTCAGCATAAAATTTTATTTTCCATTTTAAATTGTTTATTCCGCTATTCATTTTAATTTTTTTTTTGCTTGATTCTTGTTAGTTTTTATAAATAGTGGAAAAAATATCAAAGAAGCTACCGAAAAAGGGTCCGATATACTTAGGAATGTTTTACATAATTGTGTTGTTATACTGGTGGGTTGACAAATTGGGTGAAAATATTTGACATTTATTTTCGAATACGTATATAGTATATTACTTTAGGACGGAAAATGGAAGTCCATTTGCTAAAGAATATCTTGCCCATTACAAGATTTTAGTAGCAACTCAGGTGTAAACGAGGAAAAGAAGTGGTTGTTTTAATGAATTCTAATTTTTAATGCAAAGGCACGGATGCCCTCTGGGAACATTCCATAAATGGATGCCGTTGCAAACACGTCATAGTAACATCGGAGGAAATTACTTTTACTTAGAAACAGCTTGGGTTCAATGCGAGATAGTGGTGACATCGGGCTATATCGCATGAGTTGAATGTGGATATTGAGCACAGAAAAACATGAATTGACATTGCGTAAAAAATTAAGTTACTCTCTATTCACCGGGTGGGACACAAATGCTCACAAGGTTTATGTTAGTATGGTTGCAAACCTTATCATCCCATAATAGAAGCAAACCTGGCAATAATGATAAACTTCGAAGATAATCCTCTAACTGTCCAATTACTATTGCAAAAACGATAGTGATGTGCGATTTGGTGCAGTTAATAGTTGTTAAGCATAAACACAAGCTTAAGACACACTTGAAAAGTATAGTGTACGAGGAGTAGACGTGAATAGTAACATAAATACTAGGCCAAAACCAAAGGACTGGGACACTAATTTCACCCAAATTTTTTGCGGAACCATAATAAGTAGCATAAGCCCATAACCGACTTTTAGGCATACAACTTATGAGTTTTGGTTAGTATAGTAGGAGATTGTCTAAAAAAGAAGTGAAAGGGCCTGTTACCCTTCCTTGTTTGGAACTTGGACTTATTCCTGATCGGTGGAAAAGGATAAGGTCATTTTCAACCCAAAATCGGGTATAAGGATATCATCCAACCAAAATCTCATAGACGTATTCGTTTGACATCGTTCACTCAAATAAAAAACTAAGTGAAACTAACAAAATTCTACATACGTTCTACAATTTTTTTATAAATATACAACACACAAAAATTTTTGTTAAATTTACATTTTTACAATAAATATTGTAGATATACAAAAAAATATTTGTAAACACTACAAATTCTTTTACTAACATCCAGCAAAAGATTATAAGCTTTATAAATTAAATTGTAAAAATGCCCGAAACATTTTTGATTTTATTAAATGCTTTGTAAAATCCTCAAAATTAATTTTTGTTTTCACAAAAGTTTTAGAAAAATACAAAATCTTTTTATTTGGTCAACAAAAGACATTTATGGATTTAATTCACCCGCATGGAGGGATCAGTTTCTATTGTTTTGAAATTTTTTTTATTTTGGATCTACGGGTGTGACAACCCCGCGTACTCCAGTTCCTGCTATTGGTATACGAGTTAACGTGAGATATCACATACCACTGGCAATAGCAGTGAGATATCACTAGCCAAGGTGACATCTTAGGGGAGTGGCGGATGAACTGTACACTGAAAAAAAACTCTATATAATAACAACTAAAATCGAAGTTAGCATTAATAAAGTTTTGGGTAGTAAGAATATTTAGTTACCCTAACAATGGTACTTTTGTTAAACTCCTAAGCTCGGTTAGTAATAAAACTTTTTTTATCACAACAAAATTTTTTAAAGAAATACTTAGTAGTTTTAACTTTTAAACAAATAAAATTTGGTTAGCAAAAAGATGTTAGATACAAAACATTTATTTAGTTACAATTAAACACAGATTTTTAAAGATTAGTCAATACATGGTTAAGGAGAAATAAAGCATTTTTGAACCTACGATGGAGTTTTTATGGTTAAACAAATTATTTGTTTGTACCAAAAAAAGAGTGTAAATATTATTTATTTAATACCAAAAAGTTTTGAAGGCTGTTTCAAGTAAAAACAAAATATTTGTACTTAATTTTTAATTCAATTATTTATTTCATATATTTATTATAAAATTCACTACATTTTTTACATACAGTTATTTACATTTGTTTTCTTAATATCATCAATTTTCAATATTTAAAGTTTTAATTAACGTTGTTACCGAGGAATGAACGAACCACTTCATTTAATTGTTAATTTTATATCATAAAAATAAATTTGTATAAATCGCCAAACTTTGCTACATGCTTCAGGATATTTTAAGTTAAAAACATAACATGTTTTAAATACTGTATCTATCGCTACTTGGATGTTTGGTAATAAATATTTTACTCCATCCAAATAAGCAAATATTGATTTTGGATCAATAATGCTTCCAACTATGAAAATTAATGGTTGAATTTTTTCTCCATTATCCTTTTTATCATCAATATAAGTGTTAATTTCATTGTCTGAGTCAAATATCTTAATAAATGACTCTTGCGATTGGAGAATTGAAAATTTTATATATTGTTTTTCTCCAACGGCCGTTTTTCTATAAGATGTGACAGTTGGTTTTAAAATTGCGTGCAATAAATAAAATGTAGCAGTTGCCTTTCCATCTGAAAAATAAATTTAATAAAAATAAATTAAATTAAACAATTAAATTTGATTTAGTATGTAAATAGTAATCAGGTTACATATACGCCGAGTAGAGTCAAATAATGTTCCCTTGACTCTTTAAAAACTCGGCCGTAGGTAACCTTATTACTATTTAGTTAGTATATAGTATTAGACTAAGAGCCCGCGACGGCCAGACCTTTGTTATTTTATAAAAGCTGAAAGTTTCTCTGCGCATACCCCCTACTGAGGTAGAAGTTATCACATTATCAATTTGTTAAAGTTTAAGGGTGTCTGGCAGGGGGTTAACACGATAGTAAGTGTCTGGCAATGGGTGACGTGACTTCTAATACTATCCCGAAGAATATTTAAAAAAATTACCTTTTATACTTTCACGAAACTTTGGAGACCCCTTTGTTACCTGCCCCCTGCCAAAGCCACCATGATACAAACTTCATATGTCGCTAATCGTTCCTACCTAAGTAGGGGGTATGCGCAGAAAAACTTTCAGCTTTTATAAAATAACGAAGGTCTGGCCGTCGTCGGCTCTCGGTCTATATGTTATATAATGTATAGTATAGCAATCATTTTTGTATATTATAAAACAGTAGCTATAGCTTTAGTTATTTGCGTATAGTAAACACTTGGGAATCATGCTTAAACCTTGAAAATTTGTATTGACATACATACTTTTACTAATAGTGTTGTCCAAGTTTGATATACGCTTTAAAATTTTCAAAGCGGCTAGGTCTTTAATATCTCGATGAAATAATGGCATTATTTTTAGTAAAAAATCTTGGTATTCATCAAAGAGTTTATAATGGGTAACATATATTCCTTTAAAGTCCAAATCGATCTGTAAAATATAAATGACAAATTGTATTGGAAAAATAATGCAATGTAGAGTCAATAGTCAAAAATATTTTATTTTTACCAATTTAAATCCGTATATTCTTTATATTGTGGCCATTCTTCAAAACTATCTGCAGTACTTTTGAACATTTTTATTTGTTGTAGACGATGAGATGTCGTACAGCTCCAATGATTTAATAATTCTAGTTCGGTTAACACTTCGTATTTTATAGCTCTTAGGTGTATATCTAACGTCGCGACTATGGGTAATTCAATTTTTTTGGTGACATTTGCATTCTCAGCAGTCGTTTTATCCTCGTTTTTGTTTATTTGATATTGCAGACCACTTGTTTTATACAAATTTTTTTTGTAGCACGATTTTTACGTTTTTGATAAGAAACGGTCTATAGTAATAAACAAAAATAGAATTTAAAACGGTAATAAACAAATGTTAAATAGTTTACTTGTTCTTCTGTTGGAAATAGTTGAACTATTTCCGCAGAAATTGCTTCACAATCATCTGTTGTAAATGGAAGTTTATTTTTGAAAAAATAGTCAATAATGATCTCTACCAACAAACGACGATTTGATTCGTTTAACTCATTATGTATTTTGTAATGTGTCTTCAACATTTGTCCTTGCATATCGGTAGAGAGTAATTCATCAAGGTTAATTTTTAAACCAAATTGATATGATTCTCTCGGCGACTCTGGTAAACTTATGTTTGACAAATATGTAGAAACTGTTGATGCTGTTGATGTTGATGCTGTTGAATTATTAACAGCTAATCCCTGATTGGTTTGCCATTGGTAGAGTTCATGTTCAAAGTCAATTAACCTTGGTTAATTAACCTTGGTCACCAAAAGGAAACCCAGCGAGAAGTTTTTCGATTTGATAAAATTTAAGTCGCTTTAATTGACTAATATAAACCTTTTCGTCTGAAATAAAATATGATTTAGGGTTTAATTGATACAAAATAAAATTAGTTAGAAAGTTAGTTAAAGAAACTTACTGTTCAAATGTGAATACAAATGAAATAAATTCCACAGTTCCAATAATAAATTTTGAAATTCAAATATCTCCTTTAGATTTAATTCAATCTTCTATTTTTTAAATTGTGTTGAAGGGTTTGTGTTTTACAACAAGCCACGTTTCGACGATGTTCTTATAATGAAATTACTTTAAGTAAACAATATTTTGAAATTTAATTAGGATTAAATGTTTCTTGATTTAAATTACAAATTTATAAAGTTTTAACTTACCGAACTTATGTGATTTTAAAATTTTTCACCAATTAATTTAACTACACAGGCACACGCGTCTCAAAAAACTATTAACAACACTTGTTTAAATAAATATACAAAAACACTTGCACAAACAAACATACAACCTTCGGGATCAATTAGCAAAATTAAACTATAACCCATATTGAATATCACAAAAAAACCGACTAGAATTTAAATAACGGTATTACATTTTATTTTTTTTAGTAAATAAATATTTATTTATGGCAACAAAATTATATTTGAGACAATTAAATCCTTTTTTTCTTGTTTTATAAACTAAATAAATATTTTGTTGAAGTAACTAAATTTTATTTTTAAAACAAATAAAATAATTTTTAGCTTACAGAAACTTCAATTTAATAACTTTTTTAGTGTTGCTGACAAAACCCTTATTAATGACCAATAAATAATTTATTTAAAAGTAGAAAACTTTTAAAGAAAACGATTTCTTTTTAACAACTAAATATTTCCACACTCAACAGAAGGATTTTTGTTAACATTAACAAATTTTAGTGACTATGACTAAATTTTACCAAGAAAAGTGCTTTTTTTAAGGATAACACAGGATTTTTTTCAGTGTATTCAGTCAACGGCAGCACCATCAATCTTAGCTGTGAAATAATCCTTGATGATGAGACGCTATTGCTTCCTTGAGGAAACGATCCTTCATATAACTGTGTGGGGGATTTAATCTTCAAGAAAGACGGTGAATCACAGGATCAAGGAATATGCAAACGGCTGGATTATTGGCAACTACATTTTTGTTTTGTTTCAGCAAATTTTTGTCAAAATTTGCTATTTACTTTTGAATTTACTTTTATTTTCTCTATTCTATCATAAAATATTGGCCTATGTCATATTTTGTCAGTGATAGGATTTTTTGTTTAGTTATCCATTCTTTAACAAAAAATATAAAAAAATAAAAAAAGAAAGATTTAAGTCCATCAACACCTTCGAACGTATGTTGTTGTGGGACCTTGGTCTAAAAAGGTTTTTATGTGTTATTTTGACACATATTGTAATTCCTACTAACAACACATTTTAATAAAAAAAAAAAAAAAATATTTTTTTTGTAAAACAGTCATTAATATATATTAATTCTTCGTTAATAAATAAAACACAATTTTTTGCTAACATTTATTTTATTTTAATTTTTTAATTATTTTAGAATCTTTTAATATTTATTTATGTTATATTTTTATTTTGAAATATCGCTTGTATTTTTATTTCGAATACATCTTTGAAATATTTTGAAATATTTAAAAAAACAAATTTAAAACATATTAATACGCCGTTATATTATCACAGCCTTAGCCTTCCAACTGAGGTAGCACTGTAAGATCAATTTCAGCATCTAAAAAAACAATGAAAAAGTTGTGTTATCTTTTTACTTGATGCTGGCTGTCATCGATTACGTAGGTGTTGAAATTTGTTATAGATCTGATTCAATTCAGTTCATCCATTATCTCTAAAAGTCAATTCCAATATCTAAGCAATCGGTAAGTGGCCTATTAATATCGAAAAATGTAAAATTTCTCACCTGTGCATAGAGTATGTCTTCTAAATTTATCATATATATATTTTCACTATCACTATTTATCATGAATAGACATTGCTAAATAATCACAATTTTAAAAAATATCTGCGAATTTTTACTTAGACAACCAAATTGAAACTGAAATTGTTTAATACCAATTTTGGTTATACATAATTTCAATTCATGAAAATTTATAAAAGCATTTGTAAAAGCAAAGTTTTTTTAAATTGCATAACTTTCTTTGTAAAGTTTAAAAAAAATCGACAATATTCGTATTAAGTTTGACAATAAAAATTGTAGAATGTCATTTTTCTGTTGGCAAAATTTTACAAAATTTTATACAATTGAATTTTATTTTGTTATGGATAACTGAGATATGATTTAAAATTTAAAAAATCAACATAAACCTTAACAATATTTTAGTTAAAAGAATGAAAAAAGTCCGAGCGGCAGGTATATCCGCTAGAAATAGGTAGATTTCGGGATCAGACAGCTATGTGTGTAATTAGAATCGGATTTATCAGATTACTTTATAAAAACACTAATTAAAAACAGAAGTATTAAACAAACTTTAAAAATAAACATTATTTTATACAGTTTTTAAGCTCTAGGCACTTAACCTGTACCCCGATATGGCCAATTGTCAAACATATTCAGGAAACTGTTTACCGCAACATACTCAGAAAATATTTTTAGTGTAAGTGAAAAAATGCGACCGGGAGAGTGCCGCTAAATGCCGTTGTACTTCACACAGTTTATTGCAGATAGCTAAAGAACCTTTTATTGCCTGGCTTTTTAAAAAATGATAGAAATATGCTTAAATAATTAATATTTATAAATTTTGTTTACATATTTTGCCCCAAACGGCCGTTATAACGCTTTGTTTTTGACAGTTTTAAGGCTCTAGACTCTTAACCTGTACCCGGATATGGCCAGTTGTCGAACTTATCCAAGATTTTTTTTGTTTTTCCGTCTCCGCTTTACATATATAGTCGTTTGGCATCAAAATTTTCCGAAATTCCGAGATGACGGACATTGCAATAGGTAGATTTTTATATGAAATCTACCTAAAAATTTGTATCTAGAAATATTTATGATTTTGTACATTTGTAATCCAAATCACAAAAACAATTGGTTGGTTTATAATTTTTTTTCAGATTTAAATAGTCAAATAGACTATACAAAATTTTGTATCAAGTTTAGAATTTTTTGGCAGGTTCACAAAAAAATTTTGTTAGCACTTTTACAAAACGATTTTGTGAATCTTACCGGGAAAATTTTTTTGAGTGTTCATGTTAAAAACAATCAAAAAACGGAAACGGAACGAACAAATCAACGGAAAGCGCAATGTTCATCTGCAATTTTCTGAGCAGCTGAAACATTGCGGCTGTCATTGATTTTGCTGTTTCCATATTGTGTCAACACCACAAAGACTTGGATGTATGAGATCCTGAGGACTAAAGTAGTGGTAACCAACATTATAACTATAAAATCAGTCTTAGCACTACTAAAAGAAATTCTCAGAGCGGAATTTTATATTCTTTGACGTGAAGTTTATAGGTTGATAAAATACCAGCAAGGCATCAAATATCTTTTGTATTGTGATGACTTAGTCATACTATCATGATAGGCTTAGTAATTGCATTTGCACAGAAGACTCAATATCTAATCGTTACTCTAGGAAGGCAGTTTCTGTTAAGTTATGATCGGTGGGTGTAATGAACACTGTGTATTCCTGCTTGTGGAATCACTATATCAGGAGCATTAGAGTAATTGAGTGCCTTGAGCTTTAAATTTCCGACTAGCCTAGTCTGTGAGTATGATTATACCTTTACTCAGCCCATCACAAATGCTGAATTGCATAGCAAAAGTTTCACAAGAAGGCGGATTCGAATGAGCAAGGAACAGGGACTCTGATGACCCAAAAGCTCAGAAGAACCAACACCATCACACATATCAAATCAAATATTATTATTTCATTTAAAAATTAAAATGTTACACTCCCCCATATTTTGTACTTGATCCAACTCTTCATACTTTTTCCACACTAGCAAAACATAGTGAATAACTTATATAATAATTCATATAATAAAAAACAAATTGTTGGCCTAATGGTTCAGGCGATTGTTGAACACCATCAATATCAATATAGTCAAATCAATATTATAAAAATCGTTGCGCCAATCAGTACCAGCAAATTTTGGATTTGAATAGTAAATCAATATAATAAAAATCAAAAAATTATAAAAATGAAAGAAAAAAAGTCGGAAAAGTACGTTCCGTGAATGTAAAAGAACACAATATCAAAAATAAATGTCATAAAGTTGTGTTGTAAAGTCTTTATATCGCCAGACTATGGACGCATTACAGAATAAATGTTTAATCGTAGACGTCAATAGTAAATGTCAATCACATCTACATTGATAAAAAATAACACAAAAAATGTTACTTGAGGTTAAATCTTATCTATAGCTTATATCTTAGTTTATGTTTACTAAAGAAAGATTTAACCCGCTTTTAAATGGTTTAAATTGGGAATATTTTTTCTATAAATCAGCGTCGAAATAAAGGGTGGTAGTGGTATACATATACTTAAAGTAGCACTTTTTTAACAATAACTAAAAAACTGTGCATCGCAAAATTCTAAAAAAAATTGAATTGTTTATTACATAAGGTGTCCTTTTAAATGACACCCAACTCATTTGGTTTAAAAAAGATTTTTTTCTGCCTTACCATTCCCATCCCCTAAACACACAGAAATATAATTATTTGAGACTTCACTATAATTGTCATTAAAAGTTTACCAAACTTCCTGTCTATGTGCATTTTTCCAATTTTTCTGTCAATCGGTGTAGTAACGTAGGGGGAAACGGTCTGAAAGTTTTACTTTTATGACAATAACTAAAAAACTGTGCACAGCAAAATTCTAAAAAAAAATTGCAATGTTTTGGAAACTCGGTGCTCTTTCAAATGCTACCCCACTCACTGGGGTAAAAAAACTAGGTTTTTCCCTCCTTACACCCATCCCCTAAACACACAGAAATATAATTATTTGAGAGTTCGCTGATTTCCGTTCAAAATATAGCACACTTCCTGTCTCTGTGAATTTTTTCAATTTTTCTGTCTATCAGTGTCGCAACGTAGGGTGGGGGGGGGGGGGGGGGGGGGGCGGTCTGAAGTTTGCACATTTATTAGAATAACTCAAAAACTGTGCACCGTAAAACTCTAAAAAAAATTGCAATGTTTTTAAATCAGGTATTCTTTCAAATGACACCCGATTTTTTTCACTACTTACACCCATCCCCTAAACACACAGAAATATAATTATTTGAGACTTCGCTATAATTTTCGTTCAAAATATAGCAAACCTTACTGTCTCTGTCAATTTTTTCAATATTTTATGGTTATCAGTGTCGAAACATAGGAGGGGGGGAGGTACAGTCTGAAATTTGCACATTTTTAGAATAACTCAAAAACTGTGCACCGCAAAATTTTAAAAAAAATGGCAATGCTTTTTAAATTAAATGCTCTTTCAATTAAATGACACTCCACTCGTTTGAGTCAAAAAAGTTTTTTTTCACCCTTCCCCACCCCAATCCCTTAAAAGCACAAAAATATAATTACTTGAGACTTCGCTTTAATTTTCGTTCAGAGTTTATCAAACTTCCTGTCTCTGTGAATTTTTTCAAATTTTTCTGTCAAATAAGCTGGATCAAGTCCTCTTTCAAATGACCCCCCACTTGACCTGGTTTTAAATGATGTTTTTACCCCTTATCATTCTCACCCCTTTAATAGATATAGTTATGAGTATCTGCCACTTTTCTATATTTTTCATTAAAAACCTACTCATTTTTCTATCATTTCAAATATTTTTTTAAAAAATATTTGTAGGCTGTAATTTTAATTTTCAAATTAAAACAAATTCGTTGGTTGAAGCCTAATTATTTTATTTATAAAATTTATTTTGACGTTTCGATATAATTTATATCATCTTCAGAAAATGGTAAAAAAATGAAACAATCAAAAATAATAATAATATTATTATTATTTTTGATTGTTTCATTTTTTTACCATTTTCTGAAGATGATATAAATTATATCGAAACGTCAAAATAAATTTTATAAATAAAATAATTAGGCTTCAACCAACGAATTTGTTTTAATTTGAAAATTTCAAATATATTTCAAGATTTTCGATGAAGTAGGGTCGGAGTAACATCATATAGAAAACATATAGAAAACGTCATTTTTCAAAATTATACAAAAAACGGTGAGATGTAAAATTCCAAAATACATTTTTAAGGAATACTGAAATGAAGCCCTTTCATAAGATACTTTACTCGTCTCGATAAAAAAATGTATGTTCTCAAAGGTTTTACATCGTACCCAGTGGCGTCATTTCACCAAAATCTTGGGGGGGGCGAGAATTTAAATGACATAAAAAGATTTTTTTCGTAAAACATAACATACACATTTTTATACACACATATATTTAAAAGCATTTAAATGCATGGACTAAGAAATAAAAATAAAATGCTTTTGAGCTACCTTGGTTACTCTGCTAGATCTTTGTCTTCTGGTGTTGTTTCATTGAAGCGAATGCCGCAAAGTTCTGTAAAATCCATTCATTTGTTAAAAATAATTTTAAATTAAGCATCATCTCTGCATTGTTTAAGCATCAAGAAAGTAGTTTTAATTAAAGCGCTTGTGCTAAAAATTATTATATCTTTGCTTTGTAACTGTTCAGAGAGTGAATTTGTAAACGACAGCAGATCGTGCAGCATAAAAAAAGGATGGTTTTTCTATACGATCCCAGGCATCCCGGGATTTAAAATTTATGAGTCACGTATTTCCAGGATCCATAAAACCCCACGGGATTGCAATCCCTACGTGACTCCTCTTATGTCGAATCGTTTTTTTGTTTGTTTGTTTTCCTCTATTTGTCTCAGAGAGAAAGAGTTATGTCTACCCTAAACTGACCAGAGTCAAATCGTTAAAATGTGGGACAAAATGCAAATATTCTTCCAAATACTACCTAATTAGAATTTCTATTGCGAGAAAGTGGGACGGTGAAAACGTGCTAAGTAGATTGTGCATAAATTTACTATTTAATGCTTTCCTTTACTATTTGTTTACTATTTAATTCTACAAAAAATTCTTTTATTTTAATTGGACATTTTTCAACCGTTAGGAAATGTGCTTTCAGTGGTTCGTACATTTTCAAAATTCTTTCTAGTGCTGGCATTACCGCCAGCCAGCGAGTTTCACTGTATCCAATAAGTTGGTTATGTTTGACATTACTTTTGCCGCAGAACTCCTTCAACTTAAACCAGTAAAATATCCAAATTTATTTAACCCTGCCATTTACATCAGCAGCACTTCTTATTGCATTATTTAGAATACGGGCTGCGAATCCAACACCCAATACATTCTGGTTCAAATTCGCGTTTAGCTTGCTTTTAAATTTTCACCCCTTGACTTGACACCACTAAAATTGGTGTTCGTGTTATCAGCGCAAATTGCAACTAGCTTTTTGTCAATGTTAAATAACAACAAGAAAACAAAATAACAACAAAACTTGTTTAAGCTACTGGAGCTTTCGGCTTATAGCAACGCTTTTTTATGTTTATCTGTATCTATATGTCTTTTAATATCATAATGTCCACTGTTAATTTGCAAATTCACTCCGACTGGTAATACAATAAACTTTTGCGTCGTTATATTTTGATTTTTTATAAAAGGATAGTCCAATTCAATATCGTATGTTTACTTTGTTTGTTCTCTATTGAGAAAAAAAAATTAGAAATTAGAAAGTAATAATTTTACTTTTGAGCTATCTAGTTAAAGTGTGTTTAAACAGAGTTTGAAACGCTACTTATATCACTCCTTTACTTTGTTCTTTCAGAGTGCGTAGCTTAAAAAAAATATAACACTCCCACACAGAGGAGTGAAAATAGTAAAATATCGTTCTTGCTACTAAATTGAAATAAATATTTTCTTTCAAATACTCAAAACTTTTATTTTTGCTTCAAATTTGATGCTTTCCAACGTAAAATGCTTCGTTCAATTATCGAAGCATTTTACGTTGGAAAGCATCAAATTTGAAGCAAAAATAAAAGTTTTGAGTATTTGAAAGAAAATGGGGCATGGAGGGATCAGTTTTTATTGTTTAAAAATTTTTTTTTATTTTTGATCTACGTGTGTGACAAACCCGCGTACTCCAGTCCCTGATATTGACATACGAGTTAACGTGAGATATCACATACCACTGGCAATAGCAGTGAAATATCACTAGCCAAGGTGACATCTTAGGAGTGATGGCGGATGAACTGTATTCAGTCAACGGTAGCACCCTCAATCTTAGCTGTGAAATAATCCTTGATGATGAGACGCTATTGCTTCCTTGAAGAAACGAGCCTTCATATAACTATATGTGGGCTTTAATCATTAAGAAAGATGGTGCGTCACAGGATCAAGGAATAGGCAACCGGCTGGATTATTGGCAACTACATTTTTGTTTTGTTTCAGCAAATTTTTGTCAAAATTTGTTATTTACTCTTTTTAATTTACTTTTATTTTCTTTATTCTATCATAAAATATTGGCCTATGTCATATTTTGTCAGTGATAGGATTTTTTGTTTAGTTATCCATTCTTTAACAAAAACTATAAAAAAACAAAAAAAGGAAGATTTACGTTCTTCAACACCTTCGAACGTATGTTGTTGTGGGACCTTGGTCTTAAAAGGTTTTTAAGTGTTATTGTGACACATATTGTAATTCCTACTACACAACACATTTTATTGAAAAAAAAAAATAATTAGGTTGTGTTCTCCATGTACTTACTTTTAAGTTTATATAAATTACCAATGGCCAATAACAATTGAAATTTGAATGTTAAATACTGCACTATGAACTCTCGAGGAGCCCTATACTAATGAAATATTGTGTTTCCTCTGGCTCAGACACGAATATCTTATAAACAAAATACAATCGTTCTTCTAAAAGCGGTAATGCCGCGCACCTTATAGTACGATAGAATTTTGTCAAAATACGCACCCACGGCGTTTTTGGAAGAACGATCGTGTTTTGTCTATAAAACTGATTTCATCAGAAGATTAGAAGCAATACGACCGCCTTTCGTATCGGCGGCGTTCTAGTCCTTGATTGCGATGAGCTGTACTTTAGTCGGGCCAAAATAATATGTAACGTAATAATTATATTATCAGATATATTTCAATTAATAGTATGCGATAAAATTGGTATATTAGTTAAGTAAATCTTCTAAAAATTAGACGAATTTACAAAATAACCGTGCATTGAAATTTTTATAGTGTATAATTCTACTACGATTGGATGGTTTTATTGAATCGATGTATTGAATTATTGATAGTATCAGATCCTTGCCCCCCCCCCAGCCCTACCCAATTGACGCCCCTGATCGTACCTCTGTAAAACAAACGAACACAACTTTATTTATTTTTTAATCCGCCATCTTGTGTGGATAGGTTAGTTTTATAAAAACCTCAAATTTTAAGTTCATCGGATTAATGGTTCACCAGATAATCGAAATAATGCGAAAAACGCGCTGTACTCTCACCAATAGTGTACCGTATAAAAACGCAACCCTAAAAACATGACGAAAAACCCATTGATCTTATTAATATTTAAGAGAACGATAAGAATTATATCGTCCGCGTCAAAACGGTAAAAACCCTTTTAACGCTGATGAAATTTATTCAGGAATAACTGCTACGTAACAGCTGTCACACAGCTGTCTTAAGGTAACCATGAAACTGCGATCATTCATATCGTATGTAGAAGTTATATCAAGACGAATACCACTCAACTCCGGGAAGAAAGAGAATGAAATGGTACAGACACTTCCCTGTGTTTGTATAAAAGGGAGAATAAGAACATGTTCTCATGAAGTTAGGACTTTTTTCATTTTATTTACAGGTTAAAAGTAAAGCTGCCCGTCTGAGATTTAGTATAGAGGATAAAGGATAGGTTTTCTTTTCTAACGTCAAAAGGATACAATTTCGATAAAAAGCACACATCCATATTAAGCAATAAAGCAGATTGGAGCAGTGAGTCTATTACTTATCGCTTTGGAGGAGCGGCGTTTGAACCAAATGTGAACTTATCGCCTTCTATGAACGGTTATTTTAGCAAATATAGTCTTATAAGACTGTGTTATTTGGATCGTCTAATCAATTCAGTCAGTACCCAGTTATTAACTTTTTCTCAAATTTTAGCATAATGTCTAACTTAACTCTAAAGTATTTAAAATTAAATCTATTCTAAACTCAATAGTATTGCATATAGACATCTGATTAATCTTATTTAGGACATATAGTCATTACTGGTCGTTATGTTTATTATTTACTCTTTAAAAGTTCAACTAACTGAAACGAAACTATATCTTGTATTTGAATTTTATAAAACTCAACTTGAAATCCATTTTAAAAATAATTTTATACTCAAAAGTCATTACTTCAAAAGCACATTATATCCATCAATTCACTTCATATCTCTACAAAATCTGTGTATAGAAAAATATAAGTTTCTTTCTCTAGTTTTCTACTTCAACGTACATACAAGCTTTTTTAATTTTTCTTTTTGATTTAGTTTTTCTACATTTCCATATTCATTGAAAAAAATTTCTTGGGGATTTCTTGCATATAATTTATTATAGTTCAATTAAAATTCACAGCAGTCACCGTCGTAAAATAATAGAACGGAAATTTTATTACACTGTGCTGTGCTGTAGTTATCGATTTTGTAATTTTACTTTTTTTTCGCTAAATAAAGTAATCAGGTTTATCAAAAAGCTAAGTCAACATTCGAAAGTGTTATAGTGTTATTGTTATTTTGGATACATTGTATTATATGGCATATTGATTTGAATTGAGATGAAAAATCTAGGTATAGTGCAACTTGGTTAGAAAAACTAGTTATGGCAAAGCAACCACAGACAGAGTTGAATTAGTTTAAAGCTATTAGTATTTTACAACAATGGTTTATTGTTTGCTGTAGTTTACAATTAAGTTAGCAGTTTTTATATTAAAATGTAAGTCGCATCACAAGAGATATTGTTTTTCCACACTTAATCTTTGAGATCCTAAAATAATTTAAATTTTAAGACTTGAATTTTGTTATATATAAAATGTTCAAAAGGAAATCTTTGTCAACTTCAAATATTTACTATACAGTAGACGAACGAACGTCATTAAAATTGCATGAACGAAATATGTTAAACAAGATTATATTGTTAGAATTTTGTATTGTTTTTGACTGTGATACTTGTTGCTTGACAATAAAATATACATTATGCAATTTAAGATATTGAAATTTTATTTTAAGGCAAACATAGATAAAAAGAAAACGAGTTGTATGTAGTAGGAAAACCAACATAAATAGTTGAGGAAAATTATTTAAAGCAGGAAGTAACCTTAAAAATGTTTTTAGTTTGGTGATTTATATATTCTGTATTAAGGAACATACCACTTTTTTTGAAAATATTTAAATATTTGTTGTTTATGTTACATATATATATTAGTAGAATGCCCTTTTTTAAACTAACTACATTGCTACTAATCTACATAATCACAATGAAACACAAACCAAAATTGTATTCAATTCCAAGAAGAAAGATCGACACAACAAAAACATTAAAATGCATGTAAAATAATTACTCAACGTGGAGTGGATTAATAGAAAAATTGAAATAAATATTTTTTTCTACGAAATTAAGAAACCTACTCCAAAAGTACATTTCATTCTAGAACAATCTTCGATCATTTGAAATGCGGTAGTGTAAACAGAGAGAAATAATTGCGAAAAGCTGAAACGTAAACATTACAATCGTGTAAGTAAAAGTAAAGTGTATTTTAATTGTAAATCGCCAGCGAAGAATGATACAAGTGAGATCCAGCTGCAAACTTGGACCTACTGCCAAGACCTTGTTTAAGGAGTTACCGTCTGCAGTTTTGCATGAAATCCTAGCCAAAAGATCTTATATGACGAAGTAAGATTTTTTGTATAAAAACATATGACAATCTCTAGTTCAATAGAACGTTTTGAAAAAGGAACCAAGAGTGCATTGTTGCTGTATACACCACCATGGCATACACAAGGGGTAGTACAAGTACCAAATTAAGAGTAGTTTTCGATGCATCATGGCAGCTGTAAAAATGTGAAATTACTTCATTGCCGCCTTAAAAATAAAACAAAAATGTCTTTATCTTACAGTCGCTTTGATTATACGTCAAAAAAGTAAGACTTTAACCTTGTCTCTAGCGGCAGTAAAGTTAAACTTTACATCCGTTTACCCAAAAACATATTTTTTGACACTAGTCTATTACACAACTAAACTCAAATGTAATTCAATCGTCATCTATTCAATTCATCGTCAGAAGTTTTAAATCCCAACATGACAAGGGGAACATTAAACCAACTATTCAGGAGAGTTGTAAAGAATTGGGCTCTTTATAAAAAAAATAATTGAAATGGAGAACTGAATTATGCGAATCTGGATTGGGAAATCACTTATTTTACATTTATTATTAAAAAAATAAGATGATTTAAGCCAAATTTAACAAACACAAAAAATAATTTAGAAATACAAACTATGTAAAATCAAAAAAATTATATAAAATAAATCAAAAGCTTACATTAATTCTTTTTTTTTATTCAAAATTAGGCATGTTTAGGGTTAATTATAATAAATGCCATTTCTATGACAACAAAAAAAATATATATTTTGATTGGATGATGAAATTTAGGATTATTGTACATTGTACAATTATGACAACAAAAATAACAACTTTTTTCATTGGATTATGAATTGAAAGGCTGCTTTGATAAAAAAATTTATTTATACAAATGTAAAGGTTTTTTTTCTTTTTGAAAATATATTATAAATATGATTTTTTTTCGTCAAAGTTACTTCAACTATGACGAAAAAAAATCATATTTATAAAAATTTTGATGCATTAATTTCATATTTATAAAAAACTCAAACGTTTGCCCAAAAAATTGTGTATTTAATTTGGAGCTACAGTCACTTTTTGTGTATTGTCTATAATTTTAAAAATATAGACTCAACACAAAAAGTAGCACGTAAGTTCCTAATTAAATAATATACTAAATATTAAATTTTGTCGTTCCACACTTGAAAAATTAATTTATTCTAACAGTAAATTAATCTAATTAATCAACTTAAATTAATCTAACAGTAAAATTCATTTCTCCATTAAGTATATATACGTTTTTATAGAAAATTGAACGTAAAATACTATAGTTATGCTAAACAGTCTTTTTGTTTTTGTTAAACAGTGACCAAAAATCAATTTTAACATTTTATTTGTTTATAACAATCGGCATTTGCTAATAATTTTTATAGATAACAGTTTTTTTTAAAAGCCCATCATTTAACTTTAAAATAAAACAGAAAAAAAATTCTATCTTTACCAGAATTGAAGTTTAATCTTTGAAAATAAATCTTCAAGTCAAAAATCATGAAATTCTCGAAATTTATATCTGCTCTATTTTTCCAAAAAAAAAAGAAAAATCCTCGAACACCTTAATCGCTTAATCAAAAATGTCTTAGTCATATTTTGACCAAATCTGTTCGGTATGTAAATAACATTCCATTTATGGAATTTTTCGTACCACGTTCAATAAATTAATTTATTTCTAACAGTAAAAACCGTTTCTCTATTAATTGAAAAAAAGTTTTTTGTAGAAAATTAAACGTAAAATACGATAGTCATATTAAAATCTCATTTCGTGGGTGGGGCAGTGACTAAAGATCAATTTGAATATTTTATTTGTTTATAACAATAGGAATTTGTGAATAACTTTTATTGATTTTATTTTTTTTAAACTATTATCTTTTAACTTTAAAATAAAACAAAACAGAAGTTTTTTTTTCTGAAAAACTTTAAACCATACCTTTGAATTAAAAAAATTCCAATTACTTCTTTACTTACTTGAGTTTAATTGATCTCAAAAATCTAAAATAAATTTAAATTCCCTTAATGTAGTCTAATGTTAATACATATAGAACTACAAATTGACCAAGTGTCAGCCATTGATTTCACATTGACTGGAAACAATCAATAATGACTATACCAACGTGACTTAGGATGTTAATTAGAATAGAAATGTTCCCCATTCTATGAATTCACACAAAGTATTGTCTAGAAATTTAATGCAAAAAATCCCATATAATGTAATAGTACATTATATACCGAGGTGATAAAGTAAATTTTCTACATTGAGGTGGATATTAATTCGCGAGAAACGAAGTTTCGAGCGAATTAAGCACCGAAATGGAGAAAATTTTCTTCACCGAGGTTTATATACTATTTTTTTTACTACTTGATATAAAAAATGCACTAAAACTCTTAATTATTCACAAAATAAAATGTCAATTAATAAGCAAATGGTGAATAAATAAAAATTTTGATTTCGTGAAACATTGTGTATCATATCATTGGATTGCGTATTGGATATTTATTATTCAGGGCTGCTTAGTTAGAAATTTATTTTCAATGAATTTTCTTAAAACTATATAAAAATCTTAAAACTCTTAAATCTTAAAAATCTTAAAATCTTAAAACTATATAAAATTTTAATGCTTTGCATTAAAAAATATAGCTTTTATTTATTTTTGACATGAATTGAATTGAATTGAAAATTTGTTCAATATTGTTGAGCCAAATTTAGAATTTTTTTAGTCTACAACTCACAACTAAACTAAATTTCAACAGAATTCTGTTTAACACGAATTAAAATTTCAAATAAACTAAACTATAGATGCAAAGAAATTTTTGCATTCATTCATTATTTATTATTATTAAAATAAAATCAAAACGCTTATTAGTTTTTAATATATTATTATTTTTTTAGAAAGAAACTAAAAAAATTTAAAGATGAACTCAGTTAACAAACGAACAAAAATTATATTTTCATTATTTACTAAGGTAGCACCTTATACTTATAAGGTATACTTATTATTAGGTGTGGGGAATAATTATTAGTAACCTTAGCTAAGAAAAATAACTTTTTTTTACTACTTGCATGAGAAATTTCAATTATTTACTCAAAAACCCAAGACAAAAGTTATTTTTCTCAGCTAAGGTTACTAATAATTATTCCCCACACCTAATAATAAGTATTTTAGCACCTTAGTAAATAATGAAAACATAATTTTTGTTAACAGTTCATCTTTGAATTTTTTTAGTTTCTTCCTAAAATAATAATAATATATTAAAAAAAAATAAGCGTTTTGATTTTATTTTAATAATAATAAATAATGAATGAATGCAAAAATTTCTTTGCAACTATAGTTTAGTTTATTTGAAATTTTAATTCGTGTTAAACAGAATTCTGTTGAAATTTAGTTTAGTTGTGAGTTGTAGACTAAAAAAATTCTAAATTTGGCTCAACAATATTGAACAGATTTTCAATTCAATTCAATTCATGTCAAAAATAAATAAAAGCTATATTTTTTAATGCAAAGCATATGTGATTTTTATATAGTTTTAAGAAAATTCATTGAAAATAAATTTCTAACTAAGCAGCCCTGAATAATAAATATCCAATACACAATCCAATGATATGATACACAATGTTTCACCAAATCAAAATTTTTATTTATTCACCATTTGCTTATTAATTGACATTTTATTTTGTGAATAATTAAGAGTTTTAGTGCATTTTTTATATCAAGTAGTAAAAAAAATAGTATATAAACCTCGGTGAAGAAAATTTTCTCCATTTCGGTGCTTAATTCGCTCGAAACTTCGTTTCTCGCGAATTAATATCCACCTCAATGTAGAAAATTTACTTTATCACCTCGGTATATAATGTACTATTGTCTTGGGTTTTTGAGTAAATAATTGAAATTTCTCATGCAAGTAGTAAAAAAAAACATTTTCCATAATATGGAGTCTAATGACAGTTGAAAAAATCAACTTAAGTAAAATAAATAAGTGATGAAGAAGTTTCAACTTTGAAATTGTCATCGCCTCAACGGCGTAATCGATAGCGTGTCTGCCCACGGATTCGAGCCGGGCACTGACGAGGGTAGGTTCGAATCCCATCCGAAACACGAAAAATGTGAATTAGAGTTATTTTCCTGAAAAACTTCAAACCATACCTTTGAATTGAAAAAATTCCAATTACTTCTTTACTTACTTGAGTTTAATTGATCTCAAAAATCTAAAAGAAGTTTTTATCTTTAATAGAACCGAATTTATGAATTTAAAAAACAAAACTCGTCAAGATAAAAATCCCGAAATTCTCGAAACTTTAAACCGCTCTAATTTTCAAAAAATAAAAAAAATCCTCGAACACATATATATCTTTTTTTCGATATAAAACCCTTAAAAAAAATTTCAGCCAAATCAAAATATGTCGGTCTGAAAGGTGTTCGGTGTTCGGTGTCGGTCTGAAAAATAAAATGTATCAACTATCTCTATAATCAATCACAATGCCTTAAAACCATACTGGAAACATAAATATCAAACGTCGTAACTTTATGGTTCAATCAATATCCAACATACAGCATAAAATATAAACATAATTATAATTAAATACATGAAATCAAAGAAGAATAAAATCTTACATCAAGTTTTAATTAAAAGTCTATCGTGATTTTTTTATAGTATTTTTTATTTTAATTTAAATAAAAAGAAAAATTTATATTTGATTTAACATTTTAAATTAGTAAAGTTTTTTTTCTATTGCCAATCTTTTTATAAGATTTTTTCTTTAGAAACTTTATAAATTAATTTGGTATTATTTTTTTCATATTAAGTTGAATAAATTATTAAGAATAAGAAATAGTTATTAGAGTTGGGGTTGTGAGCTTTTGTGAGCTTTGTTCCTTATATTGCTCCTAATATAAGATAAACGAAAAATTAATATTAATTTCAATGTCAACGTTTTTTAGTAATTCTTTGATACTTTGCAAAAATCTCTGCTTTGCTTTCCATTAAACCCTTTAAAATTCATGAATTTAGTATCCAGTTCTTGAGAATTATTGCCTATTTAACTTAAGCAAATTCTGATTCCTTGAAAAAAAGTGCTCGTAGCTGATTTTTTGATCTCTGTAACATGCATCCAAGAAATATAACTTAAAAGTGTTATACAAAACCCTTCCGCATATAATATGTTCCATTTTAATCCAAATTATATTTATATACCACGTTGAACCTTAACAGATTTCACTTGCCCGTTGCCTCACTCTACACGAAACCCCTAATATTCTACAATCTTCGGGGAACCAAAAATCAAAAATTTCTTCCTACTCTTTGGATGTTCATTTTTATAAAAGCTGTTTTGATTTACTTTGTAAACAATGTTTTATTTATTCTCACAGCAATTGCCAACAATTAAAAACTACATCAGTTGCATCAGATAAAATCCTATTTTGATTTAAAACTTAACAAAAAAAAACAATGAATCAAATAATTGAATGGTAAAACGTCTAAAAACTCTACATTTGGTTTGAGTTCGTCTATCTTCTAACATGCACAACAGCAAAATCTTAAAGCTAAAAAAACAAAGATTTATCTTCGGATTGGAATGAAAATAAAGTGAAAAAGCTATTATTTGTACTTACTTGTTTTAAGTTATTTTTATGTTTAAGTTATTTATTTCCAATTTAACAAGAAAATCCTCTTTCTTGTTATCTTTACAATTGAAATAAACCAAACATTTATCAAAATTATTATGGAAGTGGTTTTATGGAGCAAATAATAAACAATAGAAATATTTGAAAGTTGTTCCTGGAATTTGAATACGGATTACATGAGGATGAACGTTGAAAGGTTTCCATGAGAAACTTTATTTAAATCAATGTTAAAAAAAACCTGTTACGTAAAACTTAAATATGATTTAATTTTATGCAGATTTAATTCCATTGTTAGTAAAACAATAACATAATGGAGTTGAAGTGGTTACAAACCCAAATAACTTTATTTTTATAAAATTATTTATATAGACCTAGGCTGTAAATCAGGAGATAATAAATGTCATGATTCTACTTCCTTATTGGTAATGGGCTATTAGAAATAAATATTTGCTACTATGTTTATAATCTCAATTTGACACCGTAAAAACCAAATTTAGGGTAATTATTCTAGTAATCCTATTTATCCACCTAACTTTAATTTTTGTGTGTCTTAAGCCGCAACTAGACTATTACAGAACTCTGCAATATTCGTGCAATATTTGTGCAATGGAGAACAATGAACATTGCAATGTGCATTGCAGTCATTGCACGATTCATTGCAGTTCCCAATGTAAACTCGCTGTAATGAAATATTGACAATGATTTTAGCAATGAAAAATATTGCAAACAACTCACAATTATTGCAGTCATTGCAGACAATTTTGATGAAAATTTTTATGTTCTGTTGTTGTGTCAAATAAAAATTAATAGTGTATTAGCGCAGCTAAAATAAAAATTCCTAAATAAATAACATAATAGTATTTTGTAGGTATATTTTAATTTTATTTTAAATATATTGGAAATAGAGCCTATTTGAAATTATGTACAACAAATTAATAACTCATATAAAATAATAAATAAAATAATTAATCGAAAAGAACGAAATGGAAGGCAGGAAGAAATGAAAGGCCAATCCAATTTTGTTCTAGAATAAAATAAACGAAAAATATGTATGTCGCACATATGCTTACAAAATATTTTTCATTCTTCGAAATAGTATTTTGTGCACGCGAAAAAATATGTCACACATCAAAACAAGCACACAAAATATTTTTTGAGTTGACAGTATATTTTAATTATAAACTAAGGACGCTTCTTCATTTGAGATTTGAATCTTCAAATCGTTATGTCAGTGACACATTACATACAGTGATAAGAAGTAAAAGTCAATAATTTATGTATTGCAATAATATTAATAATTTAACTAAGTTAACATATAGTCAAAACAGCTTAAACGCAACCTAAAATATCTGACTTGCAAGAAATAACAATTATTTTGAGTTTTCAAAATACAAACCAATTGTCAAGATATTTTCAGTACAAAGTTTTACGTGGATGACAATGTTTTTTAAAATCACGAAATATGTTTATAGCCGGATTGCTATGTTTATATTTTTAAATTTCCTCCTATAAAAGGGACTGCACATATACCATGTCACAAGTCACAACTCACATGTTTTAACATTTAAATGTTTTAAAATGTTATAACATACCGATAATATTGTTCCTTATAACCTAGTCTTTAAATTTCTTAGAAAATGATTGAATTGAATTATTGAAAAATTGCAAGTAACATGGTAGCCGGGTAAGAAAAGCTAAGGAGCCAAGCCTGGGTCAAGCCCGCGTCATAGTTTATGGGGGTAGGGCCAGGCTTAACATTTTCAAACGGCACAAGCTTGGGCCAAGCTTAACCAAGTTTTTTAGATCTCCTTTAAACTTTTTTTAGAACTTATTTAAATATGTAGAAAGAGGTTGTGGAAAGAGTTATATATATATTAATATATATATATATATATATATATATATATATATATATATATATATATATATATATATATATATATATATATATATATATATATATATATATATATATATATATATATATATATATATATATATATATATATATATATATATATATATATATATATATATATATATATATATATATATATATATATATATTTTTTTTTTTTTTGTAACGAAGCTATTATTCAATCTTCGTAATTGTTATAAGGCTTTTGTTCAATCTTCGTAATTTGGACTCGCTTTGCTTTCACACACGCATTAGATTTACATTAACAACAACTTCTGTAGTTGTTGCCGTTTTTTTTAAACATAATTTCTTATTCGTAATCGTCTATCGCAATAATTCCTATTTGAATTTGTCATAAAACAGTTGTGCAATTTCCCTAATTTGAAATCGCTCTATTTCCCAAAAGATAGGAAGAATCAATCAATAAGCAACTTCTCGTTTACTGTAATGTCATGAACTTTCGAAGTTGTTTTTGCTACTTTTCTTAAATGCAATTTCATAATCAATTTTTTTAAATCTTTTCCAATTATGATACGAGTTAGCTGTGCAAACTCTTTAGTGGGTACAAAAAATTAACGAAAGAAAATACCCAAGAAACAAACTTATCGTTTTCTTATTGGTGGTGAACGGCCGTTAGTATAGTATATATAGAACACGCTAGATGGCTTCTTCCTCTCAGTCGATTATTATTCTCGTGAATGTCAAAATGCTTGAATTTATTTTGAATTCACGTTTATTATATTAATTTAAGTAGCAAAAATTTTAATTAAATATAATGTTGTTAGTTCAATTAGTTAAATTATTTTACTAGTGCAATTTATTAGCTACAATTTAGAAAAAATTTATATGTTTGTGCCGTGTTGGTTAATTTAAAAAGAAAACAAAATTACATACGAGGAGGCATTCGACTTTATGTCTAACAAGTTGACAGCCGTTTTTTTGGGGTTTTTTGCTTTGGTTGACGTCCATAGGTGGAATTCATTGGTGTGTAGTATTTTAATTAATAATGATAATAACACCAATGAAACTAAAACCATAGACTAAATTATACTATAATGGTAAATATTAATTGTATTTTTTTTGTAAAAATAATGTTGAAAAGCTGTGATAATAGCTGTATTTTTTTTGAACTGTGATAAATGATAGTTGTAATCTTAACAAAAAATTATTTAAACTGTGATATTTTAAGTTACCAATATATGTGAAAAATAAAACAAAATTTAACCAAAAACTGTTAGCTAATAAAAATCGGAAATAAATTATATAAATTGCTTGTTGAGATAATGTTTCACATAGATGTGATAATGCAGTAATAATTATATCTACACCCGAATCTTTGTGATATCTCTGTGTTAACCCTTGCATCAGGGTGCAGAGACCCAGTGAATAAGTCGGGAAGGTAAATTATAATTTACATCAGATACCTTACCGCATGCTACGATTGTATCCCGTGTGCTGACTTTCCCGATTCATTTCCGGGGTAAACAGTTAAAAATTATGTGATAAACCCGAAACGACGGACTTAGAAAAATTAATTTTATTCGATATGAATTATAAAGCGTTTAATAGTGAAAATGAAATCAAGAATAACAAACAGGATAAATTAAAGAAGTCGGTTGTTGAACGTAAATTGGTAGATCGTCAGTACATCGAAAGGAATTCAATGTTGACGGATATGCGAGAAGTGAAACATATAAGAGCAATCTATAATATTGCCATTACAATTACAATATTTCTGGTTTCAAATACGATTTGTTATACTTTATCCGAGCATGATTTTCATTTTTATAAGCTGGCAAATAAATTAAAATAAATAAACTCGACCTAGCTTTAATGATGTAGTTCCCATCGTTAGCATGACCATTGCTGGACCAACCGTTTTTTTTGTTTTGGGTTAAACTGTGCGAAGCTAACTCTACAAATAAATTTTTACTTATATTTTCATCTCTATTTACATAAACTTCTTCATATTTGTGAGTTACACTACAACAAATCTATTAGTTGTTTATAATCTCCCATTGGTAACATAAATGGCATTCTTGAAGGGAATAATCGGACTGTTGATGAAAAGTTATGCATTTATATGAATAATCGGCCGTTGTGTTTGAGTCTGTGTATATGTGTGTGTATGTGAGTGTATGAGGTGTGAGATCGTGTAAATGTTTGCTGTGAATGGTGGGGTTGGACGCGGTGATCGTGGTTCTTTCACATAAGGGGGTCGCCAGTGTCTACTCATTTCACTTGTGTTTTTTTTTCTATCCGTTTATTTTGTTTCGATAAACGCGCACAATTCTGGTATTTGGGCATGGAGCAGCAGGTGTAAATATCGTTCGACCCCACTTACTGAAGCTAGTTTGGGGCGTAAAAAACTCGCTAAGTGCGCGGCCTGCTATGCCACTTCGTTGTCTGTTCAACGAAACAGCTCTCATATAAACAAAAGTAAATATAATATGGCCTGCACATGTTTACAATGCATTAGACTGGTTAATAACGCACATAATATAATAAACTGAACCTTGGTTCAGTCTTTGCATTTACAACTGTTCCAGACTTAAACCAAAGCTAACCAACCAAGGCTTGGCACGTCAATACTGGGCCGAGATTGGTCCGTTGTTTAACATTGACAGCTCCTGGGTATATGTGCGGTCTTCTTAATTTTGAATGCAAATATTACATCGAAGATGGCGCACTTTAGTTTATATTTGAATATCTTAAATTTGTTTATAAAATTGTAAAATAAATTAAAGCAACAACTAAATAGATATTTAATAAATTTTGGGCATTTGTTACAAAAACTAGTGTGTATTACCAGCGTAAACTGCGTTTCTAAACTACGCTATTGTTTCCGAACAACACTCAATTGTATTTTCCATCACAACAATAATTCATCCAATAATTTTAATTGTAAAAATGGCAAAAAACATTTTTTTGTTTTTGTAAACGTACACATGGCACAATAATGGCAGTACGAAAACTGAGCGCCTTTTAAATTTTTCTCATTGAAAAGTCAAAACCAATGCCGTATACAGATATTCACCTATATGAAATACAGAACAACTGCAATGATATTTGCAATGAGTTTTTAAAAATAATATTGACATAGTATAAACAGTAAAATATTCATTGCAGAAAAGTTTGGCAATGAAGTCATTGCAAACCATTGCAATGAATTCGCAATGTCATTGCCGCAATAATATTGCACTAAAATGCGTATAATGTAAACCATTGCAAGATTCATTGCTCATTGCAGTCATTGTTCATTGCACAATTCTGCAATAGTGTAAAGGCAGCTTTAATCCTTTATTTATATTTATTGTGATAGTTTCTGTCGCAAAAGTGGATCAAACTTATTGCAACCAATCAGATGATGGACTAACTATTTTTTCATTTCATTGAAAACTACAGACTTTTCATCATTATAATTTTCAAATTTATTTTAGTGGATACGTTTTGGCAATTTTTTGTTGCCATTATCAATCCTTTAAGTAATTTAGAAACACAAAATATTACACAGTGCAACACATAAAATGTAACACAAATTCTGACTTCCGTTTCTGGAAGTATCCACCCAAACTAGCAAAACCCTAATTGGGTTTTGCTGGTTTGTATCGATCTTCTGTTTTATGACGTCATCAATATTTGTGCTCGATCTTTAGTTTTGCACGGTTATATCTCGTAAAGTATTAGGAATTTCTCAATGCAATCTTCAGACGAAATGTTTTTCGAACCAAAATACACAACTTTTGTAAACCTGTTGAGTTCAGATTTTCACACTTTCGGGGTGTTTTTAGTGCAGTAAGCCCCAAAAAATGTATTTTTTTTACCATTTGCGACCATAACTAACAAACTGTGTATGTTTCAGCGTAACTGTCTTCGACAAAAATGTTCTTTGCATCAACACAAGTAACTATCCTGAACATTGCAATAACCTACAATGGACCATTAAGTTGTTTTGGCCATTTTCAGTACTCAGTAATACTTCGTTTTGTTTTTTGTATTTACTTCGCTTTGTTGGTTTGTATTTTATTTATTTTTAACAAACGAATACGCGTAATGGTTTATTGAAAAAATATAATAAAAATGTAAACCCCAAAAACTTCTGCGCATCTAAATACATTAAGTTTTGTGCTCAAATAATTAGTATATTATTTAACTTTATATTTACTTGACTATATAACAGTTATAATGTGTTAAAAGACTCAGCATGGAAAATAGAAAGTGCCCAAAAATAAATTCATTTTGTTATGTTTGTGGTCATATCGTGCCCAAAAGTGTAGGTAGAAGAAATTTCTTTTCTGAGGAATGTAAGTTGGTATATGCGCGATATTTCGATGAAGTGGATTTAAGTGAAGAAGATTTCACGCAGAATGCAGTGTGTACAACTTGCTATTGCAATCTTTCACATTGCTTACACGGACGAAGAACAAAATTGCGGTATATTAAGCCGGTAATCTGAGTGAAAGACCCAAACGGACATGATGCAACCAGGTGCTACGCATGCATTAATTTCGATCGTAGACATAACAGAAATAAGTCAAGGAAAAAAAATATGTTGCCGCTTTTACTGTCTCACTTCCAGTGCCACTCTCTGCTGGTGTCGAACCATCTATAACTCCATATTTGGATACTGTGTCTCTATTGACAGCCGCAAGTTGTCTCACCGGTGCATCACGTGTGCAAGATCCCGATTGAATGCCCGACGTTGAAGATAATAAACCAAAACCGTTAACAAAAAACGAAATGGATTACATTGTGGCTAAGTTGGGCTTATCGCAACGAAATTCAGAAATGTTGACCTCATTTTTGAAGCGCAGAATACTCACAAAGCAAGATGTTAGCGCCACGGCATACAGGAAACGCCAAACTGAATATCAGAAATTCTATACCGTAAACGATGAAATTACATTCACTTACTGCAATGACTTCAGAGGCTTAGTGAATAAATTGGAAATGGAGTACTTCGCTGGCGACTGGCGACTATTCATTGATGGTTCAGTTTCAAGTTTAAAGGCTGTTTTGTTGCACAAAATAAACAAACAACCGTCCATTCCGTTAGCATTTGGTACAAATATGAAGGAAACATATGGAACATTGGACAGTATATTGAAGGCAATCAAATATGATGAACCTAAATGGAAGATTTGCTGTGACCTAAAAGTTGTGATTGGTGTGATTGCTAAGGGCGGTTTCCCAAAATTCTTTTGCTTCCTATGTAATTGGGATTCGCGTAGCCATTATCTGTGTTATAACTGGATAAAAAGAACTACCGAAAACGAAAAAAGGTTAAATTTGTTTAATGAACCTTTAATTAAAAATATCGATGATATATTGCTGCCACCACTCCATATAAAATTCGGAATTGTTTCGAAATTCATCCAAGTGGCTGTCAAAGATGCTGAAGATGTTTATGACTGTTTACAGGACATCTTTCCAAAACTCAGCACTGACAAAATTAAAAATGGTATTGTTGTTATAGGGAAGGATCGTTATAGGAAAGAATCGTGTACAGCGAGACGAAAAAAATAACCTGGTAAAAACAATGCTCTCTTTTTTCACAAAGTAAATTCAACCATGACATTAAAATTGCATTTTTTGCACCATCACCTTGATGAGTTTTTACAACAATTGCCCAGCGAATCGGATGAACAAGAGGAGCGATTCCATCAGATCGCCATGCCAATGGAAGAACGATATAAAGGAACAAGTTAGATGCGTTACTTGCAGAAGTATGTTGGTGGAGTCGAAAGATAACCCAACACGAAGATGACACCGAAGGTGATACCAAAGATGACACCGAAGAAGAAGAAGATGATGGACACACTGAAAGAGATATGCCCTTAAATATCCAGTGCGATATCAGATAGTGATGCCACAGATACAGACCATGAATTAGAGCGACCATCGACTTCTCGAGCGACCATGGAAATCGATTAAAACCCTCTTTACCTCCTTTAAAAACTTGAATCTTCCAGAGCTCTATAAAATATATACGAATTTACAAAATAAACTTTAACACAAAAAAAAACACATATTTTTTTGTGAAGCTGAAATTTTGGTGTGAAATGTACTATATGGTTGCGAAATTACTCACAAGAACAAGTTAGGATCGGCCAGGTTCACAAGAACAAGTTAGGATCGGCATCGCCAGAACAAGTTAAGGATCGATTGTGGGTTATTGCAATGTTCAACAAAGTTACTCGTGTTGATGCAGAGAACATTTTTATCGAAGACAGTTATGCTAAAATATGCACGGCTTGTCAGTTATTGTCGCAAATCTGAAAAAATTACATTTTTTAGGGCTTTCTGCACTAAAAACACCCCGAAAGAGTGAAAATCTGAACTCAATATGTTTGCAGAAGTTGTGTATTTAGGTGCGAAAAACATTTCGTCTGAAGATTGCATTGAGAAATTCCTAGTACTTTACGAGATATAGCCGTGCAAAACTAAAGATCGATTACAAAAATTGATGACGTCATAAAACAGAAGATCGATGCAAACTAGCAAAACCCAACTAGGGTTTTGCTAGTTTGGCCGAATACTTCCAGAAACGGAAGTCAGAATTTGTGTTACATTCGATAACCTCAAAAATCTTGCACTGTGTTATAGTTAGTATGTTATCAAAACTAATTCTAGAGTTAAAAATTTATTTGTTTTCTTTGTATTCTGTAGAACTTACGTTGAATTAAAATTTTGACTAAAATTGACTATTTATGCTACTAATTTATTAAGCCGCAATTAGACTATTGCAGAACTCTGCAATATTTCTGCAATGGTAGTGTGTAAAATATTTATTGCAGAAAAGTTTGGCAATAAACTCATTGCAAAACATTGCAATGACTCGTTGCAATGTTTTGCAATGAGTTCATTGCCAAACTTTTCTGCAATGAATATTTTACACACTACCATTGCACGAATATTGCAGGGTTCTTAAATAGGGTAATTGCGGCTTTAGCCACTAAACAATAAAAATACAAAATTTAATCAAAACAAACTAAAATTCAAACATATTAAAATCGGCTAGTTAACAACATTAAATTTTTTAATATGACTAATTGAACTGAAGACAGAATTAAAATTGAAAATTTTTTCTAGAATAATAAATTAATGATTAATAATAGGACAGTTCGGAGGTTGATGACCTGTATATTTTTTATATTTATTCTTTATTGTATGTATTGTATTTATTATATCCGTAAAAACGGTTTTTTCAGTTTATGACTAATGTTTCTTATCTGGGAGGTCTATTGTGTGCCAGGTTATTATTTTTGGTTTTATTTTGGTATTCGTTTATATTTATGGTGTCAATCAGCTGTGCGTATGACTTACTTAGGTTATCAGTGTCCATCCTAAAATTCACTGTATTTTAGTTAGCTGTTATGTGTAGCATTTCTTTTATAACTCTTTTTGTTTTGTTTCGATCGAACGACAATATTTTTGGATTGTCTAAATTGAAGGTGTGTCCAGTTTCAATTGAATGCTGGACAGCCGCCGTTCCCTGAAGGTTTAGGTGTTTTTGTTGCTGGTCGAGTTTATGTTGCTTCAATTTTTCTTAGTTTTTGACCAGTCATTCCTACATATGATCCAACACAATCGATGCAGTCGATTTCATATACTAAGTTTGTTTTATCCATTTTATCTGTGGGGTCTTTGCTGTTGATATTAATTTTGCTTACGTTCTTAACCGTTTAAGACCAATGCCTATTTTTGGATTATTGTTTGTGAAAAGTTTTTTTAAATTTTCTGTTAAACCACAGACGTAGGTCATCCCAAAATATGTTTTGTTTTCTTTTTCGGAAGTTGGTGTGTTTAGAGGGTTCTGTTTTTTGATTTCCGTGTTATAATATTTGTTTATCAAAGTTTGGATTAAAGTTTTTGGGTATTCGTTGGTTGCTAGTTGATTCTGTATTTTTATCATTTTTTCATTGTGGAACTCTTTGGAGCTAAGGGTAAGTACTCTTGATATGAATGAGTAGGCAACGTTCGTTTTTTGATACGCTGGGTGTTTAGATTGATAATTTAGGATCCTTCGTGAATTTGTGGGTTTTTGGTGGAAATTAGTTGATAGTGTGTTGTTATCAGTTCTGATTACAAGCATGTCAAGGTATGGTATTTGTCTGTTGTTCTCATGTTCTAGGGTGAATATGATGTTTTTGTTTACTTTGTTGAAAATGTTGAAAATGTTTTCAATTTCATCGACTGGTCCGATGAAAAGCATGTCATCAACATACTTGACCAATAGTGTTGGATCAACTCCGCTCTCTGAGATTGTTTGGTCAATTATGTCCGTTAGGACAAAATCAGCTAATATTGTTGATGTACAGCCTCCTATCGTTAGTCCTCTTCTTTGTTTGTAGATTTTTCCCGACCATTGGAAGCAATATGTTTTCTCAACGAAGAACCTTACCATCTGGAAGAACATGTTTATCGGAATTTTCGTTACCTTGGATATTTGCGTCCATCTCTTTTGTAGGGATTGGAAAACCAAATTCAGTGGTATGTTATCAAACATAGCTACTACATCAAAGGATGCTAAAGCATCATCGTTGTTAATTTTGAGTCCTTTTAGTTTCTCTTTTAATTTAACAGAGCTTGATAGGTTGTATTTGTTTATTATCTCTGCTTCAGAGCAAACTCTATTTATGTATTTAGACATTTCTCGGGACGGACTATTTATGGCAGCTATTATTATTCTCAACGGTTTTTCCGGTTTGTGGATCTTTATTGTTGGGTAGCATTTTGGTGCTTCCGCTATATAGGTTGTAAGTTTTATACGCGTTTGTGAATCTATGTATTGTTTCTCATGAAGAGTTTTAGCTAATTGGTTGTTTTTTTCTTGAAATTTAATTGTTGGGTCTTTGGTTAGTGTGAAATAGTGTGAAATATTTGACTTTATCCTGTAGAAGAGTGTTCATCATCATGTTCAGATCTGTTTTATTTATAGCTGTTGTTGCGTTTCCTTTGTCGGATTGTAAAATTCGAATGTTTTTGTTTTCCATAGAAAATTTTTTGGTTTTTTTGTAATGGTCCTGTAATAATTAATCCTGATGGGCCGTGTGTGATTGTGTTGTATGAATGTAGTTCGAAATTATGGTCGTTGATTTGTTTCTTACTATATCTTGCTGATCTTTCGTTCCTGCCGACGAGATTATCTTTTCAGTCTCAGCTACTATATCTACTATTGGAATGTCTTTTTTATTATGGGCTACCGAGAACTTTGGGCCACAAGCCAAAAGGGCTTCAGCTTCCTCTGGAATTATTTCATTAGTTAGATATATGAACCAGTTTTTGTTATCTGATAATTTCAGTTTGTTTTTTTCCGTTAGTGTTTTAATTTTGTTTTCAGCTTTCGCCATGTATAATTTGAGTGCTACTTTGTTCGACTTTTTTTGCTGGCAGATGAAATCATTAACTACTTTATGGGGTGCACAGCATCTCATCCTTAGTATCTTGTATTTTAGTGCTTGCTTTAATTTTTGAATATTTTTGATGGTCTGAGAAATCTCTATGTTTAATGCAATTCTGTTTGTTTTGTGTAAACATATGAAAAAAACTATGTTCAACAAAAAAAACATTGATCAAAGCCAACTACCGTTTAAAACGATATTTATAAAAAAAACAAATTAAATAAATACAATATTTAGGCAACATCTCTTAAGATTATAATTATAGGGTCCCTGAGGTGCAGTTTTTAAAAATAGAAAATTTGCCACTTACCTTTGGACTAGTGTACACAACAACTTCGCAAATTTTTACGATGAATAATGTATTAATGCATAAAGGATAAACAGATATACTTTCATTTTTATATATATTCAATATTTATTTAGCATGATGACAAGAATGCAAATTGCAAAAGGCTGTAGCAAGATAATTTTAAAAACTGCATTATAGATCAATTTTTTAAAATTCGTAAAAAGAAATTTTCATTATTTTTATGAATTCATGAATAAAAAAAATAAATTTATTGGTATTTAATAAAAATTAAAAAAAAAACAATGAAAAAATGTACCAAGTTCAGGAATTGAACTCACGACCTATAGAACATCAGTCGAGCGCGATATCCACATCGCAATTTGAAACGTTAAGAAATAACGGATGTGTTTCATATTTAAAATATTTTCCTGATTTAAAAATGATACCGCAAATATATACATTTTTCCACAAAGAACATTGCTAAACGCGCCTAAAGAAGTTTTCACTTCAAAAATCTTATGCACGCGTACGCGTTTTATTGGTAATAAATTCAAAATCTTTGCAGCATATGTTAAATGATATAGATACACTGAAAACGGTGGATTCAAACTTTCAATCTTATCAAGTTTAAGTTTTTGATATTTACAAACGGCGGTAAACGTGCAAAAATGAAAACTGGATTTATAAATTGCGTTCGGTTGAAGTTGTTAATGAGTTTAAATATTTAGGTGTCCAATTTACGCCTAAGTGATACTTAACAGATTTAATTCTACCAGATAGCCACTTTGTTAGTTTGATTGAAAAAGAAATAGGTGTAACAACCGTTACGCCAGACACTAATTCTGCAAACACTAAAAGTCAAATTTATAAATAACAATATGATTTTGGCTAAAAGATCTACATTACATAATAAAATTCTAACTTAGAGTTTTAAGCATGTGACTACTTTAATGACTCTAATGCTTATTATATGATTTATGTTCTGGTTAAAAGAAGGAGACGTTAAGTAACAGCTGTTTGGATAATTTTTCTCCCATATATCTCCACTATAATTAATTATGAAACAATCCGAAACATATTTGAGAAAATTTTGACAAGTTTGTTCAACATTGTCCAAAATATCATATATTAGACCTAGATCTTGAATTATTAGTCACTTTACTCAATATAAGTCACTTTGATCTTAATTTCAGGTCGGGTAGCGAGCGGAAGTTGGAGTCAAAGTCCAACAATGTATATCAACTTTAGTATGCATTGTAGTGCATGTAGTGCATTTTCTGATTAATCCGTTCTCCAATATTATAAAATTTTTTTCTTTATACAGAGCTAGACATGTTTAGTGTTAATTTTAATAAATTATAAATGAAGGTAAAGACTTCCAAAGATGTGAAACAGTGTGAAAAAATCACGCTGAAATGTCACTATTCTCTATGTATTTATGTAAACCGTACATGGGTTTACCGAAGCAGTTACTCTGGTGTCAATAATAGACAAACTTTTGTACATTTTCAAATTCAAAGTTTATACAAATTCCAAACACGTCGTAAATCTACTTTAAAAGGTTTAATACTTTCAAGATTTAATGAGGTCAAGCTCAAACTATGGTCTGCTGCTCTAAAAGAGTTAGTGATTCTGAATTGAACCATGTACGGTTTGTTACCGAGTACATGTTCAGTCAAAAGATACAAGCTAACAAAAAAACTATGTTCTATTTTTCGTTTAATTGGAAACCAAATGTTAATTATTTTGGGGATTATAGAGAGGGTATCGAGTTTAGTTATTTAAGGTTCAGAGTTGTGTTATTTGATAGTTATTCATAAAAAGTTCACGAAAGCTTCTACAGGTGAAACGCTTTTATATAAGCATGAAAGTATAATTTTTTTAGTATGTATTTAGTTTTTTTTATACCAAACCCAAATAATCAATAATTTCTTAATATTACAAAACCAATCTAATTTATTAATTAACAAAAACATTAATATTCTGACTTTGTTCTAAAACTCTAAAAACGTTTTTTATCCTTGAATGATAGATAATGATATATATGTAAACCATACTTCAGATTATAAGAAAAAAAGTATTTCAATGTTTATATTTTAATTTTTTCATTAGATTAAGTAATCCTGATTAAAGGATAATCTTTTTCTTTTCTGAAACAAAAAAAAAATCGCCAACAAGTTTAACGTTTCGACAGACGCAGCCATCATAAGCCATCATAAAATCGCGATTATATTAACGTTTACATAAACATACATATATCAATTAAATTCATTGAAAATCAAAATTATAGTTCAAGTTTTTTTTGTTGTGGAGAAAAATATTAAAAAACATGCGCAACGGGGTGTTTTATCGTTTATTGCAAAAAGTGAAAATCGAACCGAATTATTTCTTCAAAACCAAAACAGAAAAAAATTTCTCTATGGCCATGAAACACATCTGTTGGCTTAACATAAATAAAATAACTTGTAACGAAAAGTCGTAAAAGTAAAATCTTTATGAAAATAATATAATCTATTGAATAAGGAGAAAAACGTTATTTAAATTTTTACAGTTTGTTTGTGGATAGAAGATATTTGATTCTAATAATTTTGGAAATTTAAAAGAAGAAAAAGATGAAGCTTTTTTCTCATTTACAGCAATTAAATAGAAATCAAAACTTTAGCCCACGGGCACACAATTTTCACGATTTTATAGTGTTTAAATTTCTTTAAACTGTAATTACACACAAAAGCGTATACGTAAGATATGTCATCATAGAGTTGAGCAAACTAGAAAATGGAATCTTTGTGATTTGATTACAAATCATTTTCAAAATGTAACATAAAGATAACAACTATGTGTACTCTGATAAAAAAAAAGATTATTGTTCGATTTTCCCAATGAATACTACCTTTTTGAGATAGCCATTTTCTGACACTTCAAATTTTTAATATGACCTCCCTTGACTTCAAAGTCTAATAAAACATTAAAAACAAAAATTCATTGATGAAGTTTTTCTCAATATTTTGGGTCATATTGAATTTTTATAAGCAAAAAAACGTTTGTCTTTCTGCTTGTCCACCGTTATGTGAGATAGAAACTGGTAAATTATACCTAGCGATAAATCGTCATCAATAAAAATGGCATAATAAAATTCAGTTTCATACATTTTACTACCGAATTTTTCTTAAAACTTTTTTTATCTATTGAACTTTAACACAAAAAAGTAATTATTTGAAAGCCAAGACATATGCAAAATGTCAAGTATTTGCTGATCAGTGATGAAATATCGTCTCCGCTTATATCATAAACAGTCGTTTGGCACCAAAACTTTTCCGAAATTCCGAGATGAGGCACATTGCAATATGTAGATTGTTATATGAAATCTACCTAAAATAAGAATTGATTTTGAAAAAAAATATAAAAACTTCTAAAAACTACCCATTTTTTCTCAGGAGAAAACTTATTAGTTATTACCAAAAGGTATATCAAAAAATAATATCATCTTTTACTAGCATTAAACCCGTCGCTACAACAAGAAAATAAAAGAAACGAATCGAACCCCAAAATAAATTTAAAACAGCTGTACACGGCTAGAACGGTGTAGTTCAGGTAACTGCACGTTATGTTTATGTGAAAACTTAAATGTTCAACCAATTTTAAATACTTCTGTTTTGCAAAAAAAAAATTCATGACATAAGACCAAAGTCAATATCTTTCATGGAAATGGTTATTATTTATTAACCTCATTTAAGTTCTGTTGTATTATATTCAAATGTTTACCTCTGTTGTTGCAATCACCGTATAAAAACAGAGAGTGTGCTTATGACCGCACGGTAGAAGTGAAAACTTCATTGGCAATCGTAATCAATTGATATCGTATTAGTAGTATTTGGATCGTATTAGTAGAATAAATGAGAAACAAGTCAGAACGATAAACCGCTAACTATACAAACTAACCTCACAATATATGCCAAATAATTGTTCAAATAGCTCTCATATGCCAATAGCAGGGACTAAAGTACGCTTGGTTGTCACACCCATAGATCAACAAGTTTAATCTTTACAAATCTTTATGCGGAAGCTAAGCAAATTCATTGGTATTAATGCGCATTGTTGACGTTTGAAAATCACTATCGGCTAAGTGCCACCATTTTTAATTATTTTATTTATCATGATTGCCATCCATGTTTAATCATACATAAGCTATGCTTCTTTGTATAAAATTCCAATACATATAATTTTGATACACAAATGTAATTGTTTCAGCCTTCAGGTTATACTTTCTTTCTCACGTTATTTTTAATTTCATAAAAAAATTATGTTCAAAAAAAACATTGATCAAAGCAAACTACCGTTTAAAACGATAGTTAAATAAAAATCAAAAATTAAGCATACACAACAATTTCATAAATTTTCATGATGATTAATGTATTAATGCATCAAGGATAAACAGCCATACATACTTTCAATTTTATATATATTCAATATTATTCAATATTATTCAATATTATAATATTCAATATTATAAATTGCAAAAGACAGTAGCAATATAACTTAAAAAAACTGCGTTATAGATCAATTTTTTAAAATTCGTATAAAGAAATTTTTTATTTTTATGAATTCATGAATAAAAAAATAGTTTATTATGATGCTAGGACGTAAAGCTAACGATTTTGGACGGATGTGGAGTTTGCAAATCGAGACGCTAGCCGAGATTTGCACCCGCATTAAGTTCAAAATAGCTTACGTCCGTGCATCATATACTATTTTTTTTCGCCGCAAGCAAAATATTTAAAAAAAATTTGTCTATTCTAATTTAAAATTATAAATTTGCATAAATTTTAAAATAAAAATATGTGGAACAAGTAACCTTTGACAAAATATTTGTTATTTTTTCCAAGGAAAGTCAGAGATTTAAGCTGGATTGGTCTATGTTGTTTGTAAAATACTGATATTGGAATTGTGCTGGCCGATATTTGTATGGAATGGCTGAGATTTTAATTGGATTGATTGATATTTGTTTGGAACCGACTGATATTGGAACTGGATCGGTCGATTATTGTTTTTGAAGGGCGGAAAACTAAAGGACTGGATCAGATTTAATCATCACTCAACATCCACCAATATAATAAGTTAAGTTATCATATTTTATATTTTTGTTTTCATAATAGTTATAGTTATGTTGAAATGTTAGGCTAATTATTAGATTAGGCTAATTATTAGATCGAGTCTGGCATGCCAACTTAGGCATGCCAACAAGCTCGTTGCGTACGGTTTTCATCCCAATGTTGTGAAGCTGATTCAAAATTTTCTATCCAACCGATACATTTCGGTAACCTTAGACGGATTTTCTTCTGAGTCTAAACTAATTACGCTGGTGTACCCCAAGGCTCAGTACTGTCCCCAACCCTATTTTTGATTTATATCAACGAATTGTTGAAAATCACCAGCAACCCAATAAATAGTTTTGCAGATGATAGTACTCTGCACAAGTCGTTCGAGCCCCTTCCTTCAAAAGGTAAAACGCACGAACGAATTAATCCTGCCCGGAGAGACGCTGCCATAAACGTGAACAAAAACCTGAATAAAATCGCCGACTGGGGTGACCAAAACCTTGTCAATTTCAACTCTACCAAAACACAGCTGTTGATTGTTTCCAGATTAAAGACCGAGTTCCCCAAAGATATTTTATTTAGTTTATGTGATGAACCAATAGGTGAATGTAAAAACATTCGTTTATTGGGTGTCACAGTTTCAAATGACCTACTCTGGAACGATCATGTAATGGCGATGGCAAAAAGCGCGTCTAAAAACCTCGGCCTCCTAAATAGATGCAAAAAATTTTTCACTCCATACCAATTGCTCCATGTTTATAAGTCCTATATTCGTCCCTGTATGGAGTACTGCTGTCAAGTTTGGGGTGCTGCCTCTGTTTCCATCTTGGCCCTCTTGGACTCTGTTCAAAAGCGAGCTATACGAATTGTGGGTGATCAAACTTTGACATCAAAACTTGATTCCCTACAACATCGTCGCACTGTTGCTGACCTCGTTGTTTTTTACAAATATCGTCATCAGCAGTGCTCAGATGAAATCAACGGCATCATGCCTCAAACTTATCCTTACCCCCGTTCCACTCGGCAATCGGCTGCCGCAACCGGTGAAACGGTAAAGATCCCGCGCTGTCATACTGGCAGATCGCAGAGAGACTTCTTTGTCCGAACTGCGTACAAATGGAATAGTTTGCCGGAACACTTAGTCTCAGGTGGCTTCAACCCACAGATGTTAAAAAAAAGCGTTAATCTACACCTTAGAACGCCAGTTGTTGTGGGACCCAGGTCTAGACCTAGGTCTTAAAAGGTATTTATGTGTTGTTGTGACACATATTCTAAACCCTATTACACAACACATTTTATTAAAAAAAAAAAAATTAGTCAGCGTTAAGAGATTCCAGAATCGTCTGGAACATTCGTTTCCCGGAAAAAAGGATAAAAATTAAATACAATTATAGTTGTTAAAAGTCCAATTGTAACAAAACATATCGTATACCCATGACAACAAAAAATAACCAATATTTTGATTAGATTATAAAATTTTGAATTGAAAGGTTGCTTTGATAAAATCTATTTTTATAGAATTTAAATAATAAAAATGTTTTTTCCTTTTTTGGACGTAACTATGACAACAAAATATATGGTTAAAAAGTGACACTTTAAGACTGCAGATCACAGTAATAAAGTTACACTTTAATGTGTAGGCAAATAAAAATGATTAATTTTGGGACTATTACCATGGCACTTCAATGCAATACACAAATAACATATTTTTTGTAAAGATTACCCAAACAAAAACTATAATTTTAAGTCCGGTTGGAGAAAATAGTTATTCGTTTCACTAAGACTAAAACAGGGAATTTGGGATAAATGAAAGTGTTGCGGTGCGATGTGATAGCGGATAACCGCAATTTTTGAGTTCCAAAATTCATTTTTAGTCCGTGTAAAACATTAAATTTTTTCTCCAACCGTTATATATAATCTTTTATCAACGACTACTAAGGAATATATGCTTTCCATGCGTATGTCTTCCATTGTAATTGTATTCATTTCACAACTAGTGAATTTGATTAAAATTCATTAACAGCTCTATAGTTTATCAAATATTCCCCTAACAAATTAAACAACAAACTTGTTATGTTTTTCGCTATCTTTGATGTTTGATGCATGAAAACTGGAAATTAAATGAAATATTTTACAGTCGTGGATAAAATAGCATCTTGTTTTCGCTTAGGATGATGGCAATTCTTCACTCGAATGATTCCTTCCACTCGCTACGCTCGTTTCGGGAAACTTCATCCTCGTGAAGAATTGCCTTCATTCTAAGCTCATATACAAGAATCTACTATTATTCAATAAAATTTGAAAATATTCAACATTTAAATTATATTTAATTTACATCTCAAACTAAATCCAAGCAACCATTTTAATTTTTTGTTAAATTTTTTGTTAAATATATATTAATACGCTAGATTAAAACTTTGTGGAGCATAAGGCTTTTTTATTCGCAGATGGATTCAATTCAAATTTTCACAGCTAACTGATATTAGTGTAACCTATATTGGGATCCGGATTCAAACAAATCGGATCATAAATAAAAAAGTTATTATATACGGAAAACTTTTTCTATACATATGCATTATAAGTTTACATACATATAAAAATATATTTGCTATCGAACAACGAACAACAAAAACGAAACTTAAAACTTTATTTTGTTATTCTTTTTATATTTAATTTTTTCTCAGCTGTTAGTATATTTATTTCTTTGAATGTGAATAAACGTACATATTGTTTTTCTATGTTTTAAATTTCATTTCGAATTTTTTCTTATGCGTAAGATAGGTTTTGAGTTAGATCGTGTGAATCCTTTTGTTCGTTCTTTTAAATCAATGCATGAATTTTGTGAAAGACCTGAGAATGTTACTGCTGATGTGTCAATGGTTATAAAAGTTAACAGAGAATGTGATATTCGTCGTTTTAATGATGCTGTTCAAACTGATGTGGTTGCTATTTTTAAAAATGATGAATTTTGTTAAATTTGTCAGATGAAGATAGAATTGATGGAAATGAAATGATTAATAAATTTGTATGTACTGAAATCCCTGATCCCATTCTTTTTCCTAAATTACATGGATATGTGAAACGTCATATGATGCATGAACCATGTGGTGCTCTAAATCCCAATTCTGTTTGTATGAGAGTGGTAAATGTAGTAATAATTTTCCAAAACCTTTTTCTGAAAATATTAAAGAATATGTGAATGGTTATCCTTTGTACCGTCGACGTGATAATGGTATGAGTGTTGATGTACGTGGTGCATCTCTTGATAATAGATATGTTGTTCCGTATAATATTTATCTTCTTGCAAAATTCAATTGTCATATTAACGTGGAAATATGTACGACTGTTAAAAGTGTGAAATATGTTTACAAGTATGTATATAAAGAGTATGATTCTGCCAATGTTGAATTGAGAGTGAATGGAGAGAATGCAGTGAATAATGATGATGCGATTGTGGGAAATGAAATTCAAGATTTTTTGAATGGACGGTATGTTGGTTCGACTGAAGCTGCTTGGCGCATATTTGAATTTCCAATGCATTTTCAATCTCATACAATTATTCGACTTGATTGTCATTTGCCTAATAGACAAAATGTTTATATCAGGAATGGTAATGTGGCTGGCACAGTCGCAAATGTATCAAGAACAAAATTGTTAGCATTTTTCCATTTGAATTCCATTGATAATTTAGCTAATGAGTTTTTGTATACAGAATTAATTATGTTTGGTATGACCAAAGTAAATCGTGGAAAAGAAGACAACGTGGGGCTGATAAAGTTGTTGCTCGATTATATATGGTTACTCCAAAGGATATAGAATTGTTTCATATGCGTTTACTTCTGTTGCATGTTCGTGGTCCAAAATCTTTTTTTGATCTACGTATGTATGAAGGTGTACCCTACCCTACTTTTGTTGCAGCATGTGAAGCTCGAGGTATTGCAACAAATGATAATGAATAGCGTGAATGTTCACTTGAAGCTTCAGAAATTCAATCACCAAAACAGTTTCGTCAATTATTTGCATTTATCTGTGGTTTGAATGTTCCTCCGAATGCTTTAGCTTTTTTTCTTGACAGCTCATGCAGGTTGTGGCAAAACTTTTGTTCAAACGGCAATCATTCATAAATTTAATTCACTAAATCTTTCGTGTATTGTAACTGCCTTCAGTGGTATTGCATCAACTCTTTTGATTGGGGGGGCGAACTTTGCATAATGTTTTCAAATTACCAATTCCATTATTAGAGAATTCAATGCCAAATATAACTCCAAACAGTGTACATGGCACATATATTAATAATGCATCAATCATTATTATAGATGAAATTTCAATGTGTTCTATTCATGCTTTAAAATTAACTAGGAAGGCCCGGCGTGCTTCGCTACGCTTATAAATAAAGTTTTTGCGTAGACATTTTGTTGACGTAGAAGCAATGATTTCAAAAAGTGGTAACGAGAAATGCTAGCATATAATTTTTAATTTTTCTTTTTAAATATATGAATGAAAAATAATCAGAACTCTAGCTGATCAGTTCGGATATATGAAAAATTAGCGATCAAATAAGTTAGAGATAAAATAAGCTTACTTGAAAACTTATTTGATCGCTAATTTTTCATATATCCGAACTGATCAGCTAGAGTTCTGATTATTTTTCATTCATATATTTAAAAAGAAAAATTAAAAATTATATGCTAGCATTTCTCATTACCACTTTTTGAAATCATTGCTTCTACGTCAACAAAATGTCTACGCAAAAACTTTATTTATAAGCGTAGCGAAGCACGCCGGGCCTTCCTAGTAATAATAAATTTCCTATTCAAACTTTGATTTTCGTTTTGCATAGAAATATAATAGAAAAATTAGCTTTTTTCAGCAAACTTCTGTAAAGTTTCACTTTACTGCCGCTAGGGAGTTAGTTAAAGTTTTATTTTGTTGACTTATAATTAAAGCGGTTGCAAAGTAATGCCATTTTTATTTTATTTTTACGGTGGCAGTAAAGTAACATTTGTTATTTCTTATATTGTTATTTTTGCAAACAAATTGTATAATTATGACAACAAAAAATAAGAAATAATCTGATTGGATTATGAAATTTGGAATTTTTGTATAACTATGAAAACAAAAAATTAAAATAATAATAAAAATAAATAGTTTGATTCATACAAATTTAAATGTTTTTTAATTTTGGACGTAATCATGACGGTAAAAAATCATATTTATAAAAACTAGGAAGGCCCGGCGTGCTTCGCTACGCTTATAAATAAAGTTTTTGCGTAGACATTTTGTTGACGTAGAAGCAATGATTTCAAAAAGTGGTAATGAGAAATGCTAGCATATAATTTTTAATTTTTCTTTTTAAATATATGAATGAAAAATAATCAGAACTCTAGCTGATCAGTTCGGATATATGAAAAATTAGCGATCAAATAAGTTTTCAAGTAAGCTTATTTTATCTCTAACTTATTTGATCGCTAATTTTTCATATATCCGAACTGATCAGCTAGAGTTCTGATTATTTTTCATTCATATATTTAAAAAGAAAAATTAAAAATTATATGCTAGCATTTCTCGTTACCACTTTTTGAAATCATTGCTTCTACGTCAACAAAATGTCTACGCAAAAACTTTATTTATAAGCGTAGCGAAGCACGCCGGGCCTTCCTAGTTAATTTTAAAGCATGAATAGAACACATTGAAATTTCATCTATAATAATGATTGATGCATTATTAATATATGTGCCATGTACACTGTTTGGAGTTATATTTGGCATTGAATTCTCTAATAATGGAATTGGTAATTTGAAAACATTATGCAAAGTTCGCCCCCCCAATCAAAAGAGTTGATGCAATACCACTGAAGGCAGTTACAATACACGAAAGATTTAGTGAATTAAATTTATGAATGATTGCCGTTTGAACAAAAGTTTTGCCACAACCTGCATGAGCTGTCAAGAAAAAAAGCTAAAGCATTCGGAGGAACATTCAAACCACAGATAAATGCAAATAATTGACGAAACTGTTTTGGTGATTGAATTTCTGAAGCTTCAAGTGAACATTCACGCTATTCATTATCATTTGTTGCAATACCTCGAGCTTCACATGCTGCAACAAAAGTAGGGTAGGGTACACCTTCATACATACGTAGATCAAAAAAAGATTTTGGACCACGAACATGCAACAGAAGTAAACGCATATGAAACAATTCTATATCCTTTGGAGTAACCATATATAATCGAGCAACAACTTTATCAGCCCCACGTTGTCTTCTTTTCCACGATTTACTTTGGTCATACCAAACATAATTAATTCTGTATACAAAAACTCATTAGCTAAATTATCAATGGAATTCAAATGGAAAAATGCTAACAATTTTGTTCTTGATACATTTGCGACTGTGCCAGCCACATTACCATTCCTGATATAAACATTTTGTCTATTAGGCAAATGACAATCAAGTCGAATAATTGTATGAGATTGAAAATGCATTGGAAATTCAAATATGCGCCAAGCAGCTTCAGTCGAACCAACATACCGTCCATTCAAAAAATCTTGAATTTCATTTCCCACAATCGCATCATCATTATTCACTGCATTCTCTCCATTCACTCTCAATTCAACATTGGCAGAATCATACTCTTTATATACATACTTGTAAACATATTTCACACTTTTAACAGTCGTACATATTTCCACGTTAATATGACAATTGAATTTTGCAAGAAGATAAATATTATACGGAACAACATATCTATTATCAAGAGATGCACCACGTACATCAACACTCATACCATTATCACGTCGACGGTACAAAGGATAACCATTCACATATTCTTTAATATTTTCAGAAAAAGGTTTTGGAAAATTATTACTACATTTACCACTCTCATACAAACAGAATTGGGATTTAGAGCACCACATGGTTCATGCATCATATGACGTTTCACATATCCATGTAATTTAGGAAAAAGAATGGGATCAGGGATTTCAGTACATACAAATTTATTAATCATTTCATTTCCATCAATTCTATCTTCATCTGACAAATTTAACAAAATTCATCATTTTTAAAAATAGCAACCACATCAGTTTGAACAGCATCATTAAAACGACGAATATCACATTCTCTGTTAACTTTTATAACCATTGACACATCAGCAGTAACATTCTCAGGTCTTTCACAAAATTCATGCATTGATTTAAAAGAACGAACAAAAGGATTCACACGATCTAACTCAAAACCTATCTTACGCATAAGAAAAAATTCGAAATGAAATTTAAAACATAGAAAAACAATATGTACGTTTATTCACATTCAAAGAAATAAATATACTAACAGCTGAGAAAAAATTAAATATAAAAAGAATAACAAAATAAAGTTTTAAGTTTCGTTTTTGTTGTTCGTTGTTCGATAGCAAATATATTTTTATATGTATGTAAACTTATAATGCATATGTACAGAAAAAGTTTTCCGTATATAATAACTTTTTTATTTATGATCCGATTTGTTTGAATCCGGATCCCAATATAGGTTACACTAATATCAGTTAGCTGTGAAAATTTGAATTGAATCCATCTGCGAATAAAAAAGCCTTATGCTCCACAAAGTTTTAATCTAGCGTATTAATATATAAGATTTTGATGTACTAATTTCATATTTATATAAAATTTAATCGTTTGCCGAAAAAAATAGTGTATTTAATTCGGAGCTGAAGTGACTTTTTGTGTGTCGTCTATAATTGTCGGCCTCCATACGATCGGCCGCCAAACTATATTATTATTCTATAATAATATTCTTTATTATTATTCTATTTTCAAGCACTTCTAAACATTGAATCCTTGATTGTGTAGCAGAATTCCATAAAGGATTTAGCTAAATCAAATGCTAAACAAAATGGGCATGATAAATAGAGCATAGCGTATTTGGGCTCACCAAATGACGAATTCTTTTCACAGCAAATATTAAAGGGGAAACTTTGTAATGGAGAGCTGATTCGTTGAAAATCAACGATGTGGCATAGCAGATCGCGTACCTAGATTAGATTACAGTAAAACTCGCTTTTAGCGTACCCCATGTATAAAGTACACTGGGTTTATAGAGTACAGCAAATTTTTTTCTTACATCTATAAACATTTTACGAACAAATTATCCTTCTTATAAGGCACCTCGGCTTATAAGGTTATAACGTACACATTTTTAGTCCCGTGAACTATTTTTCTGTGTAATTTGCCCAGTTTATAAAGTACGAATAGAAAATAAGAATGCAGTGCATTACGATATTTATTATTTTTTTCTACGAAATGTTTCTGTTTCCTTGCATGCATTTGTTGTGGTTCATGGGTTAATTCGCAAGTAAGTTTTGAGAAAATATTTGTTAATTTATTATTACAAATTCTTTAATGCTTTTATGTTTTATAAAAATGCTAATGATGCGTAACGGCTCCAAATCAAATTAAAATGAATATGAACACTTTGGCCAATAAATTAAAATGTTTGGCGGAAGTCGATCAAAAGAAGTCTTTCTCAAGATACTGTAATGTTTGGATTGTAGAAAAAGCTCTAAAAATGTTGCTTTACACTATAAAGTTCAAATTCAGGATTTTGTAAACTCTACTAGTGTATCGAACCTTAAAGATAGAGCGAAAATACTCTTAGATGCCTTTCATTTTATTTCGAAGTCGTTATTAAAAATTAAAGCACTATACCATGCGCAATTGTTTCAAAAAACCTGGGATAATTACGATCGTATACTTCGACAGTGCCGATGATTTAAGTGATTTGGCAGTTTTATGGAAACATCCAAGCTAGCCTCAATAATGTTAAGTCGACAACACTAAACAAATTTGTAAATAGCTATTGTGACTGGTGAAAGGAGTTTATTAGACGCTTCAAACGAAAAAGAATCTGAGTCTGATGATGACGATTTATAGAAATTCTAACAAAGGAGTGACAATCCTGTCTACTCCAGTCCCTGCTATAGACATATGAGCTAACGTAAGATATGACATACCACTGACAATTACAGTGAGATCTTACTAGCCAAGGTGTTATCTTAGAGATACTGCCTGATGAACTCTATTCAGTCAACGATAGCGCCCTAAATGTAATGGAATATACCTCGACGATGGCACGCTATTATGTTTTTTTAAATAAAAATTGTTATGTTATAAAAGTTACAATATCTGTCACAAAAGCACATAGATTCCTGGTAAGACCTAAGTAGCACAACAATATGCGTTCTGAGGTGTTGATGAACGCTTTCAAACCTTAGTAGATCGACGGCACTCGTGACTCGGACAAAGCCTTCCATTTGTACGATGTATGGACAAAGAACCTCCCTTCATTTTATCACTATGACAGTGAGTGATCTCGGCCGTTTGACTATTTGCACAAACCGATTGACAAGTAAAGCGGGGAAAAAAATATGGTTGACGCATGATTGATCCGATTTCATCCGACACTGCTGGTGACGATATTTATAAAAAGCAACGAGATCAGAGAATTAAGATTTGATGTTAAGTTTCAATCACCTACAAAATGTGTAGCACGTTTTTGAACAGAGTTTAAAAGAGTCAGGAAGGAAACAGATGAAGCACCCCAAACTTGAGTAATTGATATGGAGTGAAATATTCTTTACATCAATTGAGGACTGAGTTTTCTTGGCGCGCTCTTTGCCATCGCCATTATACGATCGTTTTAGAGTAAGTCGATAGAAATTTTGACGCCCAATAAAATTTTTCACATTCATTTGTTTGTCACACACTAATCAAAATATCTTTGGCAAACTCGGTCGTTGATCTGGCAACAATCAATAGCTATGTTTTGGTGGAATTAAAATTAAATTTTTATTTTAGTCACCTCAATCGTCGACTTTTACCAGGCTATAGTTTACATTTATGGCAGCGTCTCTGCGGGTGGGATTTATTCGTTCATGCATTTTTTCCTTTAAAGATAGGAAAACGAACGACTTGTGCAGTGTACTATCATCTGCAAAACTATTTATTGGGTTACTGGTGATTTCATTTGATATATATTAAAATTAGAGTGGTGACAAAACTAAGCCTTGGGGTACTACAGCGTTAGTTAATTTAGACGCAGAAGAAAATCCATCGATGGTTACCGAAATGTATCGGTCGGTGTGAAAATTTTGAATAAACAACACAACTGCGGGCTTAAATACGTACGCTACGCGCTTGCTGATCAGGTTGGCATACCAGATTGGATCAAATGTAAAATGGCAACCAAATTGTAATTAAATTGGAATATATAATTCAAGTTTGCCTTAAACAAAAGAAAATTATTGATTATTTTCCAGTAAACAAATTTTTCATCGCAGCTCAATCTGAGTTGGTACATATTCAGACGTTCTGCTTCGAATATATGTACATACATATGTTTTTGTAGCGTCGGTTTGATTAGCTTTTACATAACTATTATATGATAATGAATTGTTTTTAAACTATATGTTCCTATTTTTTTGTGATCACTTTATATCAATTAACATGTAGTAAATAATTAAATATGAAATATAATGATATAATGAGAATGACAGGCAAATTTCCTTATGCTTTTTTAATTTTTATGGATATAACGTACCATGGTATATAACGTACGCTTACGTCGGTCCCTCGGCCGTACTTTATAAACGAGTTTTACTGTATTTATATGCTCCGGGTTAGTGGCAGTTTTGAGTTCGAGTTGTAAATTCTGCTACTTCAGCACAAATACGGAAATGTACGCGAATTACGTGATTTAAACAGAAATTGAAAAAACAAACAAGTGGAAAAATCGAGACTCTGGTGACCCATTTGGCGAAAGAACTGCGATCAGCACGTTCAACCCCCCTTTCAATCACATACTCTCACACTCTCACACCTCATACACGCTCACACCCTCCCACACACACATGCACACATACACCCATCCCTACAGTCATACACCCAATATGTAAGAGGATTTTACTATATAAAAAAAAGAAAAAAAATAACTTATTATACAATTTAAAAAAAATAACAATGTAAGTCGGCAATCAATATATGACCCAACTTAATATGAATTGTTTATATAATAAATTTCGAAGAACTATATGTTTCATGTCTTGTAAATGAATTAAATAGAATGATATCTAATATAAAAAAAAATATGTAAATTTCATTTACAGGTATCCTAAAGGCTGAGAATAAAATAAAACAAATGTCGGAACTGGAGATAAAAAAATTTTGTAACTATAGTATAAAGCTACGACGATGAATAAGGGGGTCAATGTCTTACAATGTAAACACGACCAAAAATAAAACTTAATAAAAAGTATTAACTCCTGAATTTTAATTGAAGCAAATCTGCCTATGATGACCCAATTATTCGAGCATTTCCTTCAACGACAGTTAAATTTCTGCTTGCAGATCTTTTTGGTATTCAATGGCTCACTTTCCATCTTTGCACATTATAAATTATATTTAGTTTATTAAAAATATTTTTGCAATACCACACGGGTGTAAACCAATGTTAATTACCATGTTCAGCAATAAATCATTAAGTGACTAATTAATTCAGCCATTAATTTAATTCAATCTTGATCATAGATTTTCCAACTGAAACGATATAAAATGCATTTGGTGTGTATTCGGGAGATTCAATTAATAAAAGACATATCATTTCGTTCTACAATTTACACTTCTTGTGCATTTCATTCATCTAGAAGTAGTGCTACACCACAAGATTTCACGATAAATGGATAGTTCAGTTATATTAGTACCCGTAAAAATAAAAACTATTGTAAACTATGATGTGAAACAACTTCTACTGCATCAAATGGATGGATAATAAGTAAATATTTAATTACATTTGGATTTTCTATGATGTTATGCAGAACTATGATTGAGTGGCTGGACAAACAGGCCAACATTCAATTAACCAACAATTAATTCATGCTATCAACTAATTGCTATACCAAACAATATCATGATGATCTAGTTTATCGACAAAAAATACGGTGATAAACTTTTTCTTGAATCTCTGTTCTTTACCGTTGGTATCCTTCTCTATCTTGGCACATTATCTTTACATTCCTTCTATGTGTTGCTTGTAACCATGCCCATTCACGATTCAACCTCAGAAAAACTATCCTAAATTAGAAAGTAAAACATAAAGGTTGCCAAACAAACTAAATGACTTAATCACATAGAACAATGCTCCACGCAAAATTTTAAATACATAAATACGAAGCCTGTAAAAATTGTAAGTTCGATCACCCTCCTATACATATCTCATGCATTCCCACATGCGTACATGCACTCGCGCACCCTTTCTTACATACACACTCTCGCATACATAAATCAAATAAAAGAAAATTAAAGAAAACAACACTCACCACATGGTTATATCCTGAGCTCTCCTCCACGATCCTACTCCTCACTTAATCATAGTACGCCATACATTATCCCGGATTTATCAATTCCATCAGTGACGTTGAGTAATCTAGTCAAGGTCTCCGCACCCAAAACATATTGCAGATTGGTCGTATAACCCAAAATATGACAGTATCCACACAATAATGGTAGAGGCGATAATAATCCCTTTAATTTCTAGTTTCCAGAATGCACGTCAGCTAGGGTAAGTTTGATCTATTTCAAATGCGGACACAATAAATCTATCATAATACAAAGTTTAAAGCCTTTTTGGTTAAGCTTGGCTATACCAAGTTATAATTTATTATCAACAATTGAACTACAATTGCAACCCGTAAATAAATATTTGTATATACAATTTTGACTATAAGTTCAATAAATTAGACGTCACAAATAAAATATTCTTCTTATACATGATATATTTTTAAACACAAATGCAGTTTAATATAATTTAGACTACAAGTTCGATAAATTAAACGGCACAAATAAATTATTGATTTTACACATAATATAATTGCAATTTTTTTTTAATGATTTTGAACACCAGTTCGATAAATTACGTCACAAATAAATTAGTAATTTTATACATAATACAAATGCATTTTTTTATCAACTCGAATACAATTTCGATAAATTATACGTCACAAATAAACTATTGCTTTCACACATAATATAATTGCAATTTTTTTATGATTTCGAATGCCAGTTCGATAAATTACGTTACAAATAATTTAGTAATCTTACACATAATACAAATGCATTTCTTTATGATTTCGAATACAATGTCGATAAATTATGCGACACAGATAAATTATTGATTTTACACACAATATAAATATAATTGCAAATTTTTTTAAATAATTAAATTAGACTAACCACGGCACGAACATATAGAATATTTTATTTTCTTTAGTATTCAAATTGGTGGGAAAAATGGTAAAATTCCACCAGTCCGGATGTTTAAGCGACGTAGGATCTATTTACAGTAGGATCTCGCGAGCAAGAATTATACATATATAGAGGTTATATATATATAAGTATACACATATACACATATAATTATACACATATATAGAGGAAAGAAGAATCGATAATAATAACTATAAGAATTATAACGTCCCGACGACAATTTCCATGCCGATTGCGGGATACAATTTTAGGGTAAGACGAATTGATCAATAGGCACAGCTATTTGAGGTTTGAACAAAATTCGAGCAGTTGGCAGATGGTTTGAGTCCACGGAGCATCTAAATTAGTTTAGTATAACGAAGCTAAGCTGGTGAAAACGCAGTGTGAACCAAAATCAGTGTATTGCACACAAAAATTATTAATTTTATGAGATGAATAAATATGTGTAACGGAAACTATATGAATAGATGATTATAAATTAAGCAAAAAAAGATTGTCTCTCAGTCGATTATAATTCTCAGGAATGACAAAATGGAAAGCTGAATTTTGCATTCATGTTCTCTTTCTTAAATTTAAATGTGAGTTAAGCAGGACAATTTTAATTAGCCTCCACTTAGTATTAATCAGTTTTATTAGTGCGATCTGCCTTAATAAGGCAAACTTCCTAGCAAAACTGAGTTCACGTTTATATACTTGTGATATATGATGAAGCAGAGAATCTACGAATCGGGGAATTTTACAGAACTACGACATCGTTCTCCAGTCTACATAACAACTTTTTTTGTGATGTTTTTAATGTGTTTCTCCCAAGTTAATTTAAAATCAATTGTTAGGCCAAGGTAATTGTAAATTTCAACAGATCAATTACATTATTATGAAGCACAGGTAAATTATTAATTAAATTAGAACATTTAAATAACATGAATTTTGTTTTATTTATATCTATTTTTAAACGAATTGAATTAAGCCATGAATATATCGTCGCTTTAATAATGAAACAACGTATTCGCAAAAGTGTAGTTTCGAGATAATTGGATTTAAAGATTTTTCGATTTTCTGATTTTCGTAAACTCGGCAGCACTATTGAATGAATAAAGATATTGAAAAAAAAATTTCTGCCAATTAACCTTGACTAATTTCCCTACAGCATATTAAAATTTCACATTGGTACCTGCTGGCTTTTCTACCTAAAAAGAGGTGAAAAGTCAATCAGGTACCTTATACGTTATTTCATATTTCATATACGTTATTTCATTTTGCATAAAAGTACGATTAAGTCTAAAACTAATTATTATAAAACTAACGCATAATATTCTTACAATTTTTTATTTATATGAACCGGCATATCATGTAGTAATGAATGATGCTTATACAATATTTTAGATTTACCATTTCGTGTGGCGATCGTAATGTATGTAAAGTATACGACACTGATTTTACCCAAGTTATTATTCTGTAGGAATTGAAATATTGTACATGCATTTACGCTGTTTCAATATTTAACCGAATTAAAATTTGCATGTACGTTAATTAACAATATATTAATTTTCAACCCCAGTTATAAAAAAATTGGAAAATGTTAAAATGCCACTTTATAGACATCCTTATGGGGAATGCAGCGCACCCATTATATAAAAACAACGTATATATGGCATACGTTATTTCATTATTAAAGCGACGATATATTTTCAAAAGATCTTTCCGAATAGCTAAAATTTAGTCAGCATGATTTTTGCAGGCATACATGAACACAGAATCGTCTGCATAGCACTGTGCTTTTCCTTTAAGACAAAAATTGAATACGCCATTAATCATTATATTAAATAAAATTGGTCCCAAAATAGAACCTGGAGATTTAATAAGCTTCATGTCCATGGAGAACGCCAGATTTAATAAGCTTCATGTCACTTTTTGTATCTCCAATTTGCACAAATTGCATACTGTACTATTAGTACAGTACAAAAAATCATTACTTTTGGGACTATTACCATGGCAATTCAATGCAATACAAAAATACCCAAACTAAGGAAAATCATTACTTTAAATCATTACTAAACACTACTACTACCACTACTACTACTACTAAAACTACTTTAAATCATTACTAAAATCATTACTAAACAAAAACTATAATTTGTAGTCCGGTTGGGGAAAAAATTTTTCGTTTTGCTTCAAGAGTTGAAAACGCTGCTTTTTCGTGAGTGAACATTTGTTCAGCACTGATAGCACAGCTCAATTATAGTTATTTATATCGAGAAAACTTAATTTTTTTGGTACATTTAACCAAATTCTTACGGAATTTGTTACCAATTTTTACAATTTTTTATAAATCTTTTATCAGGCACATCAGGCAAAAAAAATTTAATTATAATCTAAATGAACCTCAGTTCAAAGAAAAACAAGTCCTAAAAGAAACACAGCGTTTTACTTTAATATTCAGGTAAATGCTTAATCTAATTTAATGTCCAAAAATATGATCATTTAGATCAAAAAATGTGTACGTGATTGCTTAAAAAGGGAATTTTTATGCATCCCGCGTAGTTTATTTTTTTTTCTCATTCTTTGTTTTATAATTGCAAAACAAGAAATTTTCCATGTATTCCAAAAGAGACAAAAACAAGTTCTTCAACATTCCGCAATCATTCTGAAAGGAAGATTCTAAAATTCTCAGTATCAACAAACATAAGAAATATAACATTTTACGCAACATGAAATACTACACCCTATGGCTATAGTTAATATTTATAATGTTATTATAAATTACAAGTTTTTCTCGTTCTATTTTAATTTTAATTTTGGTTTGTCTATGTACAAAAACAGGAAATATTTTTCTGTACATAAGTCTAAATTTATCTATTTGAATGAGAAGGATGACGTTTTAAAAAAATAAATTGTAATATGTGTATTGTGTATGACAATAATAATAAAGAGAAATATTATTTGTGTTGAGAAATGTACCATAAACAATGGACTCGTCCGTGGTTGATTTAAACCAACTTTTGTTTGTTGTAACAAGATGTGAATTTGTATGATTTCGCAGTATAGTTCTTGTTATATGATATTTAAAGAGAAGTAAACATGCAATAAAAATGTTTTGGTATACATAAGAAAAAATTATTCTGGAATCCGTTGTTAATAAGTAGTGGAACGATTCTGGTCGTAACAAAATGTCAAAAAACTTAGTTAGTTGTTAATGCTAATGTATACATGACAATGAGGTAAATATGGCCGAGCTGAATTTCATCGCGCATTCTTGTATGGGTACCACAACAAAACAAGTACTACATTCTCTTCGAGAAGGATGGGCAATACAATAATATAGAGAGTGACTTTTCAAATATCGTTTTTCGATTATTGCCAGAGATGCCATTAAACATTCAATAAGATTGGCAAACGCTTCAATCAACCATTATATTCACACTACAAATGGGAATCGGAAAAAGACCGCAGAGTGTACGCAGCAAATGATTTGACAACCATTGCCGTCAAAGCATTGAAAACAAACAAACCCAGCTAGACAAATAGTTTTCAGAGAATCTTCGAAGCTCTCAAACTGATTTTCTGTTCTAATCTAACAGCCTAAACCCCAACCTTACCATTTAAGTGTAAATTTTTCTAGCATTAACGCGAAATAATAATGGCGAAATCTTTATAGTCAACTCAACAGTGCATTTGTGTTTCTGTGCTAAAACATCGCTATTACAGATGAACCACACATCCAGACAAAATTTTTGTAATTTTTCGTCTGTGGGATGAATTTCAAAAACTTATTTTGATTTTAATAAATCTTAATGATTGCAAAAATTATTAAAATTATGATACCTGTGGGTAGGAGTTAATTGTTGTTCTACCTCGTTTTGTGGTAGCAAAACAAAACTGCAAAGAAGTAAAATTTATATCTTTTGTCCAATACATAAAAATAACATATTTTGCACAAAAATTTCGATTTGTAATTTTCTTTTTGTGGCTGCATAGTGCATATAAATTTAAATAGGTGATACTTTTAAATTTAAATAGGTGATCTACAATCTATGTTACAAAAAAAACAAAGAAGGGGGAGCTTGAATTCTGGATTTGGACAAAGGGTTGAGGCTTCTAAGCAGCTTATCTGTACATTTTAAATATTCCCTGCATCGTCTTTCTTTTTAAAATAGTTCATTACATAAAGACCAGTAAAAGCAAGAAAACCCTTTAAAAGTTAGCTTTAATAATTTTCAGTTTTAAATTTTTTCATAATGAATTCCACTATATATTTTTGAAGAGCTTTTTGCAGAGTACAAACTCTCTTATACCTCGTGGTTTTTGTTACAGAAATCGATTAAAATTGCATCTTGTGGTGCTCTTTTTACTTCATCCTTTCGACAAAACAAACGCATGCGCCTTTTCATCTGAAGCTACAAAAACTTTCCTCTCAAATCTTTTTGCTATTATTTTTTACGTACAACTTTCTCTATTTAGATTCCACATTTATAAATAGATTAAGAAAAAGCCAATAGTCCTTAAATATATTGTGCATATATTATTTTATGTATAAAATGCACTTTAAAGCTTTGAATATATGTATAATGTAGAATATAAGCTTATCACTTTGCATTAGCGATTATGCGATAGTATCCTATCTTTGCTACAATATATGTTTAATGCAATAAATATAGTTAAGTGTTTTGTTTATATAAAAATAGTTGTAGGATTTATTATTATACAACCATAGAATATGGGTTGAAAATGTCAGTTGCGTGAATCAATTATTTTAATAAAAAAAAACTCAATGACCTACTTTTATTGGATCGTTATTTTCAATGTACCAAACCGATTTATGTATCGCGAGTTGAATTGCTCTTGTTTTCAGATAGTGAAAAATTGATGACGTACAAGCATTTTTTATATTGTTTTGATATATTTATTATTCTGTGTTTATATTAAAGAAAATGTAAAGGATGTGGTATTATGTTTCTTCGAAAAAAAAAGAAAAAATAAGAAGATGGGAATCAATTATTTTAAGAGTCTTTAATGAAGATTAATTGGATTGTTAGAAGCATTAATAGAATTATTGATTATATTTTATGAGAGAAACAGTTTCAAAAAATTAAATTTTTAGATATTGATTTTTTCTTTTCAATCAGAATTCAGAATAGATGTACTTTATTTCGGGTGTTAAATGTTGATTGAAACTTACGTGTTAATAATGGTCAAAATGGTGAAGAAGTATGAAAATAATTTGGGGGCATAAATATTCTTAAACTACTTGAAAAACTCCGAGTCTATTATGGCAATGATTGCAACAACGTTCAATTCTGTTCTATTCATAACTATATTCACTTTCTTCTGTTTAAGTGCTAGCCGCTGTTGTAGTTGAACTTGCTAATTTATGGTAGCATGGTTTTGTGATGCGGTACTGTTGAAGCTGCAAGGTTTCACGCATTTGCATATTCACATAGTCTTGACCTATCGTTTAAGAGGTCACTTGAAAACCAAAAGTAAAAATTAAATTGGATATTTAGCACGATTTTTAGTAGAAAATTTATAGGATCCAATGGAACCCCACCAAATAGCCGCTAAAATGTGAGAACAAAAAAGAATGAGTTCCAAGTTCCAAGAACATGTATTTTAATATTCTTAATTTGGGATTTAATTTTTATGAAAAAATTTTAATATTTTCGTCCACAATTAGCATTTTTCGTAAAAATTTGGCCAATGGCACCATTTTATGAGAAATCATCCAAAATTAAATTTTAATCTGTTAATCTGTACTTTGTTTTATCTACTTTAACCTAAGTATAATTAAAATTATGTTGCCTTAAATAAATGCCCATTTTTGGGCATGAAAAAAAATTAATTTTTGCTTTTTTTTGACATTTTACCATATATACGATATTATTTATGCTAATTATCATATATTTTGCATAAAAGTGAAATATGCGATTCAAATTAATAAAAAATATTTTTTTTAATTATACATAACCTGCAAAACTCTTTTTTTTCTTGCAATGCCCTGGTAATTGCTTTTGGTAAATATTTAAAATGTTATTACAATTATTGTAAATATTTGATATAAGATTTTGAAAAAATGTAATATTCAATTTCTTTTAAACATTTTTTATTAACATATAAAATACACAGCAAAAATAATTTTACGCCAATTATGTTTTCAATTGAAAAAAATATGGAGGGGCTGAAATCTCACAGCTCTGAGATATCAAGACTTCGGTCTGGGTTAAGGATTTTGATATAGTTTTCGGCAAAAAACTTTTATGAGGACATGGTTTTTAGTTTGGGGCAGCGATGTGTATCAAACATAACTCTTTGTTAAAGTACAAGTATTTTTTGCAATCTCTGTTTAGAAATTTATTACAAAACTAACACGAAACATCAATACGATGCCGGGAAATTATAACAGATCATAAATTAACATAATTTAGTTAAAAGATGATACACTCAGCAAACTCCTCAAAAACCTCTCCATTTAGCGTTTCGAGAAAATATTACAAAATCACAAATTCATATTTCTTTGAAAATTCCAAAAATATTGTAAAAATTAAATAAAATCAAACTTTTTTCAAAATTCTAAAAATATTCCAAAAATTATTACAAAATCAAAGATTAAACTTTGTTCAAAAATTCTGAAAATATTGCAAAAATTATACAAAATCAAAAATTGAAACTTTTTTCAAAATTCCAAAAATATTCCAAAAATTAGAATAAAATCAAATATTTAAACTTTTCCTAAAATATTCTAAAAATTGGAATAAAATCAAATATTTAAACTTTTTCTAAATTCTAATAAAAATTCAAAAATTAAAACTTTTTCCAAAACTCTAAAAATATTGCAAAAACTATAACAATATCAAAAATTGAAACTTTTTCCAAAATTATAAAAATTATAATAAAATCAAAAATTAAAAATTTTTCAAAATTCTAAGAATATTCCAAAAATTCTTACAAAATCAAAACTTAAAACTTTTTCCGAAATTCTAAAAATTTCAAAAACTAAAACAAATTCATAAATGTCCATGTCCAATTTCATTTTCATTTAAATTTACAGAAACTATTCAAAAACCTTCAATTTAGCGATTCGAGAAAATATTACAAAATCACAAACTCATATTTCTTTCAAAATTCCAAAAATATTGTGAAAATCATAAAAAAATCAAACTTTTTTCAAAATTCCAAAAATATTCCAAAAATTCTTAAAAAATCAAAAATTAAAACTTTTTCCGAAATTCTAAAAATATTGCAAAAATTATTACAAAATCAAATATACAAACTTTTTTCAAAATTCCAAAAATATTTCAAAAACTATAACAAATTCAAAAATTTCCATGTCCAATTTCATTTTCAAATACATTTACGTCATAAAAACAGCTACATTTTTTCCCCAGAAAATTGGCTAAAAAAATCAATGAAATCAATTTTTTGACAAACTTCTCTATAATAATAATATATTTTCATGTTATACAAATTATTAATTTTATTTTTTTCCAAAAAATTGGGTAAAAAAATAAATAAAAATCTTTCTTTTGACACACTTGACAACATGTTTTTGATAAAATTATAATGCAATAATCTAGATTTTGGTCTCACATACCAATCCCGACCTTCAAGATTTCTTTAAATTTAATGTTCCTACTCGTAATCACTTAAAATGAACGTTTTTTAAGCAAAAAATATGCAAATTTCCTTGTTTTGACACACTTGACGATTTTTTGACACACTTCCTAGTTATCGAACATAGCGTCCTTTCGGCTCTTTTCACTGAGTAAGCCTATTTTTAGACAAAAAAAATTTTCAAATCCGTCAAGCGGTTTTCTAGATTTCGTCGGTTGTGACGGCCGGCCGGCCGGCAGACAGACATACATTTTTTTTTTGGTTTTTTAAAATCAGTAGGTCCTAAAACGTTGAGAAATGTCAAAAAAGTGGGGTTAGAATTTCACTTTGAGCTCATGAATGTAATACTTAGGTTTAGGTCTTTCAGACCGAAGTAATTCTATTCTACAATTTTCCTTTTTTTACTGTTATTAGTTTCGTGTAAATCAGTATTGTTTATATCATCATGAGATAGAAATATATCTTCTTCTATTTCAACAACTGGTTCGTACATGCAATAAGAATGAGTTTCGGAAATTTCCCTTGAAGTATCTACAATGGCATCACTTTCAAAATAGTCACTACTGCTATAATTTTCATCCTCATTATCATAATTGTTCATTTCAATATTTTCTTCTTCATCGCTTTCATCGACATTATTTTCTTCGGCATCATCTTCTATTAATTCAGTAGGAATATTTGAACAATTTAAGCTTTTACATAATACACATAAGGGCTGCAAAACTTGCCACTTGACCTACATTAACAATAGGTACGTTTACAACCAGTCCTAGAAGAACATTTAATATGTTGTAATAAAACATCTGGTACAACTTCTTTTGTTGTCGTAATTGGCATTAAGCCATCTTCAGACTGTCTCCAACCAAATTCTAATGGATTTAAATCATCTGTATCAAGCCATGTGTGAATTTGAAAATAAACTCGTAACGAATGTTGATACAGTGCTTCATGTGTTGGCGGGAGCATGGACAATTTACATGGAACAAATCTTTTAATACTAACTGTTTTTTGAAATAATATCTACCTCATCATGCTTAATGCCTTATTTTCTGTTGGTAGAAATCCATAAAGCGGTCTAATACAAACTTCTCCTGCAGTTTTTAAGAATTCTTTTGCAGAATTCGCATTTTCCTCAATTTTTTATATTCCTCAATTTTTTCCATTCCCTCAATTTTTATAAATTTGCAAGAAAATCCAAAAAATTAGGCTTAGATAACAAAAAATAAAAAAGACTAAAAATTAATTAAAAAAAAACACGTTGTACTAGGAATCTCTCCACTATGTTCGAAATAAACGGTATGTACCGACAAGACCCGATGAGGCCCGATATAAATTAGGTATGTATAGATATCGATTTTTTGTATACATAAATTTCTATAATATTTAAAATTTAAAAAAACAAAAATTATTTTAAGTGCAAACAGTTTAACTTATTCGGTATACATTTATTTATTTTTACTCTGAAAATTATTTATTGTTATAATATATTGTAAATTGAAAACTTGTTTTTATTTTAAACAAATTTATTTTACTATTATATAGCACGTGTTCCTGAGTACGACAATGATTACTCAATATATACAATTTTATAATTTTTTATTTATTAAAAATATTATTGAGCAATTTCACACAAGTTCAGCAAATTTTTGGGAAATTTTGACTTGACCCTTTTTAATTTTGATTATTTTTTGTTTATAGATAGTCTTTCATAAATAAAAAATATAAGTTCTCTTAGATTTTTTTTTTCGACCAGGAGTTTTCAAAGGGTGCCCCTCAATTTTTTGTTGTTATTTTGTGATGTGAGTGCATTTTGACGAGCGATTGTAGAAAAACTACTTAATCGATTTTCATAAATGATATGTCATTGAATAGGTATTAGAACAAAGTTTTTAAAAATGTACACTGTTAGTTTTTTGAAATAATTTTTAACGGTGTAACATAAGAAAAAAACGGTGTAACATAAGAAAAGATGGCGCTCCACCTTTTTTTTTAAACTAAATTGAAGCTTATTTTATATCTAGCCACTTGTGAAAGCTAAGGACATGCATTATTTTTTGTTTTAAAGATAAATTTCGTTGTGCATATGACTGTCGGGATCAGTTTTTTTTTGTTCTGAAGGAAAATTATAAAAATGGCGTTATAAACTAAAAGATTTTTTTATGTTAAATATCAAATATTTTATTATGAAATGAACAACTTCTGATACAAATTCTGTGTTGGAAAAGGGAAAAAAAGGGAAAAAAACTTTCAACAAATCACTAGAAAAATTTGCAAATTTCAACGTTTTTATACAAGAAATTTGCCCTGTCCAACAATTACACGAAAATGGAATACGGATTTTACTAGCGATATACAATGCTCCAAAATCTGAGGATAATATCGATCATCTTCGATATACTCAGTTCATTAAATCTACAAAACGCCTGTCCAGTTATGTAATCTTCCATCGACAACTGCAGCAGCCCATCAACATATAAACCGTGTCTATTGCCAAGTTCAAAAATGGTTAAGATTTGATTTAGAACCCCAAAAATGGTGTTGGGTGCTCCAAAATGACTTCTTGGAGCCAATGACAACAAAATTACCACCAGCTCCTGATGAATTACTTAATACTCTATTTTGTAATTGTAAGAATGAATGTATTCCACGGTGTAGAAAATCGGGGTTGCAATGCAATTTAGCTTGTGGTCATTGTAACAGACAAGCTTGCCTCAATGCTGTTTCATTGCAAGGTGAATATGAGGAAGAGAATGGAAACCCTGAAATTCTGGAAGGTCTAGAAACAACCATTCAGGGTAACGAAGATGATGATAATGAAACAGAGATTTTCGAACCTCCAGAAGATGACGAAGAAGAAGAAGAATAACTTTCTAGTTAGAAATTTACAATAATAAATATAAGAACTGAATCTAAATAATTATGGTGCAAATTATGAAACTTTTTGCAATCCATACAATTTTAGAGCGATCTAGTTTCGAACCAATGAGAAAATTTTTAAACTTTAAAAAAGTTTATCATTCTCATCAGGGCTAGCCGACTAGATAAACTCTACCAAAAAATGTCACCGCTAATGAATATAAACCAAAAATTAGGTTACAACTCTAGCGAAGTGTAAAAACAAAAAATTTACATAAACATACATTTAATAAATTCAGGTTTAGTCAATTAATTTCTCTTGTGATGATGAGAATGATAAACTTTTTTATAGTTTAAAAATTTCTCATTGGTTCGAAACTAGATCGCTCTAAAATTGTATTGATTGCAAAAAGTTTCATAACTTGCACCATAATTTTTTAGATTCAGTTCTTATATTATTCTTGATGGGAGATTTTCCATCGGGGTGATGTTATATCACAAATAATTTACTGAATTAACAATAATAAAGATAAAATTAAATTATATTAACTCGTTTTACTTTTACCTAAAATTTACTTTGTATAAATTAATATGCCCTAACAATAAAATGTAAATTCAGTTACAAAAATATCTATTTCATAAAATTATATTCTTTAATTCATTCTATACAACTTTATGATAATTAGACTTTTAAATCATTCAATGATTCATCAAATTCATTAGGTGATTTCGTCTAATATGTTTAAATAAAACAGAAAAACTTTTTCGCAAAAGCCATGAATTATTAAATGTATTAAACTTTAATCATTTAAATAAATTAAATGAATTCTTAAATTAAGTTCGATGGCTAAAATAAAAAATTCAATCAGTTACTTTATATGAATCAATGAATATTTCGATGGATTTGTAAATATTTTTTTTTGTCTTGTTCTTATTATCTTATATCTAAAAACCTATACATTTTAAAAATCAAAACTTAAAATCTACTTTCAATAAATTAGAATATACAATAAGTAATTCATTTAACGAATTTTTAAGTACACAAAGTAAGTATTATTAAATAAATATATAAAAAATATTTTAAATGTTATTAAATACAATATATTAACTGATAAATAACAGGTCGTTCAATAAGTCCGTAGGATAAGTAAGAAAAAAACAACATTTTGACAAAACTCGATTTTTTTATTCAACATAGTTGCCTTCGAGGGCGATACAACGAGTATAGCGATTTTCCAACTTTTCTAGCACTTTTATAGTACGATTTCTCTCTCTCGTCAAAATAGACCTCAGTTTCAGCGATTACTTCATCATTGGACTTAAATTTCTTTCCAGCAAGCATTCTCTTGAGATCTAATAATACAAAATATTCAAAATTTAAGGCAGCATTCACAGATATTCACGGTTGACCTTGCATTACTGTGCGTATGACTGAACTATGACCCTCTATCTCAAAAACGGTTAAGCGCATGATAGAACAGTTCATGTAAAATTGGTCGCAAATTTTATTCTCTACAATATTAATAATCGATGTTAACATCATTGGAGCAATAGAAACCGAGATAATCACGAAAAACTTCTTTTTGGTACCTTTGACCTTGAATAACTTACGACGCAGACACGAGATTTTATGAGACTTTTGAGACAACTTATAGAACGCCAAAATGAACGTATATACAAAATTTCAGCTTATTATCTCACATTCCGAGGTTAATCGCTAAAATGACTGGACTAATAGGACAATAATTGACAAAGTGTCACGCATTGACTTAACCTCGATTGGAAACAATCAATAATGACTATACACAAGAGTGTCATAGGATGCTAGAATTAGAATAGAAATATTCCCTATTGCCATTCTATGAATTCACAAAAAGTAA
>OY856187.1:308482779-308547279 GCA_963693315.1 Diogma glabrata | reverse complement strand
TCCGAAATTCCGAGATGAAGCACGTTGCAATAGGTAGATTTTCATATGAAATCTACCTAAAAGAATTAATATTTTGGCATCAATTTGAATAGTATTGTTGAACATTTTGAATAATTAAGTGTGGGATTAGTGATTCGTTGTTTTGTTTTAAATCCATCCGTTCGAATGTTTTGTTTTAAATCCATTCACTAATTTTATTTATATTACAAAAAAAATAATATATATAGTCCCTGGGCTGGCGCTGATTTCATGTGACACATATTTTATACTTCGTAAAGCGCCTGTCCTTGATGAGCCCGAAAACATTTGTTCTGCGATTTTTCTTAAATCGGTCGCTTTTGCGTTCGGCAAGCTCTGAAAAATGCTGAATGCCCGCGATCTTGTAAATTTGCTACCACATTTTTTTTTAACCTGGGGGGGTTGAAAATTTGATTTAGAACAAGAGAGTAAGCTTGTCCGACCAAAATGTGTCTGATATTGTCGAGTCCGACAACTGACATTTTGGCTTGGGTTGTCGGACTAGACAATATCAGACAAATTTTTGTCGGACAAGGTTACCCTTGTGTTCTAAATAAAATTTCAAACCATCATAGTTAAAAAACAAAAATTTACAAAATCACGGGCAATTGGCATTTTTCGGAGCCTGCCGAACGCAATAGCGGCCGATTTGAGAAAAATCGCAGAACAAATGTTTTCGGGCTCGTCAAAGACAGGCGCCTCACGAAGTATAAAATATGTGGTAATCATCACATGAAATCGGCGCCGGCCCAGGAACTAATGCCTACGTCAGAGATTGCTAGAACTACTTTACTATATCGCTTCTTTTTAGGCCATAAACTTATACAATATGATTTTGTTGTAAAATCCAAATTTCACATATCTAACAAATGCAATTATTACTTCGGTCTGAAAGACCTAAGTATTACATTCATGAGCCAAAAGTGAAATTCTTACCCCCACTTTTTTTGGCATTTCTGGACGTTTTAGGACCTACTGATTCTAAAAAAGCAAAAAAAAAAAATGTATGTCTGTCTGTCGGCCGGCCGCCGTCACAACCGACGAAATCTAGAAAACCGCTGTACAGATTTGAAAAATTTTTTTTCTAAAAATAGGTTTACTTAAAAGGAAGAGCCGAAAGGACGATGTGTTCGATAACTGTACCGGAAGTGATTCAAAAAAATCGAAAAGGTGTCAAAACAAGGATATTTGCATATTTTTTGCTTAAAAAACGTTCATTTTAAGTGATTGCGAGTAGCAACATTGAATTTAGAGAAATCTTGATGGTCGGGATTGGTATGTGAGACCAAAATCTAGATTATTGCATTATAAGTTTGTCAAAAAAATGTTGTCAAGTGTGTCAAAAGAAAGATTTTTATTTATTTTTTTACCTAATTTTTTGGAAAAAAAATAAAATTAATTGTTTGTTTGAAATGAAGTTTTATTATTATTATTGAGAATTATGGCATTATAAGTTTGACAAAAAAATGTTGTCAAGTGTGTCAAAAGAAAGACTTTGATTTATTTTTTTACCTAATTTTTTGGAAAAAATATAAAATAATTGTTTGTTTGAAATGAAGTTTTATTATTATTATTGAGAATTATGGCATTATAAGTTTGTCAAAAAAGTGTTGTCAAGTGTGTCAAAAGAAAGATTTTTATTTATTTTTTTACCCAATTTTTTGGAAATAAAATTGTTTGTTTGAAATGAAATTTTATTATTATTATTGAGAATTATGGCATTATAAGTTTGTCAACAAAATGTTGTCAAGTGTGTCAAAAGATTTTTATTTAGTTTTTTACCCAATTTTTTGGAAAAAAAATAAATTGTTTGTTTGAAATGAAATTTTATTATTATTATTGAGAATTATGGCATTATAAGTTTGTCAAAAAATGATGTCAAGTGTGTCAAAAGAAAGGTTTTTATTTATTTTTTACCCAATTTTTTTAGAAAAAAATAAAATTAATAGTTCGTATGACATGATATTTTATTATTATTATAGAGAATTATGGCATTATAAGTTTGTCAAAAAATAATGTCAAGTGTGTCAAAAAATGATTTCATTTATTTTTTTAGCCAATTTTTTGGAAGAAAATGTAGCTGTTTTTATGACGTAAATGTAATTTATTTTTTTACCTAATTTTTTGGAAAAAATATAAAATAATTGTTTGTTTGAAATGAAGTTTTATTATTATTATTGAGAATTATGGCATTATAAGTTTGTCAAAAAAGTGTTGTCAAGTGTGTCAAAAGAAAGATTTTTATTTATTTTTTTACCCAATTTTTTGGAAATAAAATTGTTTGTTTGAAATGAAATTTTATTATTATTATTGAGAATTATGGCATTATAAGTTTGTCAACAAAATGTTGTCAAGTGTGTCAAAAGATTTTTATTTAGTTTTTTACCCAATTTTTTGGAAAAAAAATAAATTGTTTGTTTGAAATGAAATTTTATTATTATTATTGAGAATTATGGCATTATAAGTTTGTCAAAAAATGATGTCAAGTGTGTCAAAAGAAAGGTTTTTATTTATTTTTTACCCAATTTTTTTAGAAAAAAATAAAATTAATAGTTCGTATGACATGATATTTTATTATTATTATAGAGAATTATGGCATTATAAGTTTGTCAAAAAATAATGTCAAGTGTGTCAAAAAATGATTTCATTTATTTTTTTAGCCAATTTTTTGGAAGAAAATGTAGCTGTTTTTATGACGTAAATGTAATTTAAAATGAAATTGAACATGGAAATTTTTGAATTTGTTATAGTTTTGGAAATATTTTTGGAATTTTGAAAAAGTTTGTATATTTGATTTTGTAATCATTTTACAATATTTTTAGAATTTCGGCAAAAGTTTTAATTTTTGATTTTGTAAGAATTTTTGGAATATTTTTAGAATTTTGGAAAATTTTTAATTTTTGATATTATTATAATTTTTGGAATTTTGAAAAAATTTTCAATTTTTGATTTTGTAATAATTTTTGCAATATATTTAGAATGTTGGAAAAAGTTTGAATTTTTAATAAATTTTTGAAATATTATTGGAATTTAGAAAAAATTTAAATATTTGATATTATTCTAATTTTTGGAATATTTTTGAAATTTTAAAAAAGTTTGGTTTTATTTAATTTAACAATATTTTTGGAATTTTGATTATAATTTTCCGGCAACGTATTGATGTTTCGTGTTAGTTTTGTAATAAATTTTTAAACAGAGATAAAAAATACTAGTACTTTAACAAAGAGTTATGTTTGATATATGTACATCGCTGCCCAAAACTAAAAATAATGTCCTCATAAAAGTTTTTTGCCGAAAACTATATCAAAATCCTTAACCCAGACCGAAGTCTTGATATCTCAGAGCTTTGAGATTTCAGCCCCTCCATATTTTTTCTATGATTTTTTCTGTGTGTTGTAAAAACAATTTAAATTTTTAAGTGACATAATTTAAAAAAATTTTTTGATGCATTTAATAATAAAAATATGTCCAAAAACTAAAGTTAGATAAATATAAAATGAGTTTTTGTAGTTCTACAAAAATTTAATTAAGATGAGAGGACTCCAACTCATAATACCCATAAAAAATAGTATTGGAAAATACACAAAAAGAAATTCTAAACCAAAAAATTTCATTAAATTTATTTCAAACTTCGTTATTCAGGGTAAGTAATGTCAACTTAAATAAAATTCTTGAACTAAGTACAAGTAAGATAAAATAAATTTTAATTAAATAAAATAACTTTTTGAATTTTAAGTCAAATTGACCCATTTCGTTTTTCGCTCGTTTACGAAAATTTTCTTAAAAGTAAAGATTTATTTCTTAATCCTTTTTATTATTTTCAATGTTTTTTCCTTTTTTCAGTTTGATTATTTATTATTGTTTTTAGAACTTTATGCTTACCATTAAGAATTAAAGTTTCTGGTGAAAATTAAAATGTTTATGTGCTCGTATGTTGATGTATAGATAGTGAACGAAAATTTGTTAGGAAATTTATATGAAACTTTTAGTATACAAGTTTTATGTTTAAGGATCACACTTTAATATATTAAAAATTTTTAATGTGCAAATGTTTTTCCTTTGAATATTCAACTTTATTTAGGGTGGCTAGTAAATGTCGAGCGTTTTTTTTTTTTAATAAAATGTGTTGTGTAGTAGGCATTACAATATGTGTCACAACAACACATAAAAACCTTTTAAGACCAAGGTCCCACAACAACATACGTTCTAAGGATGTTAATGGACGCAAATCTTTATTTTTTGTTTTTTTAAAATATTTTTTGTTACATAATTGATAACTAAACAATAAATCCTATCACATATAAAATATGACGTAGGCCAATATTTCGTGATAGGATTGGGAAAACAAAAATAAAATAAGAGATAAAAAGCAAATTTGTTTTAAAAATTTGCAGGAACAAAACTAAAATGGGTTTGCCAATAGTCCAGCTAATAGTATAATCCTTGACTATGGGACGCAGTATCTTTCTCAATGATTAAAGCTCAGATATATAGTTATATGAAGACTTGTTTCTTCGAGCAAGCTACAGCGTGCCACCATCAAGGAATATTCATTAGCTAAGATTGAGAGTGCTACAGTTGACTGAATACAGTTCATCCTTAGTTATAATGATTTTATATATCTACGTTTAATTAAAATCCATATGAACGGTAATTATTTTATTGCCGTACTACCTTAACAATTAAATGTAGGTCAAGTTTAACATCATTAGAAATTTTATTATCATTACAATAAACAGGTAAACAAACATTTTAAGCTATAATGACGATATTTCTTATTTTGGAGTCGCTTAGCATCCAGGTTCAGGTTCAGCAGCATACTAGTAGTATAGATCTTTTGAATTGGTCTCTTAAGCATTTCGGTTTTTGTTTTAATCGTTACGACCGCCACTAACTTGTCTTACCCTATATGTAACTGAAAAACACAACCGATCAACCATTTATTTAGAGAAAGATTGTCGTCCTTAATTAAAACAATGTTATCAATCTCAAAGTTGTTGTTCTTTTGTTGCCATTTTGATCATTGATGGAATGCTGTTAAATTTTCACGATGCTAGCGCGACCAAAAATGCTAAGTCATATGCTGTACCATTTGCTATCATGATAATATTGAAATTTTGTTGTTATTTAAGTCTGACTGGAACTAATGTGTTGGCGTGACCTAGCAAAAATTACGATGGGGTGAGTGTATCGATGTCATCATTTGTATTATTCTCACAGAGTGGCCTGGAGTTCATAAAAGATTTTGTTTGTGAGAAAGGCTTTGACATTTCTTCGTATGTTAGTATTTGACTGTCAAGTATCCGTTTCATATGATATTTTGTTGCCTTGTCCGCAGCTTCACATAGACCTTCGAAGTGAGGACCTCCTGGAGGGTTGAAATGCCATTTTATATTTTCACTTAAAAGAGAATTAGTAATTTGATTAGTATTTTATAAACATAAATAACTTTAAATAATATTTTATTTTAAAAATTCTTGTTTTTATTTCGCAAATATTTTTTTGTTTAATATATTATTATTTATTTTAAAATTATAATGAATATATTAATAAAAATATCTCAATCGATTTCGGTTTTATTCACCTATTTTTAAGAGAATTAATATAGGAAAAACAGTACATATATAGTAAAAGTGAAACAAAATAATTTGTTATGTCACTTCGGAAGGCACTAAGAAAAGCATATGTTGTTAGTTCGCTAATCAGTTCAATGTGCGCTGCCTTTATGCTTGAACACGCAAAAATATTCCCTTTAGTTTTAAAAAAGGTTTTGAATACGTTACTCTAACTGCCGGTAGATCTCTCGTCATTTGCTGTTTCGAGGTATTTTAGTATCGTGTAGATGTGACACACACTGAAAAAAAACTGAAGTTAATGACAACCTCATCTCGAAGTTGGCAGTTGATTATTCATGCAAAGAAAAATTATTTGCAAACAATTTCACTGTGATTGGGACAACTACACGATAAAATTTTCCTAACAACAGAATGAGGTTTATTTAAAATATAAAGTGTTATATCCAATATAACAGTAGTTGAATAAAGCTAATAACTATTTCCCTGAAAAAAAAAAAACTTTCTTTGGCCTTATATCATGAATTTTTCATTTTAAAGTTTAAGTATTTGAGATTAATTGAACTATATTTTATTTTCACATAAATATTTCGTGTGGTTGTCTCAACTTCATCGATTTATAATTGTAGAGTTGTTGAAGCAATTTCGTAGTTTGATTCGCCATATGTAACCACACAGTGAGGTTGAGACAATTGCATTTCGATTGGACATGGTTTTTCAGTGCAGTTATGTATAATTTTGTAATTATCTTCTAATTATCCAATATCTTTGCTTGAGGGTGTTAATTAATAATAATGAAATGACCCAGTGGGTTAATATTTCAGATGTTGTTCTTCAACAATCTTTGTTGATAGTTGGCTTTTTTCACTTAAAATAATTGGATGTTTGACTTCAAAGGAAGCTTCGTATATATATCTTGTTTTCATCGATTATTGGCTTCAAACTTTTCAGTTTGCAAGCATTTTAAAAATTCCCATATTGATAGCCCTAATATCAAGCTGAAAATCTTCGTTTTGGCTTTAACGTATCAGTTGGTAGGTAGATATTTTTATATCACTTTTTGTTGGCCGTAGTGAATGATTTGCAGATGAATTCACTATATTTCGGCCATTGTAAATGAATCGGTTGATCAAATACTATATTCGGACCGTTTTGAAAAAGCCCGGACCATTTGAAAAAGATTGAAAGGTCCACTATGAGTTATCCTTGCGAAGCCCAGCTGGTCCATGGCACCAGAATAAACAATTAATCAAGTCGTACGCCATTATATCAAGCAACGCATAATCTGCAGTGCTATCTTCTGAATAAACATGATGCCACTGAGTTAGCAATAATACTACCGAAATCTCATTTGTGGGATTTGTAAAGAAGGTGTTTTATTTTCGTGGATATGACGAGACACATGACCGGACTATAGTTGACAGGAAGAAAGATTAAATGCTTCCTTGGTTATCATCAGTAGTTTTGCCAGCAGCGTTACTGAACATAATTCCAGTCGTGGGATGCAATATGTCCAAAAAGGACTACCTTCGTTTTTGCTGAAATTAATTTCACCACTATCGCTTCATCTTCCTTATTGTCCTATACAATACACCACATCGAAATATGTATAAGTATATTTTGATGCATCTGCAAATCCATGCCACTCAATGGAATTGTTCTATATGTGGAGCAATTCTTCGGCAAACTTCGGCAACGACTGTAGCTAATTATGGAGCACTGCAGTTCACACACATAAGTGACAGTTATGGAGTCGATAATCTTGGATAGGCTGTGAAGATGCTTCTTGCCAAACAATTTGTTGGAAGTTTATATCGCGTCGATTCAGTAATATATGACGGTACATTTTCTTTACGTCCTCCGTGAATACATTTTTGTATGTTCTAAATCTTTGTAAGATATTTACTAGTGATTTTTGTATGGTAGAACCAATGATTAGGTAAACATTTAAAGTTTAACCCATTATTGACTTCGCCGTCGCATCAAACACAACACGTCATTTAGTGGTTATACTGGCGTGCTTTATCACTCCATTATGCAGAAGATTACACAATTCTTTTGGATGTACTTCAGTTTCAGGATCTGGAATGAGCTCCATTTGATTAAGAGACTCATTTTCTCTCATAAATGATACATAAGCATCATGAAATTCAATATTCTACTCAAATCGAGCTTTCGTTTTATTCAACTTTTTTATTGTTAATCATTTTAACTATTGCCTACTTTCCTGTCCCTTGATTTATGTCTACTTATTGTCCCGAATAATATTTCTTCGTCAATACACATCTTAACTCTGGAAAGTTGCTCAATTTCCCAGAACCTTCTTAAGAATTTATCAAGATCGATTTCAAACCGACCACCTTCTATATTGAAGTTCTTTGTTCTTAATTATAGGAGACCTCTCTAGCAATGACTCAACAATATATATATATATATATATATATATATATATATATATATATATATATATATATATATATATATATATATATATATATATATATATATATATATATATATATATATATATATATATATATATATATATATATATATATATATATATATATATATATATATATATATATATATATATATATATATATATATATATATATATATATATATATATATATATATATATATATATATATATATATATATATATATATATATATATATATATATATATATAAATATATATATATATATATATATATATATATATATATATATATATATATATATATATATATATATATATATATATATATATATATATATATTCGTTTGCGCAATTAGAGTACTGTCGTGAGCTACAGTTTTCCTTGGAAAAAGCATTTTTAAAAATTGATTGATTCCGATCAATAGGAACAAGTGAACGTGACCTCTATACTTAGGCCATACTGAACTTGAAGCAACACCTTTAATAGATTTTTTGCATATGTTCTAGGAAGTGGTTAACTGTGACATTGAATGTTAAAGCTCAGCACGCTAAAAATTCCCTATATGGAATACTTTATTTTGATCAGTATTGTTTAAAAAGGCCATCTAGAATATCTACTGACGTTGAATCTGAGGTTGAAGCCAAGTTTGATGAAGTTTCAATGATCTTTTGGAGTTTAGGATTGCTGGTACTCGGATTAGACATAGCTAGCATTGTTGCGTCTTGAGATTTGTCTTCCTCGTTCAAGGGTAATAGGTGTCTTCTCTTGATACAAGTTAGACATTTTCGGTTAACCTTGCACCTAAAAACTTAATGCATATCATCTAGACAGTTGAAATATCTATCGAGTTGCTTTATTAACTCTTTCCTATCACTAATTTTCATTGCCCAAAATTTCTCGAATTTCTAAATTTTATGCGAGTTGGAACAAATTGGACAATCACCGTTGCTAGATACATGCATGGTTTTTATTAGACGTTTTTTAGAACTTGAATTCGGAGAAGTCCTTTAACTTCCCGTCACATCTTCCAAAGTATCCTCCCTCATTGTTAGGAATGTAGTTAAACTATTTATTGTTGGATAGAGTGTATTATCTATCTCTCGTGGGCATAAATGCTTAGTTTATTCATCGAATTTTTGAAGTGTAAACTTCTTTAGGCACGTTGTGCAATTTTGTATGGGAAAAAATCTATATATTTGAGTTATCATTTTCACGCATCACGTATATATTTTTAAATATAAAATACCTCTATCCGTCCGTAACGTTTCAAATTGCAATATGGATACCGCGGTCGACTGAGGTTCTATAGGTCGAGAGTTTAATTCCTGGAGTGGCGCATTTTTTATTGTTTTTTTTTAAATTTTTTATTAAATATCATTAAAATTATTGTGTTTTTATTCATAAATTCATAAAATTATAAAATTTTCTTTTTACGAATTTTAAAAAATTGATCGATAATGTAGTTTTTTAAAGTTATTGCTACTGTCTTTTTCCGTTTCGTTCAAAGAATTATCATGTCGATATTAATAAGAAAATTAATTATTTTTTGGCAGGTAGTGCTAAAAATAATAAAATATTGGTTTTCCCATCATTATTTTCCATAATTTCAATCCCGTGAAATAGAATAAGGAAAACAAAAACTACTATTTGAGTATGTTTCGCTTTCAATATGAGTTGACATCTTCATCACAAAAGATTGATTTAAACACGGGGAGCGTTGTGCGATTTTACATGGAAAACAATTTATATATTCGCGTCATCAAGCATAATTCGAGTCATCAAGCATTCTAGTCATCATGCTAAATAAATATTGAATCTATCTATATATATAAAATTTAAAGTGTATCTGTTTGTTCTTTATGCAATAATACACCATTATTTATTTATTTATTTATTTATTTTTTTTAATATCCGATCATCATGAAAATTTGGGAAGTTGTTGTGTACACTAGCCCAAAGGTAACTGGTAAATTTTCCTTTTTTCAAAAACTGCACCTCAGGGCCCTTATAATTATCTTAAGGGATTTTACCTAAATGTTAATGATTATTTAATTTGGATTTTATTTAAATATCGGTTTATACGGTTAGTTTGATTTGATCAATGTTTTTTTTGTTGAACATAATTTTTACTAAATTGAAAAATGTAAGTATAATTTGAAATAATTACATTTGTATATCAAAATTATTTGTTTCGGAATTTAACATATCATGTGTAATGATTCAGCTGCAATTGTAACTTCTTTAAAAAAAAGAAAAACTACAACATTAGACCAAGTTGCCTTAGTTTTTGAATGGAAAAATTAAAGAAAGAGTTGGCCAGAAAAATAAAATAAAATAAAAATAAAATCGTAGAAGAAAAATTTGGAAAAAATTATATCAGATAACTATGGGGTTCGGTTGGAACACCAACAACTTTCTTTTAGTTAAAAAGATAAAAAAATAAAAAAACAATAAAACGGTTTTCGTTCAAAAAAAAAATGTTTCTGACAGCTTTTTTTTGAGCTTAATATTTTGTATAAAAGTGATGCATGTAAATTGTTAAATAGAAATTGGATTATTGTTAAAATACAATTTATAAAATAAGTTTTGTGTAAAAGTTTTTGGAGTTAAATGCTGATGCAATAAATAATGAGTATGCATTTTGGAATTATTACTTATTATTAGAACCGATAGTTTTAAAAAAAAAAAAATAAATAGTTATGTAATGGAGATGATCTTACAAAATAAAAATTAAACAGACAAAATTAATAAAACCAATATATTTTTGTTTGGATTATTCAATTTTTTTCAACTGTTCCATTGTCTCTTTGGTTGTTTTTGGAACAAATGATGTTTTGGAACAAATGTTGGTTTGGAACAAATGTTCGTTATTTTTGAACAAAAAGAAAAGAAGATAAAGAATGTTCAGGAATACGAGTTGAGTTAAACTAAATTTGCAAATAAAGAAATCTTATTAAAATCTGGAGCGGCTTATATTATTTCAACAATTATTTGGACTCACTAAAAGAATTTAACCTCTGGATTCATCATTAAGAAAATTAATCGAATAAAATTGAAAATTTTTATGATTTATTTTACTTTTTATAATATGTTTTATATGGATTAATTAGGTTATTAGAAGGAGGTAAGATTGCAGAGGTATCATTAGTTATGGGGTGAGTCAGTTATTTATTTAATTATTATTTTGATTTTTATAATTATATATTGCGGTCAGTTGATTTAAAGGTTTTGTGATTTTGTTAAGATCGGTAAAGAGATGAAAATTTTACAAAGAAAATTTTTCGTTGAAAATTAATCACAAAAGTAATTCTAGAAACATGTATGTGAAATTTGTTTTTGTTTGTTTTGTTTGAAATAATAGTTTTATTTTTCTTGAGTTTTTTTTTTGTTTTAATCTCGAATGCACTCAAATTTTTTTTTTGTAATGGGAACTTTATGAGAGAGACTCGAACTCATTAGGCTGAGCTATGTTAGCGCGTTATGCTAGGAGTGCAACTCTCAATAGTTTTAATTCAACATTTTAAACGTACATACCTCTCATTACAAAATGGCGCCCTGAACGTGGAACTCCTGTGCTTTAGAAGTTTGATTCTTCGATTCTTAGAATCTGATTCTGATGCTCAGGATATATTTTTATTTAGATTATTAGTTTTAATTCAATTTTTTTTGCTGGTTTTAACGATGATGAATTTTTTTAATATAACGCAAGGGTGGAAATTAGTCCTTCAGAATAATTTTCAACGGGTTCTACGATCCTGCGTACCCTAGTAGAGTACAGACTAGTGGCGTCGCAGATTAGCCTTGGATGATGTAGCACTATGTGTGGTTCTTGTTGATGATTGGGGTTCTGTCCTCAGTATCATCCCTGCATGGAAGTTGCATCAGTTCTTGGTCCTCTGCGGAGTCACTGATCTGTACCTCCTTCGCTCATTTAAATTATTTCCCTGTTTCTTAATTGCAGTTCGAGCGGAGTTTGCTATAGGTTTATTCAAATGGAGCTCGGTGGACGATACTGAAGGACCATTTGACTGATCGGTAAGTCTTTTGGTGCCGTTCATACTTCGTGCCATCTTAGTTGCCATCTGGATTCAAACCAAGTATAGTATCTTTTTCTCACTATAGGATATTTTGATTGTTTCTTTTGGTTGTTGAAGTGATGTATTGGTGGAAAATGCTGGTGCTAGGGATTTATTCCTGGACCAGACCACTTGCATTATTTTAGCAATTGGAAGTTGTAACCAGAGTGCCCTTCTAATTTCCCACTTTTATTAGCGTAGTTTATTTCAATATTTTTTTTTTCAGCTGACCGTAATTGTTGAATAAATAATCCCCCATACTTTTGAGACTGTTGTTGTCTTGCCTCCTCCTTATTATTTACCATTGATATTTGATTAATAAATAACAGTTAATATTAAATTTAAATCTTTAAATATATATTTTAATTAAAAATTGATTTTATTTCAATATATTAATACTTAATACTAATACTAATATTGATACCTTGCTCTAAATGTTAATAGAATTTATCAATATCATTATTTAAATTATTGATAATTTATTTTCAATTTGAACATTAATGCATTCATATTTAATTTTTAATCTCTTTCATATTATTTGTCATAATATTTTAATTTTTTTATGTAAATAACTTTAAAAACAATTTATTCATAATCATATTTTAATTTTAATATTTCAATTTAATACTTAAATAATTAAATTAGTTATAATAATTTTTAATTTTATCAGTAATTAATCTCAATTTATTAATTTATAATATTTGAATTTATTCTATTTGAAATTTTAATATCTGATTTAATTTACTTAGCTCTGGAAGTATATTTAACCAGTAATATTTAAAAAAATATTGTAATAGGTATATTTGTTTAAATATTTATTGAACGTTTTAATTTATCATTTGAAACATTTTTTTTCTCGTGGCGAAAGCAAATTCAATTAATTTCACTATTTATTTTTTTTTTCTTTCGGTATAGTTATTTGTTTTTTTTATTGTTATAGTGGATTACATTTTTTTTTCTGCTGAAAGAAAATTTTAATTTATATTTTCTTTATCGATTTTTTTTGATTTTTTTTTTCATTAAAAAATGGCAACTAATATTATTATTCAGTCTCACAGTATAACATGTGTGATCTGCTGCGAAGATATTCGTGAATCAGATCCAATTATTTCCACTCTTTGTCATCATGTTTTCCATACTGCGTGTCTTACCAACTGGTTGGAAACATCCTCAAATTGCCCAGTCTGTCGAACAGAGTGTATTAAAACAAATTTAAGACAATTACCTGAGTCTATTTCAGTTCCGATTTCTTCCAGTGGTGCAGTTCATAAAAGAATTACTCGTTCTCAGACGGCTACTCAAAACAAGATTGCTAGTGATGCAACCTTGTTTTCTTTACCAGATGTGGAAGTCAATCCACATTCTGCTTCCGAAATTTTATCTCCATTTAAAATTTCAAACTTAAATAACACAACTCAAACTTATACTGCAGCGATTCAAGCTAGCGAAGATCGAATCTTGCAAGTCTTCGAATCAAAAATGGCACAATTTACGAATTCTTTTAATTTTAAAAATTCAAATATTCAAACAGAACCTTTAGCTCCTGTCAATTCATTTAGGGATGTCTTGCCAGGTGCCAGCAATCCTTCATCTGTAAATCAAACAGCATATCTTTCTCCTCCTGTAGATAATACTAGTTCACGACTGAATGATAGATATCCCAATATGATCCGAAACTGGAATGTCACTTTTAACGGTAGCTCAAATGGATTAGATGTTGAAGAATTTATTTATAGAATTAGAATTCTCAACCAAACCACATTCAATGATAATTTTGAAATCTTATCATCATATCTTCATCTTTTATTTACAGAGAGAGCTTCGGAATGGTATTGGCGATACCATCGACATCATCAACGAGTGTCATGGCCCAACCTTTGTCTGGCACTTCGAATTGAGTTTAAAGATCGTCGAACAGACGATGAAGTACGTGAGTTGATGAGAGCTCGCAAGCAACGCTCGACTGAGTCTTTCGATGATTTTTATAATTCAATTCTGAGGTTGTCAGATAAATTGTCGGTTCCCATGAACGAACCTGAATTACTCAATTTATTGAGGAATAATTTAATTAGCGAAATTCGTATGGCTCTAGTTTTTGTAACTATTTTTGACATAGCTCATCTTCGTGAACTGTGTAGAGCTCGTGAAAAACTGTGTCAGGAACAACATTCGAAAAATCAAGGGTTTCGTCCCGTAAGGCAAGTTGCTGAATTATCTCCAGTAGCTTTGAACAACATTTCTTTGAATGAATGTAAATCTTCTGAAACATCTGATATACGTTCTTCTGAAGTAGCTGCTATACCACCTCCATGTTTCTTTAACCCTCCACCAAAACTCCCAACTTGTTGGAATTGCAAAAAAATTGGTCATGAGTGTAAAGAACCACAAAGTATCTTTTGTTGGGGTTGTGGTCAATCTGGGGTAATTTGTCCTCAGTGTTCATATTGTCAGGAAAACCGAGCACGGGGTCGGCATATCAACACCTTTGTTCGGTCCCCGGAAATTTATCCAACTTCAAAAATCCCGAAATAGAAATTGATTCGAAAGAAAATTTTTCAAAATCATTAAATACTTGTTCCACAAATCCTGTTTTAATTCCTTCAATTGATAAGTCTTCAGCTGTTGAAATTAAGTCAATACTTAATGATTCTCTTCACTTAAAACCCAATGCACATTCCAAGTGTTCTGATATTTCTTCAACAAATTCAAATAATATTACAATTCTCAAGCGAGAGTGTCTTGTTGAAAAACCTCGATCTATTAACATTCCTTTCAAATCACATCAACAACGACTGACTGAATATATGACGTTAAGGTCAAAACTGTGTCTTGACTCGCTTGTAAACTCTGCTCCTATTTCTCGTTCTACTTTACGTATGCGTAAATTCTGGCGCAACAGAAAATATTTTCGATCTCAAATATTATCATCTTTAGTTACAGTAATAAATGACTCTCGTTCTTATGCCGAAGTTATTCTGCTAGATAAAACTCAAATTGGATTGTTAGATAGTGGTGCCTCAATTAGTGTGGTTGGTGGTACGTATGCCCAACAATTATTGAAGATTCCGAATCTTTTAGAACGATCATCTGCTAAAATTCGAACCGCAGATGGTACAAGTCAAAGGGTTGTGGGTTGTTTTAAAACAAAAATCTCTTTTCAGGGTCGAACTAAAATTCTTAAACTTTTTGTAATTCCTTCACTTACACAAAATCTATACCTAGGTATTGATTTTTTTTATGCCTTCAATATATTTGGTCATGTAAATACTCTTCCTCCAGTTGTGATTGACCAATCGATTATTTCCACTTTGTCAGCAGACGAAAATGAACAGTTGCAGGATACGATCCAACTGTTCCCATCATTTTCGAAAGTGGGCTTGGGTAGAACACATTTATTGGAACACGTAATTGATGTAGGTGACACTGTCCCCATCAAACAAAGGCATTATCCAATATCACCAGCCATTGAGAAATTGATGGGAGAAGAGTTGGATCGTATGCTGTCACTGGGAATAATCGAAGAAAGTTCAAGTGCCTGGAGCTCGCCCGTAGTTTTAATCCGCAAACCTGGTAAAGTACGTCTTTGTCTTGATTCCAGAAAGGTCAATCTTGTATCAAAGAAAGATGCTTATCCTCTCCCACAAATTGACGGAATACTGAGTCGTCTGTCACAAGCAAACTTCATTTCTAGTATAGATTTGAAGGATGCTTTCTGGCAGATACCACTTGAAAAACACTCTCGCGAAAAGACCGCATTCACAGTACCCGGTCGGCCGTTGTATCAGTTTGTCAGGATGCCTTTCGGGCTGTGCAACGCGCCACAAACCATGTCAAAATTAATGGATCTAGTAATTCCTCCTCCACTCAAGTCACGCGTCTTTGTGTATATAGATGATCTTCTTGTAGTGACTGACACATTTGAGTCTCAAATACAAGTATTACAAGAAGTGTCTATATGCTTAAAGCGTGCCAACTTAACCATTAATGTTGAAAAAAGCAAGTTCCTTCTCCCGGAGGTTAACTACTTAGGATACGTTGTGGGGAGTGGAGTGTTGAAGATAGATCCAGATAAAACAGCTGCGATCGCGATTTTTCCGATTCCTCAAACAGTCAAGCAGGTTCGTAGGTTTTTGGGAATGGCAGGTTATTACAGACGTTTCATATTTGAATTTGCATCACTTTCGGCTCCAATTTCTGACTTGTTAAAAAAATCTTCTAATAAACTTATTTGGTCTAAAGAAGCAGATACGGCTTTTATTGCTTTAAAACGTGCTTTAACTTCTGCTCCTGTTCTGATTAACCCTAATTACAACGAACCATTCATTCTGCAATGCGACGCTAGTAATGACGGTGTGGGCTGTGTTTTGATTCAACTGGACAGTGAAGGTATTGAACATCCGATTGCCTTCATGTCCAAGAAACTTAACTCAGCACAGCGTCATTACTCCGTCAGTGAAAAAGAGTGTCTAGCTGCGATGCTAGGTGTTAAAAAGTTTAGAGCTTATGTTGAGGGTCACTCCTTCAAAATTATAACTGATCATGCTTCCCTTAAATGGTTAATGAATCAAAAAGACCTGTCTGGACGTTTGGCCAGATGGAGTCTTAAACTACAAGGATATAATTTTGAAATTGAGCATAGGAAAGGAAGTTTGAATATTGTTCCTGATGCTTTGTCCAGAATGTTTTCAGTAGATGCCTTTAATAAAGATGAATCAGTTGGAGTGGAACTCGATCTAAATTCAGAAGCCTTTAAATCTAAAGATTATCAAAATTTAGTTAAAATTGTTATTGATTCAGATGGTTCAATGCCTGACTTGCGTGAGTCAAACGGACTAGTATATAAGAAATTAAACTTTTCAATAGCTGACGTGCCCCCTGACGAAGAGGTTTGGAAGTTATGGATCCCTGCGGAATTAACTGACAAGTTGATTGCAAAGGCCCATAACCCACCGACCTCATCTCACGCTGGAGTCGCTAAAACTCTGCATAAGTTACGTCGATTCTTTTACTGGCCCCGAATGACAAACCAAGTTCAAAATTTTATATCTGCATGTGATATCTGTAAAGAAGTTAAAGCTCCGAATATTATCCTGCGTGCTCCTATGATCACACCCTTTAAAACTGAAAGAATGGGTCAACGTTTATTTGTAGATATTTTAGGACCATATCCTCGTTCAAAAACCGGTAATATTGCCATCCTTGTTGTATTAGACCATTTTTCCAAATTTCCTTTTTTGTTCCCTTTACGAAAATTATCTTCCGAACCCATCTGCCATGCTTTAGAGACTCACGTTTTCCACTTACTTGGTTGTCCAGAATTTGTTGTAACTGATAATGGTTCACAATTTAGATCCAAATTTTTTGAAGAGTTTTTAACCAAATGGGGTGTTAAACATACTTGTACAGCAGTTTATTCCCCTCAAGCTAACGCGTCTGAGCGAGTGAACCGAAGTGTCCTCGCTGCCATTCGTGCTTATGTTGGGGAGGATCATACTAAATGGGATAATCATTTAAGTGATATAGTTTGTGCTTTAAGATCTTCACTACATCAAACTATAGGATGTTCTCCATATTTTGCGTTGTTTGGCTTACCAATGATTACACATGGTTCTACTTATAAACTATTGAAGTCCTTAAATTCATTAGAGGAACCTGGAGAAACACTTAACCGATCCGATAAGTTAGCAAAAATACGTTCGAAAATACACGATTTAACAGCTGAAGCTTTTGCTCGTAACGCCGATCGTTACAACTTGCGCTCACGTGTGATGAAGTATAGACCTGGAGATTTAGTTTACAGGCGAAATTTTATTCTTAACAACGCAGGACAAAACATAAGTTCAAAACTGGCTCCGAAGTTCGTGAAAGCTAAGGTGATCCGGCTTGTAGGTGGCGCCGCTTACGAGTTTTAGGACTTGATTTCACAACGTCGAGCAGTTTATCATTACAAAGATATTCGATCCTAGATTTGGTGTTTATTTTATTTCGTACTGTCCGGTTTTGTTACTACATTTATATTGTTGTTTGTTCCTTGACACTACTCTTTTTCAATACTATTCAATAGTATTTTTAGTTGCATTTAAAATGATGATGTGTACATAATTGATTTTTTTTATTACCGTTTTTATTAAATTCTTGTTTGGTTGCGGAACTCAATTATGTTTATGTTTATTTGGTGCCCGACTAGATCAAATTTTAGAGCATGAGACCCTTAATCTCAGGGTTTGGGTTCAAGCAGAATAATAGCTTCACCATCTTTCATTCTTATCGAATTTTTTTTTATTCGAGGATTCGATACGAATGTCCTGTAATGATTCAGCTGCAATTGTAACTTCTTTAAAAAAAAAGAAAAACTACAACATTAGACCAAGTTGCCTTAGTTTTTGAATGGAAAAATTAAAGAAAGAGTTGGCCAGAAAAATAAAATAAAATAAAAATAAAATCGTAGAAGAAAAATTTGGAAAAAATTATATCAGATAACTATGGGGTTCGGTTGGAACACCAACAACTTTCTTTTAGTTAAAAAGATAAAAAAATAAAAAAACAATAAAACGGTTTTCGTTCAAAAAAAAAATGTTTCTGATAGCTTTTTTTTGAGCTTAATATTTTGTATAAAAGTGATGCATGTAAATTGTTAAATAGAAATTGGATTATTGTTAAAATACAATTTATAAAATAAGTTTTGTGTAAAAGTTTTTGGAGTTAAATGCTGATGCAATAAATAATGAGTATGCATTTTGGAATTATTATTTATTATTAGAACCGATAGTTTTAAAAAAAAAAAAATAAATAGTTATGTAATGGAGATGATCTTACAAAATAAAAATTAAACAGACAAAATTAATAAAACCAATATATTTTTGTTTGGATTATTCAATTTTTTTCAACTGTTCCATTGTCTCTTTGGTTGTTTTTGGAACAAATGATGTTTTGGAACAAATGTTGGTTTGGAACAAATGTTCGTTATTTTTGAACAAAAAGAAAAGAAGATAAAGAATGTTCAGGAATACGAGTTGAGTTAAACTAAATTTGCAAATAAAGAAATCTTATTAAAATCTGGAGCGGCTTATATTATTTCAACAATTATTTGGACTCACTAAAAGAATTTAACCTCTGGATTCATCATTAAGAAAATTAATCGAATAAAATTTAAAATTTTTATGATTTATTTTACTTTTTATAATATGTTTTATATGGATTAATTAGGTTATTAGAGGGAGGTAAGATTGCAGAGGTATCATTAGTTATGGGGTGAGTCAGTTATTTATTTAATTATTATTTTGATTTTTATAATTATATATTGCGGTCAGTTGATTTAAAGGTTTTGTGATTTTGTTAAGATCGGTAAAGAGATGAAAATTTTACAAAGAAAATTTTTCGTTGAAAATTAATCACAAAAGTAATTCTAGAAACATGTATGTGAAATTTGTTTTTGTTTGTTTTGTTTGAAATAATAGTTTTATTTTTCTTGAGTTTTTTTTTTGTTTTAATCTCGAATGCACTCAAATTTTTTTTTTGTAATGGGAACTTTATGAGAGAGACTCGAACTCATTAGGCTGAGCTATGTTAGCGCGTTATGCTAGGAGTGCAACTCTCAATAGTTTTAATTCAACATTTTAAACGTACATACCTCTCATTACACATGATGTTACAAATTTTGTCATCTACACCAAATATGTTGTTGGTTTGCAATGGTATGTAATACATGTTTCTAAAATTAAGTGATAGATAGTAAGTGAAGATGTTATTATTTCTTCATCTTATCATGAAATATTGGCATATGTCATATTTTATTGTATGATAGGATTTTTTACTTAGTTATTCAGTTTAAAATAAAACATAAAAAAATAAAATAAACCTTTTAATATATATATACATATGGCAGTACAACCGAAAAAATATAAGTCTGCAAGTGGTAAAGCAAATTTGCGCAATCCACCTGCCCATAAAGCGGCACGTCTACGGTATTTGCAGGGACAACACATATATGAATAAATAAAAAAATTTAAAATACAAGTTCAAAACATCTGCGGTTTGAATGCTAACCATGACCACGTGCAACATCGTCTTGAGCACGACAAATCGAACATTCTATTCCTTACAGAAACACAAGGTTCTGAAAATTTTCTCTTTATAGAATCGCTTAATTCCATATGTAGGCTCGAATCAGCTTTCAAACTCCATCAGGGCGTATGCGCATTCATTCATGAGAGTGTTGCGTACACACGCTTTCCAAATTTTGAACTACACGGTGACGGCTTCAATACAATGGTTTTAAAGATTTGTCTTCCAGAAATGACTTTTTTTTACAATAGCTTTATACCGATCCCCCAACAAACGTAACCCAAACTTTTTTAATCTACTGACAAAAATTGTGGACGAGATTAGAGCAAAGTCCCCTAATTGTGAAGTTATCGTTATCGGTGACTTCAACGTCCACAACAAATCATGGTTGGAATTCTCCAAATCGACCGTAAAATATTTCACTACTCAAAAATGGATAAGATTGGTCTTCAAAATTTTTCCATGGTTTCCCTTTCGACCGTCATTGTTTTTATACTGACAATGTAAATGTTTCTGCTCAAAACTTTACAGAAACCATCCAATTTGCTATCAATAAATTTGTCCCTTTCTCCATAATAAAACAAAACAAAAATACTTGTATTCGAAAGCTGCCAAAACGGCACTTAGAAACAAACGTAGATCATTTAATATTTAGATTCATAACAAAACTACCACTAATCAAAACTCCCACACAAAACTCCCACTAATCGATCCCAATATCTAAAGGCCAACAAAATATCTAACCAGATTATCTAAAACGAAAAATCTGAAATTGACAGAGCGAAAGCCTCAAAACTTACGTCTATGTCTGTTTCTGACAAGAGTTTCTACAGTGCCATCAATTCTTTAAATTCTAGTACAAAATCTTCTATTCCCCCTATTATTTATGCTGATTTAATCGTCAATGATCCCGCAAGAAAAGCTAACTTGTTCGCTGAACGCTTTGCTCTGAACTCCACTGTTTTGGAAACTCCTAAAGAAATACCCCAAATCCAGTCTTCAGGAGTTAATATGAATGAACTTCACTTCAAACCCAAAATAGTCGCTAAAGGTTAAACATCAACAAAGCCTCAGGAATGTACAATATTCCACCCATTATTTTAAAAACCTTTTCCAAAGAACTTGCACCAATTTTAACTAAAATATTCTACCAATCCTACAAATCTGGTATATTTTCCTCGTGCTGGAAGTTGGCAAATGTCCAGCCCGTCCCCAAAAAGTGACCAAAATCCGATATCTCAAATTATAGGCCAATAGCTTTACTATCGGTCCTATCCAAAGTCTATGAGCATTATATTAATACACATATTTCAAAATTTCTGGAAGAAAATCATTTAATATCCGACAGCCAATACGGTTTTCGAAACAAAAGATCAACTACCGATCTATTAAACTATGTAGCGCATTGTTGGAACAGCATACTTGATAAAGGTGGTGAAACATACGTTATCGCTTTAGACATCTCCAAGGTATTCGATCGAGTCTGGCATGCCAACTTGATCAACAAGCTCGTTGCGTACGGTTTTCATCCCAATATTGTGAAGCTGATTCAAAATTTTCTATTCAACTGATACATTTCGGCCTCCTTAGACGGATTTTCTTCTGAGTCTAAACTAATTAACGCTGGTGTACCTCAAGGCTCAGTATTGTCTCCAACCCTATTTTTGAGTTATATCAACGAATTGTCGAAAATCACCAGCAACCCAATAAATAGTTTTGCAGATGATAGTACTCTGCACAAGTCATTCGAACCCCTTCCTTCAAAAGGCAAAATGCACGAACGAATTCCTGCCCGGAGAGACGCTGCCATAAACGTGAATAAAGACTTAAAAAAAGTCGCCGATTGGGGTGCCAAAACCTGGTCAATTTCAACTCTACCAAAACACAGCTGTTGATTGTTTCCAGATCAAAGACCGAGTTCCCCAAAGATATTTTATTCAGAATGTGTGATGAACCAATAGGTGAATGTAAAAACATTCGTTTATTGGGTGTCACAGTTTCAAATGACCTACTCTGGAACGATCATGTAATGGCGTTGGCAAAAAACGCGTCTAAAAAACTCGGTCTCCTAAATAGATGCAAAAAATTTATCACTCCATACCAATTGCTTCATGTTTATAAGTCCTATATTCATCCCTGTATGGCGTCCTGTTGTCAAGTTTGGGGTGCTGCCTCTGTTTCCAACTTGGTCCTCTTGGACTCTGTTCAAAAGCGGGTTATACGAATTGTGGGTGATCGAGCTTTAACGTCAGAACTTGGTTCCCTACAACATCGTCGCACTGTTGCTGACCTCGTTGTTTTTTACAAATATCGTCATCAACAGTGCTCAGATGAAATCAGCGGCATAATGACTCAAACTTATTCTTACCCCCGTTCCACTCGGCAATCGGCTACCGCAACCAGCGAAACAGTAAAGATCCCACGCTGTCATACTGGCAGATCGCAGAAAGACTTCTTTGTCCGAACTTCATACAAATGGAATAGTTTGCCGGAACCCTTAGTCTCAGGTGGCTTCAACCCGCAGAGGTTTAAAAAAAGCGTTAATCAACACCTTAGAACGCCAGTTGTTGTGGGACCCAGGTTTAGACCTAGGTCTTAAAAGGTATTTACGTATTGTTGTGACACATATTCTAAGCCCTATTACATAACACAGTTTATTTAAAAAAAATATATTTACTAACAGTGAATGCATTCTGGAGGAATGAAGTTTTTCTAACATACGGTGTTCCAGAGTGTCTACACAATGGCAATGGTTAACAATTCCGCAGTAATTCCTTCAAAAAACTGGTGTCCGACTTCCATTTTAAACATATTCAATTGTACGGATATATATGGTAAGGCCATGAGGACTTACCAATCTAAAGACATTAGATTATGATATTTAATTAGTGATATTTACTTAGTCCCCCATTTGGTTTTAAATCTCTGTTAACTTATTTTGTATTAGTAGCTTTAGTATCCCTGTTAATTTGTTTTGTAATTGTTTTCTTATTGTCTTTTTTTAATTTATTTTGTTTGTTATTTTTCTTTAAATTAATTTTTTTTACTTTACAAAATGTAGACTACTTGCTTTTGCATAATTTTTCATCGTTAACTATAGCAATCTCGTCTCTCATGTACCTGAAATTAGTAGTCCTTCTATGTGTTTGTTTGTAATGGTGGTCATTATTTTTAATTAAGACTCATCGCGATTTATTTCATCCAGTGATTTCTTTTCATTAAAATATGTTATGCCCGCAAATTACGTGTAGTAGCATTTGCGATTAAGGTTCTGTTTAGGGTTTATTGACTGGAATTTAAGGTTTGACAATTCAGACAACTAAACCGGTTGCGTTAACAGCAAAGATAGGAATCTAGTCAATTCATCCTGTAATTTCCATCCTTGAACTAACAACCTACATGTTGTGCATTATCATGATTTTACATTCAACTCATCATACATACAAATAACTCTTTGCCTCACCCTTGTCCATAATGCATATTTTAATAGTTTTGTGAATTCTCTTTACAGCGTTTCAAATTTTGCTTATTTTTCTTGTTTTAATAAAAACACCAACGTTTAAATTTTTCTCTGCATATTATAATAATGAAACAGAAAGAAATGAATTGTTTGTATTCTTCAGATTTTTCTTGACGTGGGTGGAAATAATTGAAGATAAAAATACTTGTTAATTAAAAGAGTGATCAGTAAATTTGTCTGTTTATGTTTTATAAATTGGTAGAAGAACAGGAAAAAATGTTATGGAAAAATATGAGCAAATCTGTTAACTGGTTACGTTTTCTAAATTGTAAAGGTATTGATTACAAACAAAATGGATATCGAACATCTGTTTCGTGCCACCACTCCTACTCCCTCATATTAATTTTTAATTTTTAAAATATATAAAGAAGAATTTTTCTTCAAAAAGTTGAGTTGTGATCAGAACTTAAAAATAAAAAGTTGTAATTCGAAACTTCAATAATAAATATTGTTGTGCATCCGAGATTAATACTAAAAATGTTATTGTCAAAAAAAAAAATGATTTTAAATAAAAATGTTTTGAGATGTTAGTTTGCTGTGTTTATCATAATATTTGGAATGTTTTCTTTAGTCCATATTGTTATAAAAGTGCATTATGTGTTTAGGTTGTCGACGTTAAGAAAAATAAAGAAAAAAATCATATTGTGTTAAATTTTTTAAACAAATTGATAAATTTATAATTTTGTCTCCATGATACAAGTTAAAGGAAAACTAATTTTGATAAGGTTTCGTGTTACATATATGTTTGGTTAAAATTCTTACACAAAAAAAAGATGAATAAATAAAAATAATATAACTGAAAGAAAAAAAAGTGGTTCGAGAAAGGCCAGATGACAAAAATTTAAAAAGGGCCCAACCTATGTGGATATGACTATTGGGTCATTTGTTTGCACAAGGTGTTCAGGAATTATATTGTTATATTATGTTAAATTTTTCTTATTGATATATGGAGTTGGAAATGGTTGCCTATTGAATCTATATTCATGTGGAGACCAGTGCATGGTATCGCAATTAAACCACGAAACGAATATTGCTTATTGCGAAAGTGTGATACATTTGTGTTGCCTTGTATTTGCTGAGGATCTTCACGGAAAATAACAAAAAATTAAACCAGACGTACAATACATATTGATTGGAAGGAAAACTACAATCACGATATTGTTTTTTATCACTTCTCTCGATGTTAATTTTAGTTTTGCATGTTAGATTTATGAATTATTTTTGTTTGTTGTTAAAGTTAGAATGAAACGTCATAGATAAATTATCATTGTAAATTTATTTTTAGAGATCTTTTTTGTGTAAAAGTCCGCGTTTTAGTCCATACATTCGTTTATAGTTAAAGTTTTAAAACCCTTGGATAATAGATACCTTCCTTATCTATTCTATCGAGAAAAGTCCTACGTTTCACGGGTTTCGATGCCTAGTTGCATTGCTGGAGGCTGAAAGGCCGAATCACGGTTCATTATTTAAGTCGGAATTGACTCTTCTGTTTTGCAGTGTACTTGACCTGTGAAATCTCCTGCTCTGTAGGTGGCAACTTTGTCTACCAATTTTGGTGACCGCGGACTTGGTGATCTAACCGAGTCGCACTGGGAAGGAAATTGTTCTGGGGGCGTGAGTCTTTTTTTGACCATGCTCCCTTTCATGTTTTTACTGCGCAATGATCGATCACACTTAAACAGGTTTGTATCGTCCTTGTCATATCCAAAGCAGAAGAGTCTCAAGGGTCCAGAACTCTTCCTGAAACCATGACCCAACTTCTTACAGTTCCAGCAGCTTACCACTTTTCTTTCCGAGTTTGTTGCCCATTGTATTGCGTTTCACCTTTGCATATGGTGAGGTGAGCTAGCGCCACTGGAAGCTCATCTTCAAATGACTTCTTTTTGTGTGTTCATCAGCTTCAGCTAATTCGGAAATACCTGGTCGCGAGAATCCCCGCGATTGTGTTGGTATTGACGCCCACAATTTTACACGTTTTCTGCACAGCTCTCGAAGAGGATTGACCAATAGCACCTGGATGTACAATAGTTCCTTCCTGATTTTATTTTTAGGTTGTTGAGCAGGATGTTCAGCAACACTGTGTCAGCTAATAGTATTCTGAGCTTATCACTCAGCCTAAGAATATCAGAATAGAAACCATCGAACGTCTCGGTAGTCCTTTGTTTTTGCGCTCGAATTTTGTCGATCAGCTCATCTTCGGTGTCTTGATTGCCGAATTCTCTCCTTGCTGCTCCACACAAGTCTCTCCATGTCATTAGTGGTGTTTTTCTGTGGTGTCGCCAAAACCATTCAGCGGCCATTCAGCTATCTTTGAGCAATAAATGTGCATATGCGACCAAAATGTCCTCTCTACTTGAGAGAGACAGATTGGTCAGCACTTCTATTCGGTAGATGAACTCTACCCGGAAAATAAACAGCCACTTAATACTTACTTGGTTGACTAAGCCTGTCGGACCTTGCACTGAAGAACACACCCCAACTGCTGATAATTTTGTCGTTTCTATATCGCTATTGATTTGATTCCTCCAAGACATCGGATTTGGAACCATAGACGTTTGATGAGACACTGGAGCGCAACTGGGTGGAGTAGGAAGAGTAGCAAAATTTGGTCTTTGGCGTGTGAGAGACGTCAACCGGCTATTTGGTATCATCATATTATCATCCGATTGCATCATCTCTTGCAAAGTTCTATGGAACTGGTCTTCATGGCTTACTTGATGATAGTGGCTGATGTTGGTTGATTCGAAAGTAGGTTGTCTGGTAACATTTAAGGGAGTTGAATTTTGAGCATTGTTATTCACACCTGCTGTTCGTCCTAAATTCTTGCGATTGTTTGCAGTTTGTGATCGAGTATTGGGTTTGGAAACTGCACCTGTTGATGAATTTCCAACTTTTCTTAAGTCAAGCCGCCGTACCCGTTGTTGGCAGTTTGGACACGCCCTATTATTTTCTAACCAACTTAAAACACAATCTTCATGTAACAGATGTTGACAGGGAGTGGTAACTGCAGTTTGTGATGTCGCAAATTCCTCCTGGCATATCAAACAAATTCCTGGACGTTCATTTACATTTGTATTTCTTGAAACTGACATTATGTGGCAATCCACTTTACTTTATTGCGTAGAATTAACTAAAAGATTAATAAAACAAGCAAATATTCGCGATACACACAAAAAATTAACCTTTAAACTACGAATAGACTATCAGAATCTCAATTCTTTATTTTGAAGGTTTTTAGAGAAAACAAGTAAGCTATTCTATTGCAACGATGAGTGATGAAAATTTATCTGCAGAAAACCCCTGTAGGGAGGTTTGGGACGTATACAAAGGAACAAACAAATAAGATAAATCGTATTTAATTACTTTATATATTTTTTCTTTTAAATAAGCCTCCTAGTGAAGTTAAAATCAGAAATGGTAACTAGAACCCGGACAATTGCAGTAATAATGTTTTTATAAATAGAACTACGCGAAATCTATAGCATCGGTTAGCCTTTAATAGAGTTATTTGATAGATTTTAGCTCGCTATATATATCCAAAACATTTTGTTTGCAGAAGTAAGCCTATGCACCAGCGTCGCAAAATTTTTTAATAAAAAGTATTATGTTATTGGACCTACATTATGTGTTTCAGCAACACATATGGGCCAGAGAGGAGAGCATTTTAGGTTTTCCAAAGTTTGAGATACTAACAAGAGGAGTTTATAGTGCTATTTGTTACGAATCTTTTCTGAAAAGAATCGTACACAATTTTTTTTTTTACTTTATGTATTTTATTTATTAACAAATTGATATACATAATTTTCAATATTTAAATTAAAGCTAATAAATAATTATGTTAGCAACGGCAAAAAGGTATGCGCACGCAAACAAGAATAAAAATAATTTACTAAAAATAACAATATAAATAATTAACACAATAATAAATTTTTCTTTTTTCATAATAATTCATAATAATTTTCATAGAATTAATAAACAAATAGAAATTATAAAATGATCAAGCAAAGATGTCATCCTGCATATGTATCTATTAATTGATGTTTTAATTTTTTTTTGAAGATTGAAATGCAACGTTCTTCCTTTAGAAGAAAAACGTGTTCTAGACCGAGTTGTGAAAACTTAACCATTTTTGATTTTCCTGAAACTTGGCGTTAAAGTAGTATGGACAAAACAAAAAATACAACTTATTTTACAATTTTTTTTAAAGTGTATAGTTTGAGCATAGGGGTCAAAAATGAAAATTCTGCAAGTCCGATGTAACTTTGAAATTGAATTGCTCAAGAACGGCTATACCAATTTTAGCAAACTTTTTTTGTTTGATAGATGATTAGCTAGTCGTTTGAAAAAAAGTTAATTAATATTTTTCGTAATTAGTTTTTAAATAAAAGTATTAAAAAAATTTTTTTAAAGATAGCGCTAGGGTCGAAGATCAATTGGAATTGAATTAATTTTTTCTTGAAAATAGTTCTACTATTAATTTTTGTTCTTGAGATATTTAATTTTAAAGATTTTTAGTACGACTAAAATTTTAATCTTTCATCATTTTTTTAAACAACTTCCATTAACAAAAATTTTAAATTCAATTAAATTTTAATTTTTTTTCATTCAAAATGTAGTTCTATCCTTACTTTAAGATATATCAAATTTACAAAAAGGCGTTAACTTCTTGGCGTGTTCTTGAGATATTTAATTTTAAAAATATTTCAATTCCATTTGTTCATTATTTTTTCGAACAATTTTTATCAAAAAAAAATTTTAACCACTGAAGTTCGAAAAAAGAATGAACAATTCGAATTTTAGTTGGACCAAAAATCTTTGAAATTAATTATCTCAAATACACGAATTAACACATTTCAAAGTTATATCGGATTGGCAGAATTTTATGCACTTTACAAAAACTGTAAAATAAGTTGTATTTTTTATTTTGTCCATACTACTAATATGCCAAGTTTCAGAAAAATCAAAAACAGTCAAGTTCAAATCTCCACTTTTTCACCTGGGTAGATCACGTTTTTCATCTTTAATTCAATTGAAAGCTTATTAAATAAGTCAATACCTTTGTATAGTACGTTACGCTGATTGATTGAACTCACTGTAGATAAAATAAAATTATTTTTAATTAACCCATTTTCAATTTTGAAAATTAGCATTATTAATTCAAACTGAATCGTTAGTTGTAGCGGTAAAATCTTAACATCGTAAAGACTTCTAGCAGCGGTTAGCATCGGTAGTCCCTTTACGGTTTTCAAACTTTTGTTAATAAGTCTACTTAGTTCCGTAACTGCTGCTGTCGTTCCCCAGATAGGTACCCGAGCAGAAATTAGTTAGGGAAAACCTGAATACAGTCAGGGCGTGATCAGGGCCTGGTCAGTCCTACAAGGGCAATCCCTATTAGGGCAATCTGATGTGGGCCTGTTCCGGGCTTGATTTAGAATACCCTTTTAGGGTTAACCTTATTTGAATATATCCGGCCCTGATCAGGTTTTTCGTATTTGACCCCTAGTTGAAATTTAAATGGGTTAAAATTCACTAAAGCATTATCCATTTTAGAAATATATAGCTAAAATCGTTTCATGTATATTTTAGTTGTAGCTTCTCAGCTGAACGACTATAATAATAGTCATTAAGGTGGTATGTATGTTTTAATTTTTTCCATTGTTATGTTTTTATTTTAATTTGATTAATTTATGTATATAATATATAAATATATATCAGGGTCTGGTCAGGATATCCCAATCTGGGCCTGATCCGATTATCCCAATCAGGGTCTGATCCGGTAATCCCAATCAGGATCTGATAGGGCAAAAGCGTTACACTCATGATCAGGGCCCAATCAAGCAGCCCTACCAATGCCTGATCCAGGTTAGGGCAAACCTGATCAGGGCCTTACTTGAGCCCTAACAAATTTCTGCTCGGGTAGCTACACTTTGAATGTAGGCATGAAATATTAAATATTTCACTTTAATGGGTAGAATGTTGCATAGTTGATACAGAATAAAGTTAGATTTCCTGATTTTGTCTTTGATGTATCCAATGTGAGAATTGAAGTCCAATTTATGATCAATCATAGGACCCAAATAATTTTATGACGTGACCCATATTAATGTTTGATTATATTAACTGTTAGAATCATTTCAAATAAATCCAGGCTACGATTTTTGATATCAAACACCATATATTTTGTTCTTGATTCATATATATTTAATAACTTTGAATTCAGCCATTGATTTAGCAAATCTAGATCGTTTTGCATTTCATGTTGAAGATTTTCGATAGATGATGACTTGTAAGATAAAACCATATCGTCCGCATACAGTATTAGTTTACCGATTAGATTTAATGTAAAATCACGATTAGTAAAAAAATTGAACAATAATGGTCCCAGTATACTTCCTTGTGGTACACCACAGGTAATAACCTTTTCAGAACTCTCTTCATCATCAATTTTAACAATTTGTTTTCTATAGCTCAAATAATTTTCAAACAGTTTTAAATTTAGATTATCAATTCCAATAGTTTTAAGCTCTTGAATTAGAAAACTATAATCAACACTGTCGAAGGCTTTTCTGATATCAACGAAAATACAAGCAGCAATTAAACCTCGATCATTATTAATTCGTATGTCATGTAATAAATTCTGCAGTAGCCGCTAATGTACTTATACTTATACTATTTCATCATTGGTTACTTCATTGAGTAAAACAGTTGATTTTTGGAATAAACGGACAAAACCTGCAGCTGTGTTAATATCTTTTACTCGTAATTCTTGATCCACGGTATAATTTATTAGCACGCCATTTATTGGGACTTTAACATGCCCTGGTTCACTGAATGTCCATGTTGAAATGGTTATTTGCGAAAATTGGTCTGAAGGTTTAATTCCATAAGTAAATATAAGGCTGGATTCTATATTGAGATGTGGGTCCATCCGAGAACACGTAATGGGTATGTACATGTTGACTAGTACTTTAATATATTCTGTAACGCAAATTTCATGTGGCCCCATACAGTATGAACCTGATGGTCCAAATTATCATTTACAGTGGAATGAAACAGTCTGTACAAACGTATTGCTTTTGACATATAAAACATCAGCGTGGATCGATAATTGACGTTTTGATGCTTCGAATCTAATTGATCGAATTTTTTTCCCATATTTTGTCATATAATTAATTCTCTGCAAAATCGATTTGAATTATTATCTCTATCTGTCCTATTTTTCACTTTTCTTTTTGGCTTCAAGTTTTCGATAATACCATAAACATGTTTTTTCATTACAGAAATATCCGCAGGTAAAGATATTTTGAAACCCTTCACTGAGTTTGTAACACTTTAGTAAGTTTGATGGTCTTCTTCTTCCCATAATTCGATCTTCTTTGGTTATATGCCACTGAAAGTATTGAACTGTATCTTCATTGCTTCCCAGTTCCATTTTAATTAACTTGCAATTAGCACACAAGAGTGCTATCGCAGATATATGCGTTTACTAATTGAGATATTGAATTGTGCTGCAACTCTCCTAATCGGCTTAATTTATATAGTTTGTATTCAGAATTTTTATGTCTTACACATAAACAAGGTTCTCTCTCAAAAATTTCGCATAAGATAGTCGAATTCCTGTTTTAGCACAAAATTGAGGATGGTAAATTCTTATCTAGAAGCAATCGTTTTGATGTTTTCCCTTGGGGCAGTCTTCCTTATCAGGACACATTCTGTTGATGTCATTCCGCTCACAAGACTGACGAATCTGATCAGTAATTAATGGACGTTTCCGGTTAGAAATTAAAAGGTTTTCATTGCTTATATTTTTTCGTTAAAAATGTTAGGCCATGTTAGATAAACGATATTTTTTGATACTGTTATCACTGACGCATTTTTGAAAAGCTTTCCGTTGTTTCGATTTTTCGTCAATTTTTCGGCAGTTTCTTTTAACTGGGTTGTCAAAGCCTCACCAAATAACAGGCGTTTACGTACTTCCGAAGTACACCACAACATCACCTTATCAATTCCTCAACTTTGCGAATAGACGAATCATCACTTTTTTATGCTTTTTTTTTTTTTTTATTAGCTCTATAATTCTGATATTAATTATACAAAAAATTTTCTATTTTATATTTCCGAGACCAACTAAAGTTTTACAGCAAAATATTATGAATTAACAAAATGAGTTTTTTATTGTTAATATATAATATGAATTAATAATATTTACATTTTTAGCCAAATCTTAAAGCTAACCTAACCCTACTCTATATACTAAAATAAAATACTACGTCAAGATAAACTAAATCTTACTATGGTTACATATAGTTTTTATGTTATGTGTGGTAAGTGTTCTATTAGGGTATTACCAGAGTGTTGTAATTTGTTATTATACCTTAGAACTGTATCTTCCGCTATTTCATCGATTAGATTTATATTCATTTCCCTATGGAGACATATCGTCCTATATCTCATGTTAACTTTGTTTATGAGTTTTAAAAATTTATTTTGAATCACTTGCATTTTCTTTTTATGTGTTTTAGCAGCACTCCACCATATCGGGGCACCATATAGAAGTAAACTTAGCACCATGACTTTATAAACGAGTAATTTATTGTTGAAATTCATTTTACTTTTTTATTTAATATGGGATATAAACTGTAAAATAATTTATTACATTTATTTATAGTGAAGTTAAAATGCGTTTTTAATGTAAGTTTGGAATCAAGAACAATACCAAGATATTTTGCTTCCTTTTTACACTCTAGTTGACTATTACCAAATTGCAGCGACCTTTGAGGAACTTTAAGCAGTGCCCTATTACGAGTAAAGTAGATTGCTTCGCATTTATTTGAGTTTAGTTTTAATTTCCAAGTATTAAAATAGATTAAAAGAACTTCTAAATATGTTTCTAGTTTATTAATTATATTTTCAGCCAACAAATCGGAGGTAAAAATTGCAGTGTCATCCGCAAACAAGGCAATTCCACATTCACTCATATGAGGAATGTCATTTATGAAAATATTGAATAATATTGGACTCAAAACTGATCCTTGTGGTACCCCTGCAACAATTTCGTACGTTTTGGATTTATAATTAAAAATTTGAACATAAGAGGACCTGTTTGTTAAATATGATTGAATCAATTTTATAACGTACATGGGAAATTTATATTTTAATAATTTGTAAAGTAGTGCTTTTAACCACACAGTATCAAATGCACTTTCTAAGTCCAGCAAAACCACTCCTGTAGAATTTTTGACTAAGCGAGCTTCCTTTACTTTATGGATGATTCTGTGCACTTGATTTACTGTCGAATGATGTCCTCGAAAACCGAACTGTTCATTTATCAGGATATTGTTGTCATCAACAAACTGTTGTATTTTTATTTTAATTACATGCTCGAATAGCTTACTTAACGTAGACAATAAGCTTATTGGACGATAACTTTGGGCTTGAGTGGGATCTTTCCCTGGTTTCAAAATTGGAATGACTTTTGAACATTTCCAGATCTGCGGATAATAGGAAAGCTGAAAACAGCTGAAGAAAATTTCAGATAAAAACTCACGAGCTGACTCCGGAAGTTTTTTTAATAAGATATTAGGTATATTATCTGAGCCCGGTGCTTTGAGAGGTTTAACAATTTTTAAGATTGAGTCAACATACGATTTAATATGTTCTTTTGAGATACCAAGATTTAAGGGATGCGTTGAATTTAGTGAATTAACATCGTCATTCACCTCTTGCTCTATAGGAGAGATTGTACTATGAGTTTTGCAATGCGCATTCAACAAGTTATCTGCAAACGCTTCACATTTCTCATTTGTGGTTATTAAATATTTGGGTACGGTGGTATCACCAGTTCGAAGAGGCGGTATAGGCTTAGGCTTGTTTTTAATTGATTTACAAATATTCCAATACTTTTTTGATTGCGTAACTAGCCGTTCAAGTTTAGTTTGCCATTTAACGTTTAAGAGCTCAAACATTTTGTTTTTTATAGTGTAGTTTAATTGATTTATGATCAATTTTAAGTTCGGGTCTCTGTTACGGATCCACTGTCGTCGACGCGTGTTGCGTAGGCGTATGATTGATAATAATTCATTCGGTAATATTAATTTATCATATGATCCAACAAGTTTTGTTGGCACTGCACTAGATTTAGCTAAATTTATGATTTCAATTAACTGATTTATACCTTTATCAATTTCCTCCGAATTAGCAAATGAATAGCTACCAATATTTTTAATATGTTGATCCACCTCATTAGAATATTTGTGCCAGTTAGCATTTTTGTAATCAAATATATTGTTTGTATTATAAACCCGATTAGGAGCAAATAATATCAGACATATCACAGGAAAATGATCAGATGATAATTCATAAATTGTTTTAATATCCGAAATTAGGGTCTCTCTATTTGAGAGGCAGATATCCAGGACACTTGGAGTACCACTGGATCGAACAAATGTAGGATCTGAAGGTGCAAAAATGGTACAGTTGTCATTATTTTCTACGAACGAATAAAGGATACGCCCACCAACATTGCTTCGCATACAATTCCATGATTGATGTCGACTATTAAGATCCCCAATAACTAGAAAAGGAGAATTGCCACTAGTAATTTTAATCAAGTCATTTCTGAAATTCGGATTATTTGAGTAAGGACAGTAACAACCAGTTACTCTAAGTAAGGAGTTATCGAAGAACGATACCGTTATTGAAATTGACTCAATCGAACTTAACCTAAGGTAAGGTAATAGAGAATGTTTTATGTTACTTTTAATCAAAATACCAATCCCCCCTCCGTTTTGTAACTCCCTGTCCTTTCTATAAAAAATAAAATCTGGTATGCTAAAATTAATATGAGGTTTCAAATGAGTTTCTGTAATTATTATTAAATCGATGTGATGTTTATCAATAAAATTAATAAGTTCGTGTTTTTTAATTTTTAATACCATGAGCATTCCAATTACATATTTTGATATTATTATTTGGAATTATATTCCGTCCTATGTTAGAATAATTATGGTTGCAAGGCATATTTAATTGCAATTTGAGTTATGGACCTAAACTGGTCTTCTTTGGTTTTACAATTTTTAAGACCATTCGTAATCTCACAAAATATATTGAAAAGCTCAGAAGTTGTGAACAGATCTTTAGTGTTATCTGGAATAACTGACTGATTTTCAGTATTAGTACTTTCAATATATGTGGTGTTGCGTGTAAAAGTTTGTGGGCGATTAATGAAATGTTGTGTTTTTGATAGTGTTGGAAAATTATCTATATTATAATTAAAATTAACCTTACGTGATGGAGCAGAATTTTTCGTATTCAAAGTTTGTTTTAAACTAATAAAATCATTGCGTTTCGTACAAACAACAAAGTTGGCAGCATGTGACCCATTGCAGTTGACACATTGATGTTTAGTTGCATCTTCTTTGAAAGGACAGCTGCTGGGTTCCTCTTCATGTACTGTTGAACAGTAAGCACATTTTGGGTTCATAAAGCAGTTTGATGTTGCATGTCCATACATATAGCATTTCTGACATTGTATTGGTCCTTTCTTTGACGATTGTAAAACGTTTTCCCATTTACATACGGTATGGTATATTATGTATATGTATTTATATTCTTTTAATGTGTTCAAGGTAACTGTGCCTTTTTGAAATGATACAAAATATATAAAATCACCCAAACTTCGTTGTTTAGATTGTGTATATGTAATTTTAATTGGGTTTAATCCAAGTCTTTTTAATTCATCACTAATTATATTAGTCTAAGATCCGAGTATAGAACGACCTTCACCGAACTGGTTAATGGATGAAAAGTAGTTTATATTAAATTAAATATGTTAATAAATATATTGCAAGTGGGTTGTCTAAAAAAGTTCGGTCCAGAATATGATTAATTAAAAATTTAAAAATTAATTTTTTTTAAATATTTCACCGTTTCGGTTAATAGACAAATGACATACCAATCAAAAGTATGAAGCCTTTAGAATATGCAAACGATAGGTTGTCTATTTTTTTCCCGTCATAACTTAGGGTTGGCAGGTATAAAAAGGCAGATCGAAATTAGTAATTTGCACCGGTCTGGTTAATGAATAAACTTTATGTCAAAATAAAGATTATTTTATTATAAACACGGTGATGTAGGGTTGTCTGCAAAAAATCAGTCCTGAATTAGGGTTGTCGAGTTTTAAAAAGTGCAATATTCCTACGAGTGAATACGTGCGAACTTTTCTGTGAAAATAAAAAGGATAGCGATAGACTCGTAAATGCCGCGCATTATTTTGGAACAGCTTGCCACAACATTCAGAATTGAATTGAAAACTATTAACCAGTTTAATGCACAGAAACATTGTCTTTCGTTTCGTGGTTTTACTGTGGTTGGTTTTTAGATGATTCTTTAAAACCAACAGGGTTTATTGGAGATCAAACACCTTTAACGGTAGAAGACATAATGGAAACAACACAACAAGAAATCGATGACGACGAATGTTCCAGAGATGAAGATGAAAATTTTACTTCCGATGAATCAGAAGCAGAATAAAGTTTAACAGAAAAATAAACAAATAACAAATAAAAAAAAAACAAATTATTTGCTGCAATTAGTTATCCATATTAGTTGTATTAAAAATGTCTATTACATATTTGCATTAAATAATATCGCAAAATGCAACATTTGTTGTTGTATGACATTATAATTCAAATTACCTTAAAATTTCGAGTTACTTTGATTATTTACACTGAAAAAAAGGTGTGCTCAACTTATACAATATACTAGGTCATTCAATAAGTCCGTAGGATGACACATAGATGGCGTTACTAGAATTTTTTCCATATGATTTTTATTTAGTACTAACCTTCAAACGATACGTGTATAAATTTGACAGCAATCTGACTATTTATTCGTGAGTTATAGCATTTTGTGTGAAGCCACTTTTGTTTTTGAAAAAAAATGGAAAAAAGTGAATTTCGAATTTTAATAAAGCATTGCTTTTTGATGAAAAAAAATACAGTGGAAACCAAACAATGGCTTGATAAACATTAACCAAACTCTGCTCCATCGAGACAAATGGTAGAGAAGTGGTTGGCTGAATTTAAATGTGGTCGTACCAGCACAAAAGATGCAGAGCGCAGTGGACGCCCAAATGAGGCTGTTATTCCAGAAAACATAAAAAAAATCCACAAATTGGTTATGAACGATCGCAAATTGAAGGTGCACGAAATATCTGACATTGTAAAGGTAGCAGATGGTAGTGTTTTTACCATTTTACAAGAACATTTGGGTATGCGAAAGCTCTGTGCAAATTGGGTGCCGCGTGAGCTCACAGTCGACCAAAAACAACAACGAATCGATGCTTCGGAGGAGTCTTTGGCACTGTTAAACCGCAATAAAAGGGAATTCTATCGTAGATATGTGACAATGGATGAGACATGGCTTCACAATTACACACCAGAATCCAAAAGACAGTCAGCTGAGTGGACAGCAGTCGACGAACCGAATCCAAAGCGAGCAAAGACGCAACAGTCGGCCGGTAAGGTGATGGCGTCTGTATTTTGGGATACGAACGGAATAATATTCATCGACTATCTCCAAAAAGGAACCACCATCAACAGCGAGTATTACTGTGAACTTTTGGATCGATTGAAGGCTGAAATCGCAAAGAAACGGCCACATTTGCAAAAGAAAAAAGTGTTGTTTCACCAAGATAATGCACCGTGTCACAGATCGATGAAAACGATGGCAAAATTGAATGAATTGGGCTTTGAATTGGGCTTTGACCCACCCACCATATTCTCCAGATTTAGCCCCCAGCGACTTTTTCCTGTTTTCAGATCTCAAGAGAATGCTTGCTGGAAAGAAATTTAAGTCCAATGATGAAGTAATCGCTGAAACTGAGGCTTATTTTGACGAGAAAGAGAAATCGTACTATAAAAGTGGTATAGAAAAGTTGGAAAATCGCTATACTCGTTGTATCGCCCTCGAAGGCAACTATGTTGAATAAAAAAATCGAGTTTTGTCAAAATGTTGTTTTTTTATTACTTATCCTACGGACTTATTGAACGACCTGTTAGATATTAAATCATGCATAAAAGTTTGCATAAAAGTTAAATGTGCGCCAAGAATAACTATTCTCAACCTATTCTAATATGAAGAATAATGTAATAATAAAACAATCATTTTGTAACATATTTTGAATCTATTTGAGACTAACAATGCATGTTAAAAACGTTTCCACTATTCTTCAATTAAGAATATTATGTAAATCTAATAAGCAAACCTTCTTAAAATAAGTTAAAATAGACAATATTTTTAATTTTTAATAATTTATTTTTAATAATGAAATAATAATTTTAGATACAAAAAATGCAGTATATGTTATTTTAGTACAATATGTTTGTTATTGTTTATTGTTTGTTTATTGTATTGTTTGTTATTGTTATTGTTTAGTCGTTTATGCAATTCATTAAATATTTTTTTTTTTTTTTTTTTTTTTTAATAAGAAGTGTTGTGTAGTAGGAATTACAAAATGTGTCACAACAACACATAGATACCTTTTAAGACGTAGGTCCCACAACAACATGCGTCTTGAGGTATAGGTGGACGCTTTTTTTAAATTTTTGTGGATTGAAAGCACTCGAGACTATTGATTCGGGCAAAGCATTCCATGTGTACGATGTACGCACAAAGAAATCTCTTTGCATTCTATTACTATGACAGTGAGTAATCTCGACAGTTCGACCGCCCGCACACACCGATTGACGAGTAAAACGGGGAAAAACATATGTCTGAGGCATTATGGACCCGATTTCATCCGAGCACTGCTGGTGACGATATTTATAAAAAACAACGAGATCAGCAACAGTGCGACGATGTTGCAGGGAATCAAGACCTAATGTTAAATCTCGATCACCAACAATTCGTATAGCTCGCTTTTGAACAGAGTCCAAAAGAGCCAGGATAGTAACTTAGTAAATATAATTAATTTAAATCATTAAAACAATTTCTATCTTTTCATAATTTCAAATTATAGATTCTCTTTTATATTAACTCTAAATATGTATAGATAAATATTAAATAATTTATATAAATAAAAAAATATAATCAGTTTTATTTTAAGAAAATATTAAGACAATATTTAAAATTTTACTTAAATACATATTTAATAAATATTTATTTTATTATATTAATTATTATTTCGTTTAGTATTATAAAAAAGGAAATTTCGCATACAATTTGAATGTCAAAATCTTGTTTAATGTTTAGTCAGGCTGAAATTGATGACTTCTAAAGGCTGTTTTACACGGACCAGTTTTTTGTCCAGAAAAGTATTCATTTTTGTATCCAGTCAAAAATAGACATTTTTATTAACATTTTTCTATACAGTTTTTTCCCTGTTTTACACACAACCAGTTTAAACTTACATCGCGCATGCGCCTATGTTTTGTTTTGTTTGTTTTGTTTTGTTTGATTCTACGAAGGTAAAATAAATTCTACGAAGATAAAATAAATAATAAATCGTAACTGACTTCGCGCATGCGCCTATGTTTTGTTTTGTTTTGTTTGATTCTACGAAGATAAAATAAATTCTACGAAGATAAAATAAATAATAAATCGTAATAAATCGTCGCATAAACTGTTGTAAAAATGAAGAAAAAATAGAGCATGCTCTATTTTTTACTCAGAAACTGGATGTATGTCCATTTTTCATTTGCGCAGACGGCTGTTGCGCATAAAATAAATATGAAACTGAAAATAAATTAGAACTAGCTTTATTTTTCGCTTAAAATGTCCATTTTTGACTGTATACAAAAATGAATACTTTTCTGGACAAAAAACTGGTCCGTGTAAAACAGCCTTAAAAAATCTGGCCACTTGGTCATGAGCAGCATACTCGTCATTTTAATACAAATAGAAATCAATGTCAACCTTAATAAAAAATGAGACAAGTTAAATCCAAAATTAAGTTCAGGAAAATTTATTTAACTTACTAGTTTAAATTAATTCACAGAAGTTAAAACAGTCTAATCTCTTAGAAAATCTGCAACTCTATCGCTTAGAAATTCAATGTAGATCAGCTAATTTCTTCTTCCATTGAAAGTTGCATGCCACTTCATTTCTTCATTTCTTCACTCAAAAAAATAAAAGTCACTTTTACAAAATTTTTATAAATATACAACACACAAAATTTTTTGATAAAACTACAATTTTTTTCCTTCACATCCAAAAATAATTTGTAAAGCAAATAAATTTTTGGTGTTATCAAATAATTTTTTTTGTAATCTACAATATTTTTGGTAAACTTAAAAAAAAAATTGTAAGTTGCATATTTATAAAAAATTTGTAAAATTTACTTAGTTTTTTTTATGAGTGTTGTAGCAAAATGTACTATTTCACAAATGTATTGGCATGCGAAAATAGCGATTATTAAAAAAAAATGTGTTGGCACGCCAATAAAATTCAGTTTCGAACCCTGGATATACCAATATTGATTAAATTTAACATAAATCAAGAATAAGCCATAATTTATGAATCTACCTTGAATCACTTTGAAATTTTAGATATTGAGTTAAAAAAATTTGATTGTTATCCATTGCGATAAAATATGAAACTAAAATTTTTTCTTGTATTCTAAATTTATTTAATTCATATTTGAAATGTAAATAAGTTATACATACTAAATTATACAATATACGTTAACCGTAAATAATAATCCTAGATGTTATTTGAATGTATAAAGAACGAAACGAAAGACAATGTTTCTGTGCATTAAACTGGTTAATAGTTTTCAATTCAATTCTGAATGTTGTGGCAAGCTGTTCCAAAATAATGCGCAGCATTTACGAGTCTATCGCTATCCTTTTTATTTTCACAAACAAAAAGTTCGCTGGAACCTCTCTGTCGCACGTATTCACTCGTAGGAATATTGCACTTTTTAAAACTCGACAACCCTAATTCAGGACTGATTTTTTGCAGACAACCCTACATCACCGTGTTTGTAATAAAATAATCTTTATTTTCACATAAAGTTTATTCATTAACCAGACCGGTGCAAATTACTAATTTCGATCTGCCTTTTTATACCTGCCAACCCTAAGTTATGACGGGAAAAAAATAGACAACCTATCGTTTGCATATTCTAAAGGCTTCATACTTTTGATTGGTATGTCATTTGTCTATTAACGGAAACGGTGAAATATTTAAAAAAAATTAATTTTTAAATTATTAATTAATCATATTCTGGACCGAATTTTTTTAGACAACCCACTTGCAATATATTTATTAACATATTTAATTTAATATAAAATACTTTCCATCCATTAACCAGTTCGATGAAGGTCGTTCTATACTCGGATCCTATACTATATTAATTTCAAGTAGCGGTAAACCAAGTAAAACGAAACGATTTATTTTATTTTCCTCCAATGTATATGTAAAGAATTCACTTTTTATATGTATAAGTTCAGATGACAATAATTTATAGCTGTTTAAATTGTAACAAACAATTTTTGTTCCGATTGACATGATTTTGATGTTATAATCTTTGATGTTGAGTTTTTTCATTAAACTGTGTGTTTCTGCATAGCTCAATTTTGTTACTATTGGTGGAATATTTCTTTTGTTGTTTACGTTACTTTCTGTAATTTTATTAACATTTCTTTTAAGGAACAGGCTAAAGGCATTTGAAGTTGGTACGCTATACATTCTATGCTATTTTAAATCCGTACCTTCTTTTGTGAAGTCATTTAGATGTCGTTTTTGACCACTTTGTTGTTCACAGCATGTCAAGGACATGCATACCTCGTTATTTTCACTGATAATTGTTTTGATTTAACAAAAACCAACCAATCACAAATTTTATTTTAACTCAATAAAAAATAATAATTTTTATTTAATCAATTATCACAACGATATTAATATATTTCAATGAAAAGAGAGATGTTGATTGCACAACAACTAACGAGCGAATGACTTTTTATGCTCTTTCTTCACGTCTTCTGCTTCTCTCAATTTTTTTCGCAACTGTCTATAGTTTATTGCATGTTTTCTTCTTTATGTTTCTGTTTTTTAACTATTCTAGAAGCCAGCGGTATATCTTTATTAATCTGTTTCCTCCCCGATTTCTTCCGTAATACGCCAATATTTTTTCCCATAACATTTTCTGAATTTGGGCGTTAGCTATAATATTAGACAAAATATTTTTTTCTCTCTTTACTTTAGAGAGTTTCTCCTCCATTACTTTCTTTCCTTACTTTTTTATCTTCCAGACATTTCACTTATAGTCTTAATTTTTTTTCCATTTCCAATAAGTGGGTCTTTATTGAAATCTTTCGGATAAAATTGACATCCTAGTGGGTTGTTGTCGTTTTTTAATGGTTACAAAAAAACAATTACACAGTTAAAACAAACTGAATATGTAATGCAAATTGCTAAGCACATAGGTCCTAGGTCCTAAAATAATGCAAAGTTTGCCTCAAAGTTAAATTTAATGCTCTTTGCATAATCAAGTTGTTTCCAAACTTCTAGCGTAGCAAGTTGTTTTCAAATTTCTTCCATTTTTATAAAAAATAAATTATGATGTGAGAGTTGAACTAAAATTTGTAGTCTTGCATTAAATTAGTTTTAATGCAACATTTGCTTTAGCAAAGCTCATATAGCAAAGCTTGTATTAAAAATTGCAGTAACTTTTTCAACCGTGTACCTACCGCTCAGCACACTAAAAAATGGATTATGGTAGGAATTAAAGCAAGACGACAAGCTAAATTGACTCTTCTTCAGCTTTAGAGTTAAAGAGATATATTAAAAGCTTTGGTACGTTGAACTGATTCCAATGGACGAAGTGCAGAAAATGAATTCTCTGTTTTCTGTTTATGACACCACGAAGTAGTCAAAGAATCTAGTTATTCTTCTTAGATTTGAGCAATGTTTTGCGCATGAGCAATATCAAAGCTCAAAAGTCAAAGCATCATTTAATGTCTCTCTTCTTGTTGCTTTTATACCATTTTATTATCTCTAGCGATTTCAAAAATTTCGTAAACTTTAGTCTGCAAGTCTGATTTTATTGTTATTTTGTTATTTATTTATTTATTTGTCAAAATGACATTTTAAATTTCGATTTATACATTTTTTTTGAATAAAATACAACTAATATTATAAAAATATGGTCACCAAATAAAAAAGAAAAACTAATTTATAATAAAAACTAACTAATAATAATTAGGTTATAAAACAGTTTCAACCAATAAATAACATATTAAAAATTTGAAATTTGAACATATTTTTAGATCGGTATTTGATTTTCAACGTATTGTTTACATAGCATATTGAATTTATTTTGAGTCATTGATTGGAAATTATATTGGCTATAATATTCCATCATCTTATTGTACTCATTAAAGCCTTTATAGATGATAGATTTTTGCGAATACAGCTTTTTATATAATGGAAGTCTATAGTTTGTTCTCCTTGTGTTGTATTGGTGAATCTCTCTATTAGTGGTGAGAAGTTTTTGTAGATAGTTGGGCATTTGTCCTTTAACAATACCAAATACAAATTTCAGAGCATTAAAATGTATTCTCTGATTTACTGATTGCAAATTCAAACATTTAAGCATTTCTTTAATTGGCGTACTTCGTTTAGCTTTTAAAATTACTCTCAGGAATTTATTTTGAATTTTTTGCAGAACACCTATTTGAGTATCATTCATTATGAAATAAATTGAAGAACAGTAGTCCACATGAGGGGTTATTAGAGATTTATAAAATGTTTTCTTGCTTTCAAATGACATTTTATTTTGTATTCGTTTAAATAGACCAAGTTTTTTGTTCATTTTTTTTTTAATAAAATCCAAATGCTCGTTGAAATTTAGTTTAGAATCAATAACCACACCTAAATATTTATATTTGTCAACTCGTTCGATACAACTGCCATCTATAATGACATTGATGTCATGATTGATGTTTTGTTTAAAAGTTATGGTCATACATTTCGTTTTCTGAATGTTTATTGAAAGTTTGTTGTACTTTAACCAATTACAAACGTTGGATAAATCTTCATTTATTTTTCCGACCGCTTCTTCTATAGTCGCACCGGTAGCACTGAGTAATGTATCGTCAGCAAACATATTTAGTTGACAATGTTTAACAGCATCAACTAGATCATTTATATACAATAAAAATAAAAGTGGACCAAGAACGGATCCTTGTGGTACTCCTAAATTGTTAAATAGCTCTGTTGATTTGTAGTTCTGAATTTTGACTGATTGTTTTCTGTTGCTTAAATAATTCTGAAACCATCTATACTCTGTACCAGTGATTCCATATCGTTTCATTTTTTCCAACAGTATATCTCTGTCTACAGTTTCGAAAGCTCTTCTAAAGTCAAGAAAAACGCAACAGATGACCAAATCCATATCAAGATTATTTTTCCAGTTGACTACCATTAAATTGATTGCAGTTTCACAGGAATGACCACGTCGAAAGCCTGATTGTTGTTCAGCTAATATTTTATTAAATTCAAGATGGTTAACAAGCTTTGTTTTTACAATCTGCTCAAGAACTGATTCATAAATAGGTAGAATATTAATTCCCCGAAGATCCTCCGCAGTTTTAGGACAAACTACCTTAGGAATTGGTATAACCGTCGATACTTTCCATTTTTCAGGAATAATACCATGTTCGAGGGATTTATTAATAATATTAACAAACTCATTTGTAAATTTCTCAGAGAACATAGCATCGAGTAAAACTTTTTTACTTATGTTATTAATACAACTTTTTGACTTGATGCTACTAACAACCTTTTGCAGATCTTCAGAAGTAACCATTTCGAACTTTAAATTTTCTTTGATATTTAAATTTTTGTACTTTGGATCATATATCCCCGGCTCTAAATTGTTGTAAATATCTTCTATGCTATTAATAAACACTGAATTAAGTTTTTCTGCCAACTCCGCAGGATCTATCACTGTTATATTGTCAAACACTAAGTTAAATGTTTTGTTTGTTTTACTCGTATATAATGATTTCAATATTTTCCAAAGAGATTTAGGATCATTTTTATGACAAAGTATCTTATCAGAAATATACTTATTTTTTTTTGCTACGCAATAGTTGTTTATATAGGTTTCTTGTGTTCTTATAGTCATCCCAATCTGTAGTTTTTTCTGTGAATTTAGCAAGTTTGTGCTTAGAGTTTCGTTTTAATCTTAGTTCCTTTAGGTCAGGAGTGTACCACCGATTATCAATTGTGTTTCTGATTGTTTTCAGTTTTACCATGTTGTTTACTACTTCCAAAAGCGTTTTCATTAAACCATCAGATATTATAAAGTCATCATTGCAATAAGAATCCATCTCTATATTATTATTTAGTTCATTAATAAGATTATCACGACTGTAATTTTTCCAGCATGTTATTTGTTTTTCTTCAATGATTACTTTTGGACGATTTTTAAATTTGGCAAATATGATATTATGGTCAGTGATTTTATTTATATTTATATTATTGCATTGCATGTCTTCACAATTGGTAAGCAAAAGGTCGATTTTACTCCTGCTTTTTTCTGTTATTCGAGAATAGTTTGTAATTTTTTGTGTCAAACACTGGTCTTCAATAACACTCATAAGCTTAGAACCGTAAAATGCATCCCGATCAGGATCAATATTAAAATCTCCTATCACAAAATTAATTTTACTTAAGTCAATAACCTCATCCAGCCACTCATCAAGAGCTTTTAAAAATTCAGCCTCAGACGCTTGAAAACTACGATATAGAACGCCATAAATACCTGGTGTGAATCCTTTAAGGATTTTAATAGCTAGGAACCAAACTCGACTGATCACTACTGAGGAAATAACTTCATATTTGATTGTTTTATAAATGTACAATGCTACACCTCCTGTTTGCCTAGAATCTGAATTATTACGAATAAGGTTATAATTTTTTAAGTCAAACTCAGCATTATTCATATCGCAAATTGTTCTAGTTTCACTTAAAAGAATTAACGGTGGATTAAACTGGTTGCAGATATGTTCTAATTCGTCAAAATTTTGTGTCAAACTACGTATGTTGGTATACATTATATCAAAGTTAAATAGTTGCTATTTGTAGCATATTTTTTGTTTCAATCTGCTCATCTGTTTTTTGTAGCTGGGACATTCGGAGCTTCAAGCAGGGTGGTCCGTTTTAATTTTTAAGTTCAGTTTTTTGTTTGCTGTGTGACAATTGACACATTTAACATTTTCATTGGAGCCTTCTGAGAAACTATGTTGTTCAGAACACTTGGGACAACTTTTAGGATGATGACACGACCCTCCCTTATGTGAGTATCCATTGCAATTGTAGCATCTTGTTATATGTATTGATTCTACAGCTCTGCATCTATCAAACTTTAAATTGAGTTTTTCGGCTTCGATTATATTTTTGAATGAGGTTGGATCCACTTCAATCACAGCTTCATACGAATAACCTCTTCGATTTTTGACGAATAGAATCACTTTAATGTCACTATCTTTAAGAAAATGGTTTTGTTGTTTTATCGTGGATACTAATTCAGCGGAATCCATTTCATCAGTAATTCCAAAAATTCTTATTCGTGGATTCAACTCAGGAGCTATTGTTACATTGTATTTGTCTGCTAAAGTCTCTTTAGTTGCCTTTTCAACAATTTCAGCCGCTTCTTTGGTTTCACATTGTAGCAATATCCCACTATTTCTAAAATTTCTAGTTCCCATTATTGGTATAGTTGTTGGATCAATGTAGTCTTTAATTTCTTTTTTCGTCATTTTAAAATCCTGGTGCGTTTTTGGTTGTACTAAAACACCTTTGGTTGGATTAGATTTAAAAACAGATGCATACGAAGGCTTGTTTTCTTTAACAATCATGGATTGAGTCTTCATCTCATCTAAAGATTTTGTAATGATATTATTGGTTTGGTTGTACGCTTCCTTTAATTCTCCAATGCTTGAACTGATTTTGTCGAGTTCATGGTATAACAGATCTTCCAAAGAATTATTACAATCAGTGCATACAAATTTAGCGTATGCACATTCTTTGAAAAGCTTAACCCACTTTTCAAATCCCCAATCAATGCATGTTGGATGAAAATTCATTTTGCATTTACCATAGCAACGCAAACTTTCTCTATCCGTTACCTTAAGTTTACACTTTGCACAGTTGTCGGTAGGCATATTAACGCATATATAAGGTTTACCAACTCTGAGTTTTTAAATATTCACAAAAAAACAATAAAATTAGCAAACAAAAACAGGAATTAATTTAATGTACGTCACTTTAATTTTATTTAATTCTGTCACTAACAATTTTTTATTTGTAAATTGCACTAAAACACTAATTCACTTTGAATCAAATTTATGAAAATACAGAAGTAAACTAGTTCATCTAAATATTTATAACTATTACTTAGTTTTTCATTGATCAATTATATTTTATTTAATTTTTTAACAGCCACAAGTTATATTAATTTGTTAACAAGGATCAGGGTTTGCGAACATTTTCAAGCAATTGCTTAGAGAGAATTACTGTCTCCTCAGAGTAACTTATGGTTCCGTGCCGTAGCGTCTTTTTATCACAAAACACATCTTGAGTGAAAACCGAAAAATCGAAAAATACCCAAAAGCAAATAAAATTATAGAACCGGTTTTTATTGAAGGGTCGAGTAAACGACAGCTAGTAATTGAGATATTTAAAAACATGGTGGATTACATTTAAGAAATCATGACAGCGAATCATGTTGATTGGCTGTCTTATTTTCTGCAATCCCTGAAGCTGGACTCCACTAGAAATAGCACCAGGTGCAAAAACCATTTTTTTGTAATAACATGAGATTTCATAGAAGAAACATAATTACTTCGGTCTGAAAGACCTAAGTATTACATTCATAAGCTCAAAGTGAAATTCTTACCCCTACTTTTTTGGCATTTCTCGACGTTTTAGGACCTACTGAAAAAAGCAAAAATAAAATGTCTGTCTGTCTGTAGGCCGTCCGTCCTTACCGTCCGTCATTACCTACGCTTCAGGGAAAACGGCTGAAGGGATTTCAAAATTTTTTTTTTCTAAAAATGGGTATTCACAAGGGACAGGTCCGAAAGGACGCTGTGTTCGATAACTGTACCGGAAGTGTGTCAAAAAATCATTATGCGTGTCAAAAATAGCAAATTTTCATATTTTTGGCTTAAAAAACGTTCATTTTAAGTGATTATGAACATTAAATTTGGAGAAATCTTGATGGTAGGGATTGGTATGTGAGATCAAAAACTAGATTATTGGGTTATAAGTTTGTCAAAAAAATGTTGTCAAGTGTGTCAAAAGACAGATTTTTTTTAATTTTTTTACCTAATTTTTCTGAAAAAAAAATAAAATTAATTGTTTGTTTGAAATGAAGTTTTATTATTATTACTGAGACTTATCACATTATAAGTTTGTCAAAAAAATGTTGTCAAGTGTGTCAAAAGAAAGATTTTTATTTATTTTTTTACCCAATTTTTCGGAAAAAAATAAAATTGTTTGTTTGAAATGAAATTACTTCGGTTTTATTATTATTATAGAGAATTAGGGCATTATAAGTTTGTCAAAAAATAATGTCAAGTGTGTCAAAAAATGATTTCATTTATTTTTATAGCCAATTTTCTGAAAAAAAAAATGTAGCTGTTTTTATGACGTAAATGTAATTTAAAATGAAATTGGACATGGAAATTTTTGAATTTGTTATAGTTTTTGCAATATTTTTAGAATTTCGGCAAAAGTTTTAATATTTGATTTTGTAAGAATCTTTGGAATATTTTTAAAATTTTGAAAAATTTTTAATTTTTGATTTTATTATAATTTTTGGAATTTTGAAAAAATTTTCAATTTTTGATTTTGTAATAATTTTTGCAATATTTTTAGAATTTTGGAAAAAGTTTGAATATTTAAGAATTTTTGAAATATTATTGGAATTTAGAAAAAATTTAAATATTTGATTTTATTTTAATTTTTGGAATATTTTTGGAACTTTGAAAAAGATTGATTTTATTTAATTTAACAATATTTTTGAAATTTTGATTATAATTTTCCGGCAACGTATTGATGTTTCGTGTTAGTTTTGTAATAAATGTTTAAAAAGAAAAAAAAAATACTTGTACTTTAACAAAGAGTTATATGTTTGATATACATCGCTGCCCAAAACTAAAACCATGTCCTCTTAAAAGTTTTTTGCCGAAAACTATATCAAAATCCTTAACCCAGACCGAAGTCTTGATATCTCAGAGCTGTGAGATTTCAGCCCCTCCAATTTTTTAGTTCGCTTCTCAACTTTTTGATTGTTTCGTTTAAATGTCATCGCTCTTACTGGTCGCATATTATCGAACAAGTAAATGAAACAATTACTATACATAATTTCCAAATCTCCTCCATGTTTATAACGAAACTCCTTTTAATTCCTTTCATTATTATTTCTACTATCATAAATTTCTATAAATGTTTTCAGAATTTTCTTACATTTTATTTAATTATCCTTGAAATAAGAAGAATCGCAAACCGTATAATGGTAGAAGATTGTTACCAAAACAAATTATGTTAATTTTTTGTCAGTTGAACGATAATTTTGAAAGTAAATTATCAATATATTGTTGCCAACTTCAAGCAATTTTTCCAAATCGAATTGAATTATGATTTCATATAACGATAATCAGAAAATTAATTTCTCATTATATCAAAAAAAAACTTTTGTTTTTCCACTCCTATACCTATTCTCAATGGATCAATTTTGTTTGTTTTCATCGTTGTTGGACTTACACTCGTATATCTCTATTTTCAAAACATTATTTTTCATCGTTGAAAGCGTTATATCTATGAATTTCCTTTTTTACCAAAATCCAAACTATCGACCATAATTTTTATATATTCACATTTTACTTTCTGATTCATCTCGAACAATTACATTTAAAAATAATTGGTGGAAAAAAATTTAAAAACATGAAAAATAAAATGAATGTGAAAATTCGTTAAAAGTTAACCAACCAAAAAATAGAAAAATATAAAAAACAACAACAAAAAGGAAAATCAAAATTTTGTAATTTTCCATTTTTACTAAATGAATTTGTATTTGCACGGTATATTGTTTTTTAGGAATACAACAAAAAATGTTATGTTTTATTGGCAAAATTATTATGTTATCATGAATGTTATAATGATAACGAAATAGTTTGTGTAACGTTGTTATAAGTTTTGACCGTTATAAATATTTTTTTGTAAAGCTGCGTAAAAGTTGCCTGTCAAAAAAAAGTTATTAAATCTGAGCTAGAATTTCAGGGTATTTTTACGGGTATTTTACGCACTCAAAGCAAAAGTGAATGGGGTAAACATAAATTTAGTCATCTTCTGGATTAGAAAAAATTTTCGATATATAGAAAAATCAATGAAATCAATTTCAATTATATATTTTCCTCAACAAACATAAAATCTTACAAACATCCTTGAAATAAAACAAAATTTACAATATCAAAAGAAAAATAATAAATTTTCCCTTTTTGCTGTGTTTTTCTTTAAGTCATTTCTTATTTAAACGAATCGACAAAAATAATACAAAAAAACTATTTCAATAAATAACAGAAACATTGAAAATGGAAAATAGTTTTAGAATTATAATGTTTCAATTTTCGATTTTCTTTAACATTTTCATGGATATTATTGGTTTTTGTGATTCGAGTTTTCTTATGTTAAAATGATAATGGCGAACAGTTTTGTTTACGTTACGGTTTATATTTATTTTTATTTTCGTTTTTATTACCACATTCAATTTATTCACATATTATTATCTATTGGATAACGAGCGTTAGGATCTCATAGGAAATAACAAAGCTGCTATCACTTAGAAGATAAATATTAGCTGTCATTTTGTTTGTTATTGGAACTACCACAAACTATTATCAACTTGATAATTGTAGTAAATCGTAGTGAATTGAACGACCTAAAACTTAATAAAACGATGAAAAAGACACATCTTTGGCAATCGCGATTAAGCTTAAGATTCCGAAGTAAAATTCATATATAAGAAAAACTCAAATTACCCTTTAAAAAGATTCAATTTTGAAGACTTGAAAAAGTTCGAAATATAGCTGAGTTTCTATCATTTATAGCTGCGTAAAAAATAATTCCTTGATGATAATAACTCCTTGATGAATTGTTTAATACCAATCAATACATATAGCTTTTGCTGATTCTGAATGGTTTGTTTAAACAGAAGCAATTTTATAAATAAATGCGAACTAATTCGTCCTCTGCTATATTTACAACTTAAATTACTTCGAACTGAAAGACCTAAGTATTACATTCATAAGCCAAAAGTGAAATTCTTACCCACACTTTTTTGGCGTTTCTCGACGTTTTAGGACCTACTGATTCTAAAAAAAATGTATGTCTGTCTGCCGGCCGTCATTTCCAATGCGGCAGGGAAAACCGCTTTAGGGATTTCAAAAATTTTTTTTCTAAAAATAGGTATACTCAAGGGACAGGTCCGAAAGGACGCGTGTTCGATAACTATACCGTAAGTGTGTCAAAAAAATCATTAAGTGTGTCGAAAACAGCAAATTTTCATATTTTTGGCTTAAAAAACGTTCATGGATTGGTATGTGAGATCAAAAACTAGATTATTGCATTATAAGTTTGTCAAAAAAATGTTGTCAAGTGTGTCAAAAGAAAGATTTTTATTTATTTTTTTACGAAATTTTTTGATAAAAAATAAAATTAACTGTTTGTTTGAAATGAATTTTTATTATTATTATTGAGAATTATGGCACTATAAGTTTATCAAAAGCATGTTGTCAAGTGGGTCAAAAGAAAGATTTTTATATAGTTTTTTACTCAATTTTTTGGAAAAAATTAAATTAATTATTTGTTTGAAATGAAATTTTATTATTATTATTGAGAAGTTTGTCAAAAAAATAATGTCAAGTGTGTCAAAAAATAGTTTCATTTATTTTTTTAGCCAATTTTTTGGAAAAAAAATGTAGCTGTTTTTATGACGTAAATGTAATTGAAAATGAAATTGGACATGGAAATTTTTAATTTGTTATAGTTTTTGAAATATTTTTGGAATTTTGAAAAAGGTTTGTATATATGATTTTGTAATAATTTTTGCAATATTTTTAGAATTTTGGTAAAAGTATTAATATATGCTTTTGTAACAATATTTGGAATATTTTTAGAATTTTGAATTCTGAATTTTTTTAAGAAATTTTAAATTTTTGATTTTATTATAATTTTTGGAATTTTTAAAAAATTTTCAATTTTTGATTTTGTAATGATTTTTGCTATATTTTTAGAAGTCTGGAAAAGTTTGGATTTTTAAGAATTTTTGGAATATTATTGTAATTTAGAAAAGTTTAAACATTTGATTTTATTCTAATTTTTGGAATTTTGAAAAAAGTTTGATTTTATTTAATTTTTACAATATTTTTGGAATTTTGAAAGAAATATGAATTTGTGATTTTGTAATATATACTCGAAACGCTAAATGGAGAGGTTTTTGAGGAGTTTGCTGAGTGCATCATCTTTTCACTAAATTATGTTAATTTATGATCTGTTATAATTTTTCGGCATCGTATTGATGTTTCGTGTTAGTTTTGTAATAAATTTCTAAACAGAGATAAAAAAATACTCGTACAAAGAGTTATGTTAGATATACATCGCTGCCCAAAACAAAAAACCATGTCCTCATAAAAGTTTTTTGCGAAAACTATATCAAATCCTTAACCCAGACCGAAGTCTTGATATCTTAGAGCTGTGAAATTTCAGCCCCTCTATATTTTTCTTTTACATTCATTTTTTATGTAATTTACATTTATTTTATAACTTATCTTTGAGTTTTAAAACAATAACGTTTTTAATAAATGAATCAAAATACACATAGAATCTTATTTTATTGAATGAAAGAATGAATAAAACGTGTTTCTTCACATGAAATGTCAACTTACTCGCCTAGACGTTACAACACTCTTCCCTTAGTACCATCGAAAATGGGACGATGGAGAGAGGTTTTAGTGTAACAGAAGAGAGGTTTTAGTGTAACAAAACATCAAGAGAGAAAACGAGGAAGGGTTTTAGGTGCTTTCCCGGTGCTTGTAACTGTGGATGGAGGGTGGAAGAGCTGTTGCTTAAAAATGGGAATAAATCTGACCCTATTAGTTTATACAGTAGCTTCAGCGTCAAATTTTTCTCGTTTCTGTGTAGGTAGAGGGGACAAATAGGTTGTGTCTGAAGTTGTGGAATCGACATTATTTGTAAAAGACGAAGTTTTACCTGCGCGACTGAGATTAGTACTCGAAGTTGGTGAGTTTTGAGTTGGGTCCTCTTCAGATACTTCGTTCAAGTAAGGCTTCAATCTGTCGATTGAAATTCAAATGTCTAATAGTAGATAACTAAATATTTATCACCTTGGCTAATGACTGTGAAGGGGCCTTCGTATGGTGCTTGGAGCGATTTTCGTACTAAGTTTTGAGATTTAAAAATGAAAACATTAGGAGAAGTAAGCCTTGAAGCAATAGATTGCTGCAGTTTATTAAAATGTTGTTTCAGTTATGAAACGAAATTGGACTGAGGAGCGAAACTAGCATTTTGGCTAAAGGTAGTTCCGTAGACTACCTCTGCCGATGAAGATTGGCAATCGTCATGAAAAGTTGTTCGTGAGTCAAGTAGTATTGACGGTAGAATTCGCATCCAGTCCTTCCGGTCATAGGTCACGAAAGCAATTTTGAGGGTTGGGTGTCAACGTTCGATGAGTCCGTTACATTTAGAATTGTAACTTGTAGTTCGTTTACGTTAAAAACCGATAAGCCGTACTTACTGAAAAGGTTGGATTCATATTGGAATCCCTGATCAGTGACGATTAAGCTGTAGGTAATCCGAAACGAGGCATACAATTAGAGTAAAGAGCTACGGCAACCGTTTCAGTGATGATATCTGTGATAGTAATGGCTTCAGTGCAGCGAGTGGTCAATAATTGTGACACAGTAGCACAGAGAAGAAACTAAATTGTGTCCTACAATCTTTAATTTTTTGTTGAACAACAGCGTCAAGTGTCATTCTTTGTTAAGATCCTTAATAATATAAAAATAATATTTATTTATCTTTTGATAATCTTGTAATATTTACATTTTGTAACATCGTATTTTAAACATTTACTAAATAATTATTTTTAACAATCTGAATTAAAAATAACAATAGTTATTTTAATGACTTGATTGAGCTTAAAAATTAGATTAGTTCTAAAGCTTCTAGCCATTTATTACACTTATATTTAAATATTTTAATATTTCTTGAATCTTTTATTTCATCAGGAATGAAATTATAGAGTAGACTTCCTTATATAGTAACGAATTTTGCGCTGAGCTCATCCTATACTGCGGCAATTTGATTTTTTTCCTAGTGCTCGTTTCATGTTGGTGAAAATCACCTATATATTTGAAATTTCTGGAAATTTTGTTATTTTTCTTACTGTTTAAAGAAAAAATAAACTTTTTCTACTACCCAACTTAAAAAATCTACTTTCGATGTTTGTTCATTGCATCGAAAATTTCTTTTTCGTCACCAGTGATAAAAAAAACATATACAAATTACTTTCGTACCTAGTGACGAAAGTAATTTTTTAAAAGCCATCTATTTTTTAATTTCTTAACTAGAATAAATCATCCTAAAACACCCGTTAAGAGAATCAATTGATTGAATAAAATAATTTTGTTAGTGTTAATTTGTCTCTCTTGAGAAGATGACGTTAATTAATTTTAGAATTATTTACGGACGTAAACTGTAAAAAATGTAAAAATAATAATAGTTAATTATATAAGCTTTATAATATTCTTGTAAAATAGTTTGGTAATAAACAGTTGGTGTTAAAATATTTAAAAAAAAGTATATCACCTATTTATTTAAGAAAAACGAAAAAAAAGTATTTATTTACATAAAATATTTTACCTTGTTTTAAAATATATCAGGAATTTACGTAACGTCATCCCCAAACAAAAACTAAATAAAAACTGTTGTTTTAATTTTAGAAATCATAATAAAATTTTTAAACTTGACTTTGTTTATTAGAAAACCGTCTTTAGTTATAAGCCTACTAGACGCGAAATGCAAAAAGAATAAACCTTTAAAGATGTATTATTTAATGATTTTAGGGACTTTATAGACCAAATAGAATAAGTAGTGATAATAGAATGAAAATATGTATATGTATAAAGTTAACGACTTTTTTGTATGAAACGACAATCAGGCTTCTAACTAAAGACGGTTTTTTATGACATAGAAATCGGATAATTTATTCATATTGAGTCATCTATATTTTAATAGCAGAAATATAAATTTAAAGATTTTGTTTGATTGTTTTTATGTTTTATAATTTTAATTGTATGTAATTATAAATGAAAATGCTTAATAATTAACAATAATTATTAAAAAAGTAGCAGAAAAAGTACAGTTTTCTACTCGCCGAAAATCATATTTTGAATCTCGCGACCATTACCAACCTCGGCTATCGCCTCGGCTGATAAACTGTCCTCTCGCTTCAAAATATGTTGTTTTCGGCATTGTTGAAAAATATACTATTAAAGTCTTTAAATATATTCTTCGTTTGACGGTAGAAAAATTTAAGGTTTCCAACATTAAACGCACAGAAGTATATCTATTTGTTTTTAGTATCGTTCTCATTGGCCGATTTTGTAATTTCGGTAACTTTCCCATACAATTTGCATTAATTAAGTATAAAATCGACGAACAATACGCAAAATGTGGTGCAATCAACGTTTTATAGAAAATTATGTGAGTTTCGAGGGTTAGCTTTCTTCCCAATCTTGATATAAGCGAAATTTTGCTAGCAATTTTTTTCGAAATATAGTTAACATGCTCATTAAAATTTAATTTTTTGTCAATTATTATATCTAGGTCCTTTATTTTATCAACAAATTCGATATAATTGCCAGCCAACTGAACAGTATTATTTGATGAAATACTGACTTTATTAGTAAGTAACATGCATTTCGTTTTATCAATATTAATTTTTAGCTTATTGTAATTAAAATATTTTGAAAAATTTTGTAAATCAACATTTAACTTTTCTATTGCAATTTCAAAATTGGAGTCTGCTATTGAAAGAAGAGTATCATCAGCAAATAAATTTATCTGACAATATTTAACTACTTTTGTGATTTCATTTAAATATAATATGAACAATATAAGTCCTAAAACTGAACCTTGTGGAACTCTTATTTCAACATTTTTTGAATTTGATTCTGCATTACCAAAACGATTATTTTGTTGCCGGTTGTTAAGATAGTCAGCAAACCACATTAATTCCACTCCAGTTACACCAATTTTTTCAAGTTTCTGTAACAACAGATCACGATCTATAACTTCAAAAGCACGTTGTAGATCTAAAAATATCGCAACTATTGTTTGTTTTGCTTCAATTACAGTTTTCCAATCAGCCAATAAAAAATTTAACGAAATTTCGCGATTGTTCTTCAACTAATATTTTATTGTTTTCAATATAACAGATGAATTGATTTTTTACAATGATCTCTTAAATATTTTCATAAATAGGTAACATGTTTACTGTCCGAAATTGCTCTGCTTTTCTAATTCCTCTAATCTTTGGTACAGGAATAATTAAAGATTCTTTCCAGTCACTTGGAAAAATTCCACTTTGAAGTGAGTGGTTTATTATTTCAAGTAATAGTTGTGCTATAATATCTATAGAGTCTTTTATTATTTTGGCACTAATCGAATCGAAACCATTTTTATTTTTCAAATTTTTAATAACACTTTTTAGCTCTTCTAAAGTGATTGGTTCGAATTTAAATATACTTGATACAGGAGGAAGAGGATTAAAAATTTCAAAATTAACATCATTTTTAGGAACACTATCATTAATAGTTTTAATACTACAAATAAAGTAATCAATAAACTTATTTGCAATTTCTTCGTTTTCAAATAACAGCTTATTATTAAACTCAATAACATTATCCGATATATGCTTACATTTGTATAATTTTTTTAACGAAAACCAAAGTTTTTTGCTGTCGTTTCGATTTGTTTCAATTATCTCACATACATGTCGATTTTCTGCATGTCTAAGTGCCCTAAAATATTCATTTCTTAATTTCTTGTATAACTCAAAAAAATTATAGAATTTTGATACATAACACATAGTTTAGATAAGTCAAGTTTTTTTAAGTGCCTTTAATTCATCAGAATACCATGTGTTATTGTAATCACTTTTAACTGTTTTGATTATTGTAAATTTTTGAACAGTTTTCTTTAATGCTTGAACGAGTAGGTAGAATCCTATAAAGGGTTATGTCTTGGTTTTAGCAGTTCTTTTTCAAATGAATCACAAAACTCTTCATTGCAGTATTTTACAGTACTGTACATGATTTTCTCCGACTTGGTATTGGCTATTTTGATCACATTAGAAATGCTTATTACTTCATGATCACTAATTTGAAATTCTGGAAGAATTTTTGTGTTTATAGTAGTATTATTTGTCATAACTAAATCAATCCTTGTTTTACTACATTTATTTACTACTCGTGTTGATAGAGTATAGCATATATACTGATAGCAAAATCGTTGGCAATTTGTTTTAATTTTTTGCTATAGAAAGTACTGGACTCAATATAAATATTGAAACCACCCAAAATTAATGTGCAAACTCTATTATCAAGAGTTTCCTCGGCCCAATTTTCAAAATTACTTAAAAAAGTAGCAATAATAGAAGATGGAGATCTATATAAAACGCCAAGATGAAATCTTCTGTTTTTGAAAAATACATCGACAGTTAAAAACCAAGTATCATCAATGAATGTATTTATTTTTTCAATAAATTTAATAGATTCCCTGAAGTAAACAACAATACCGCCTGTATTCCTGGAATGCGAAAAACAACTTATACTGTTGTAACCTTTAAGATAATTATATATTCATTGTCTAATATACTCTCGGCAATTCTTGTTTCAGAAAGAACGATCAATTTAGGCTTCAATTTTGGTAATAAAGGTTTCAACCCCAAAATATTTGATAAAATGCTTTGTATATTTGTGTAAAAAATTTCACAACTTGTTTCTTCGATTAGCGATGCTTGCTATTGATATGTAATTTTTTGCTTCATTTGTAACATTTTCCTTCGGAATATAGGACAACTATGATGCCACGCTTCATGCTCTGTGTTCAAGTTTAAGCTTACTTTCATATTCATAGTAACACAATTAAATGCTGTATTTTAATGGTTTCTTTACATTCTTTTAATTTATGCTTTGTTTATTTTGTATTAACTCATCTTTTTCATGCAATTGGCTTTTATTTGTATGTATTGATTTTTGATGGCACTTTTGACATCACTCGTTGCTTCCATTACAGAATTTACTTTTTCTATCAGTAATGCCATACTATCAAAAAGCTTTTCTTCATTATCTTCTTGACATTTTAAACAAACAAATTTTGCATACACACAATCTCTAAAAAGTGTTATCCATGTATTCATATCAGGGTCAATGCAGTGCGTATGAAATACTTGTTTACATCCACCATAGCAGCGCAACCCATCACGACTTGTATTTGCAACTAAGTTATTACATTTTGGCATTTTACCATTTTTATTATTTTCTTGATTAAAGTTAACAGCTAATAATTGATCAAAAAACTCTATTTTCACGATATAAGAACATGGAATCAGCAATGATGCACAGCTTCCAATATTAAATAACTAATATTATTTATCTTTTTATAAAGAAATATATTAAATAAATTATTTTTTGTACAAGTAAACCGTAAAATTCACTTTTGCGATTCAAAAATTGTACATAAAGCAGGCCTTTTTTTCCTATTGAAATAACAATTCTAAAAGTGAAATAACAATGCCTAAAGTTATTGTATTACTATTATTTCGAAAAACTACTTTGAAAAAATTATTTTCTAAAAATATTTTACTATTTTGTGTAAATATATGTATTTTTATTTATGCAAATAATACAGAATCTTACTCGTACAAAAAATCTTATATGCAATTCAGGCATAAAGTATCTTTTTTGCTTTCGAGTGATTGTTTCTCTCGGCTAACGCCTCGAGCAACAATTGCACTTTCAAGCGGAAAAGACATACTTTATGCTCTTAATACATAAATAGCTATTATAAAATTTTTTGAGAAACGAAAAGAAAAAATATCAATCGTTTTCATTGACTACTAGAAAAAACTAGTAAAAACTTAATGATAATGAAGAAACTAACTTTATGATTTAGAATGGCTTGATTGCCACCAGCTTGAGCAATAAATCTACGATACACGTTTATCATTTCAAGAAAATAGAGGAGTTGCATTACTGTTTCGGGACATTCGTAACGGTAAATAGTATCGACACGTTCAATATTTGGTTTGATTCCAGTTGAATCAATCATATATAAAAAAAAGTCAACTTTGGATTTTTAATGTTGCACTTATCTACGTTGATAATGAGACCAGCAGCCAAATTCTGTAATTGTGAAGCGGTGAAGTGATAAGTTTTTTAATGAAAAGAAACGAAGAAATATTTATCACTTCACCGCTTCACAGTTACAGAATTTGGCTGCAGCAGCCAAATTCTGTAACTGTGAAGTGGTGAAGTGTTAAAAATTTCTTCATTTCGATTTCATCATTAATTTTTTATCATTTTACCATTTTTGCGATTCTATATGCGATTTGAATGTTAAAATATTTAATAGCAAGCGCTGCATTGTCAAACGTAAACAACATATAAAATTAAATGTTTATTCTAACTTTTAACATAATTTAAACGTAAAACGTTTACAAATTTAAATATATATAAATATTTTAAAAAATAAATTTGAAAAATAAATCTGCATTCAATTTACAAATGCAATTTTAAAAAATCAAATCACATTGACGTTATGGTGTTTTTTGACATAATGTCAATAACAACAAAAGAAACGATTTCATTTTATTGCCAAACAAAAAGTCAGTGCTAACTTTATAATTTTAAAACTTCATTTACTTAGATATTTTTGCGGTGAAGTGATAAAAAACTTATCACTTCACCGCTTCACAGTTACAGAATTTGGCTGCAGCTTCAGAAAGACGCTCAAAAACTATATTAAAATGTTTGTGGTGTGCCTCAAAGGTTTTAGAAGCGGTCATTTATGTAGACGAAACAGAAATTAATGTCTCGTAGAAGCAAATGCATAAACCGTTGGAAGGTTTGCGCAGTGTTTCGCAATCCAAAAGTCATTCGAACGAATTTGAAGAGCCGGATGGATTAGAAACTGCAGTTTTTGCAATATCACACTCATCAATAGGAATTTGATGATATGCGCTAACGAGATCAATTATAGAGAAAATCAATGAACAAATGAAAATGAATTTATGAAGTTGGTGCGAAAAATCATGAATGTTGGAATAGGATCAGGAATAGTAATACTATTTAGAGAATGGTAGTCACCGCAAGATTTCCACTCGTCATTCTGATTTTCAACAAAATGGAGAGGAGAAGACCAAGTGTTGTTAGCCGGTTAGCAAAAGTCTTGAGACAACATTAAGTCAAATTCCGTCTATGCTATGGCGAGTATGTCTGGAGCTTGCCGATGTTTCGATAACGTGAGTCACGTTATGTTTGGCAGGTTTTGATAAATCACTTTAAGATATTAAGTCTTTAAAATTTTTCAAGTGTATATATCGAAAATTTCAACATTAACTGAATCGTTGATCAAAGTTAGAGATGGTGATTGAGAAATGGAGAGCTTAGAGAAAGTGAATAAAGAAGTTTGGGTCGACAAGACGTCGGTTTTTGGTATCTACTAACAGACCGTATTTAATTAAGAAATCAGCTCTAAGAATGGAATGGTAACATCAGCTATAACAAAGGTTTAACAGAACGGTCATGCGAGACCTAGGTTTATGATGAGAGATCGTGTACCATAAGTGCTAGCCTTATTCGCGTTAGCTGCATAGAGAAAGAAATCTGATTGCCTTGAGAGTTTTTCTCAACAGTTGCAGGAATAACCTACACTTCAGCACCTGTATCAACGACAAAGTTTTTCGAGAAGAAATATCGAGGATTAGTAGACGGTGCTGGGCACGACTATCATCACATGCCGTCAATTGTGAAACGTCTAATCGTTTTTTGAAAAAGTTGAGGCAGAGGAATTATAGTGCTTGGAAAAATGTTTGCACTCTGGGTCGCATTTTTTCGTATTTTTTTTTATGTAATGGTGGTATGGTAGTAGTACTTGAACGCTCGACCTAGATCGTGGTCGCATGGAGAGTGGTTCGATTGATACAAATTTCATTTGCGAAAATTGTTTTAATCCTTGGATCTAATTCAATAATGTTGGGAACGTCTCATAGATTTTGTTGTTGAATGGAATTGAGCACCAGTGAGACTTGTTTAATTAATGCCATTATCTCACCTGAGGTGGAAGAAGTGGTATTGTTAGAAACTGTATGAGTTTACCGTTGCCTCTAAAAATTAATTTTGGGATTCAGCAGTCATACCCCATAAAATGTGCCCAGGCTTTTTATCCCCAATGTCCATACCGCACAGTACATTGCGTATGCGACCTGAAGTAATGCAGGATAGGCAGGCTAGAGGAGCCTCTTTAATTCTATCGTAGCAGCGATCTTGATCGGACCTAATCAAAATGTCACTGACTAAAGTCGTCAGTGATCATACTAAGTACATGGCCATACTTAGTTTGTTGGGAATTAATCTTTGCCAACTTAAATTGCCCTTCTAAGGTGTTAAGTCCGGTTTCTCGGACCAAAAAGGGGGAATTTTTGGTGCTACATGATCTAACTGAGGAGCGAATGCTAAAAAAAAATTTGTATCCGAAGTTGACGAAGTAGAGGAAGCAGGAGGTGGAGGTCGTAGAGGATTTGAAGAAGTTAACGAAATTGATGTACCACCAAGGTTTATTTTTAACAGAGCGTCTTTAACTTGTTCTGCGAGCTGGTAGCTAACAAATTAGAAGTTCCCTAAGTGTGTACAATGTACATATTTATGTACTAATTACAATTTTTAAAATCAAATCAAATAAACGATTACTTTAAATGTGATAAATTTAAATTAAATAAGTTTGAAAAATAATATATTTGAAACTTGATGTTGTTGTTCGCGTCGGGGTCACCAATTTATAATTGAGTTTCTATAATTTATAGCAGCGGAATGAATAATTTCTTGATCATAATGAAATGTTCATATCATTAATTCCAATATAATTTTTTTGGGTTATATTACAACTATATCAGGATCCGTGAAGATTGTTTTGATATCAGCGTTAAAAGTTTAGTTGAGTGATAATACAACTTTCAAAGTTACGTTGATTCAAATTGTTTTACAGTAATCGATGGAAAATCGAATCAATCGATTCACGAGAATGAATCGAACCTGAACTTTAGTATAATACGTTAGTATAATAAAAGAATTTTTTTATTTTTTCTCACAAGTTTTGACACAAGGTGGTTTGAAGTTTCTTAAGAAATTTATAGTGACAATCAAAGATTAAAGTTAAATTGTGCTCGAATGTATTATTCGATTTAAGCGATTTTTTTGTTTGAAAGGTACTTAGTGTGGCTTTATAAAAATATTATACTATAAAAAAAATTTATACTGTTTTTTATTAAGCCTTATTCAATACCTTCTAAACAAAAATAAGTTCAAAAGAAATGGTAAACTAGCTTTTAGAAAATGGCACAAAGTACAAAAAAAATTTTAACTAATAATATTTTCAAATGCTTTTTTCTCGAAAACAAAAAATAACACTTGTCTGTGATTTTAACATGTTTTAAATAAATACTGAACCCTTAAAATAATATAAAAAATGACAGAAAACAAAAAGGTGCTTTTTGAAAAAACCATGTTTGAAGAATTAAAATTAAAAAATATCATCTAAAAAATTATTTTTTATTCGCCTATGTATTAAAGTGTTACTTTATAACTGTGATTTGCGGCCTTAAAGTGTCACTTTTTAACCATATAATTTGTTGTCATAGCTACGTCCAAAAAAGTAAAAAACATTTGTGTTTGTTTAAATTCTATAAAAATAAATTTTTTTATCAAAGCAACCCTTAAATTCATAATTTCATTATCCAATTAAAATAGTTGTTATCATTTGTTGTCAAAGTTATACAATAATTTGGAAAAAATAACAAATATTTTGTCAAAGGTATCTTGTTCCACATATTTTTATTTCAAAATTTATGCAAATTTATAATTTTAATTTAGAATAAACGTTTTTTTTTTAAATATTTTGCTTGAGGCGAAAAAAAACTAGTATATGATGCACGGACGTAAGCTATTTTCGACTTAATGTGGGTGCAAATCTCTGCTATACGTCCAAAATCTTTAGCTTTACGTCCTAGCATCATAATGTACTATTTTGTCAATGCAATATTTGTATAAAGCACCTTCCTTTCAAACAAAAATACTTAAATTGAATAACCCGTTTGAACACAATTTAACTTTATTGTTTGATTATTACTAAATTTCTTTAGAAATTTTGAGCCACCCTGTGTCAAAACTAGTGGAAAAATAAAAAAAAACAAAAATGACGTATTATTTTTTTTATTATACGTATTACGTATAACTGAATTTTCAAAAAAATCTAGGATAAAATAGATCAATCTTGAATGCAAACATATTCTAATGGTTTTTTGCATTTTGTAGAGATTGTATAAAATTAATGTATTCATCACATAAAAATGTGCAGGTGTTAAAATTAAACTTTGGAACGACATGCTGCGCCAACTTGGTAGTGTTAGTCAGATCTAATTACAGTCTTAGACAGTCAGGAATCACATTTGAAGAACATTTGCGATGGCTGATTGACAAATCAAGGGTTGTAAATTTTAAATTCAATCTAGTTAATCTTCCCTTAAGATCCTTATTGATTTGAATAGGTGAGTGGTTTATAAATAGTCTGACCAAGATTTGGCAGCCCCGGGTTCAAATTTCGGTCATAGCAAAACGTGTTTTTCAAGATTTTCTTGAATATCTTCAAAAACCCACATCATTTCGGTCTGAAAATAAGCCTCAAACAATCAAACTGAATTAATTTATGAAATTACAATGTTGAGGATATTTGTGAACTGCAACAAAGAAGTTTCGCATAACATACTCAACAGTCTACATGCCAGTTTATCAAAAAAAAAACTTTACTTTTTTTGAAAAATAAAAAACTCCTTATCATTCAATAGTCATTTTTGTGGTTCATAGTCATAATTAGGCTAAACTGGCTAGCATCCAAGCTCTACAATGGAATAATTTTAATGCGCACGGCTTAAACGGATTCACATTAGTTTTCTTTTTTGTTAGTAATTAGTTCTTTGAAAAGTTTTAAAGGCCAGCCATATAGCTACACAGCTATCTATAATTTTTAAAAGGTTTTTTAAAGTTCTTTCAAAAGTTTCAAAAGTTTATAGACACTTTTTAAATCTTCGGTCGATGATAAAAAATATACTCAAAATTTCTCAAAGATACGCTAAAATAAATATCACTCTTCAGGTGGTAATAAAAACAAGCATGCCCTCCTTAAAAGGAATATCGAATCATAAGCCGCTTAGAGTTAGTCTGTCTGGATGATATATTGGATGAGATATTTATTTGTCGCATGAAACATAAATAAGTTACCTAAGCCTTAAATTTAACAAATTTAACTTGCATATACTTTAACCATTATTTTTCTTTACATCTACAAAATACTCCTCCTTTAAGTAATTCGAATAAATAATAATAATAATGAAATTTTCTGTTTGTAATATATGAATCTTAAGAATTAAAAGT
>OY856187.1:308436079-308480079 GCA_963693315.1 Diogma glabrata | reverse complement strand
TAAATTCTTCTACAGTTTCTATTAAAGTATCCAAATTGCATCGATCAGTGGTATTCCATTGTTGGTATTTGACTTGAAGGATTCCTTTAACGTCAAAATCATTTAGTAATTTTTCTTCCAGTTGTTGAAGTTTTTTTGAACAATCATTGCACTTCAAAGTATGGCAATCTTCTGTTAATTCACCACATGAAACAAAGTCAATTAATGTTTTATAATTCTGGAAAGCAGCATCAGTAATTCAAGACATCTTAGAGTGTTGAATCATTAGTTTTATATTTTGATGTATGGTACACACGCACACATTATGAACTCCTTGAAACTCCTTGAACCGCACCCTGAATTATGAAGCCGTGGTTTTCAGAAAAATTCCCTTGAACGAAGCACTTCCTGCTTCTAATTTTTTTTTTTCCTCAATGAATGTAGATTGCTGTTTTGCTATAAAGTTGTGTGGTATCAAAATTTGTAAACGGTAAATAAATTTTTTCATAAATTCTTCTACAGTTTCTATTAAAGTATCCAAATTGCATCGATCAGTGGTATTCCATTGTTGGTATTTGACTTGAAGGATTCCTTTAACGTCAAAATCATTTAGTAATTTTTCTTCCAGTTGTTGAAGTTTTTTTGAACAATCATTGCACTTCAAAGTATGGCAATCTTCTGTTAATTCACCACATGAAACAAAGTCAATTAATGTTTTATAATTCTGGAAAGCAGCATCAGTAATTCAAGACATCTTAGAGTGTTGAATCATTAGTTTCATATTTTGATGTATGGTACACACGCACACATTATGAACTCCTTGGGATAATTTTATACATTCTTGTGGTCGAAGGGACGTGAATTTAGTAAATCCTATTTTCACATCAGGAAACTTATTTTTAAACTCCACATAAGCTTCATTTAATGTACACAGTAATAAGCGCTTTTGTGTTTTTATGCGCTCATCTCCTTTTTTAAAAGATATTGCATCTCGTTTGCCTGGCAATATTCTACTGATTTCATCGCTTTTATAGAACTGCTCCACAACATTTATATCTGATGTTGATACACCTCTTTATCCGTCGCAAATGCATGCTGAAAATTATTTTCATGTAGAGTTTTAGTTTTTTCAACCAAATGACGCGTAGCATTACTGTTGTTTGTTATTATAATTATATTGTTATTATAATTATATTATTATATTTAAAAATATAATAATTTATATTATTATATTTAAAAAAAATTCTACTTAAAGTCGTATTTTTCATTTATCAAAGGCTATCTATAAACTAAAAATAAACCAAATTAAAAAGGGTCGAGTCAAAATGTCGCAAAATTTTGCTGAACTTGACTGAAATTGCTTTTTAAAAAGTTCATTTAATAATAAAATATTTGATATTTAACATAAAAAAAAATCTGAATCTAAAAATCGCCATTTTTATAATTTTCCTTCAGAACAAAAAAAACTGATTCCCGACAGTCATATGCACAACTAATTTTATCTCTAAAACAAAAAACATCGCATCTCCTAAACTTTCACAAGTGGTTAGATATAAAATAAGCTTCAATTTAGTTAAAGAAAAAAAAAAGGCTATGCCATCTTTTTTTCAATTACACTTCTTTTTTCTTATGTTACACCGTTAAAAATTATTTCAAAAAATTAACAGTGTACATTTTTAAAAACTTTGTTTTAATACCTATTTAACGACATATCATTTATGAAAATCGATTCCGTAGTTTTTCTACAATCGCTCGTCAAAATGCACTCACATCACAAAATAACAGAAAATTGAGGGGCACCCTGTGAAGACCTCTGGTCGAAAAAAAATTCTAAGAGAACTTGTATTTTTTATTTATGAAAGACTATCCATAAACAAAAAATAATCAAAATTAAAAGGGTCAAATCAAAATTTCCCAAAAATTTGCTGAACTTGCGTGAAATTGCTCATATATATATATATATATATATATATATATATATATATATATATATATATATATATATATATATATATATATATATATATATATATATATATATATATATATATATATATATATATATATATATATATATATATATTTATATATATATATATATATATATATATATATATATATATATATATATATATATATATATATATATATATATATATATATATATATATATATATATATATATATATATATATATATATATATATATATATATATATTAGGGTGTCCCAAGCCATAGAGAACAAAATGTTTGCAAAATTTTATACGCATACCCGCTAAATTTTTTCCAATTGACCTTAAAAACTTAAATTAAAAGTTTTACTGCGATTGGATGACGATAACCCGTGCCGAAGTTGAACTTTAACATACGAGCTTTTACTGCGATTACTGTGTAATTATTTGAGGAATTATTTTACTCTCATTAAATAAAACGCCAATGAATTAGAAAAAAATATTACTTCGGTCTGAAAGTCCTAAGTATTACATTCTCGAGCGAAAAATGAAATTCTTACCCCATTTATCGGCATTTCTCGACGTTTTAGGACTTACTGATTCTAAAAAAACTGTATGTCTGTCTGCCGTCACAACCGACGAAATCTTGAAAACCGCTGGAAGGGATCTCAAAAATTTATGTTTCTAAAAATAGGGTTACTCAATTGTAAGAGCCAAAAAGACGATGTGTTCGATAACTGTACGGGAAGTGTGTCAAAAAAAAATCGTCAAGTGTGTTAAAACAAAGAAATTTGCCTATTTTTTGCTTAAAAACGTACATTTTAAGTGATTACGAATAGGAACATTGAATTTGGAGAAATTTTGATGGTCGGTATTGCTATGTGAAGCCAAAATTTAGATTTTTGTATTAGAAGTTTCTCAAAAAAATGTTGTCAAGTGTGTCAAAGAATGATTTTCATTTTTCTTAATTTTTTGGAACAATATGAAATTAATTATTTATTTTCTTGAAACGCTAAATGGAGAGGTTTTTGAGTAGTTTGCTGGGTGTTCCATCTTTTCACTAACTTTAAGTTATATTAATTTATGATCTGTTATAATTTTCCGGCACTTATTAATATTTCGTGTTAGTTTTGTAATAAATTTCTAAACAGAAATAAAAAAATAATTATACTTTAACAAAGATTTTTATGTTTGATATACATCGCTGCCCAAAACTAAAAGCAATGTCCTCATAAAAGTTTTTGCCGAAAACTATATCAAAATCCTTAATCCAGACCGAAGTCCTGATATCTCAGAGCTTGAGATTTCAGTCCCTCCATATTTTAATATTATTTTTCATTACAACAACTATTACTAAGTATATTTTCTTTTCAATGTTTGCTGTTTACAGTCCGGATATAACATCTTGTGCTTTTGTACGCAACATAACAAATATTGCCTCAATTGTAATTAAACAAGGAAAGTCCTGCATTAATTAGACCGCTCTTTCAGCTGTATCTGAACGATACAGCTGAAATGCTTTAAGCATTGATATCTCCTTTTTAATTATTATTTCTATTATTATTTAATCTACTTTCAATTTATCAATTTTGGAAACAGGCACCATTCTACCTTTTCTCTATAGCAATCTATTTTATGGAGATTGGAGATCAACTTTTTGCCAATGATCTCTAATTTTTTGAAAAAGTGGAATGTCCGGGCTTATTATGGGCACTTGTTTTATTTTCACTTCAAAAAGACTTTTTTACACCAGCTCGTACAAGTGATGGTTGCAAGCGAAAATAAGTTTTTCTATATTGATTTTTTTCAACGCGCACACATACGATGTGTTTTCGAAGCATTTATAGTATCACAGCAGAGAATTTGCACTTTGTCTTGAGTTTTCAATCTAAAATAACATTCCAAGCGTGTCTATAGAATTATTCAGTTTTGGCACAACAATTGTTCTTTGTTTTCGTATGAAATGTATTATATTAAAAAACGATATATTATACAACAATACTATTCGAGAGCTTGTCCATTTAAAGGAAGTTTTGGGTTACCTTTTAGGTATATTTTTTGTTTAGAACTACGTAGTTCGACAGACATATTTATTTTTCACGAAAAATTCGTATAACCGACAAAACATTTAGAAATTATAAGCACATTAAAACAGGTATGCGCGCTATAGTACACAATCAAGTATTGAAATGTTTAGGTGCAAGTCGGCACGGGTTACTGTTATTTAAATTGCATGAAATTTTATTTACAGTTGTTTTGACATAAAAGAAAAAAAATTAAAGGGTATTAAAGGGCGTTAAAAAAAAAACAATTTTAATTTTTCTGGGACACCCTAATATATATATATATGTATATATATATATATATATATATATATATATATATATATATATATATATATATATATATATATATATATATATATATATATATATAAATATATATATATATATATATATATATATATATATATATATATATATATATATATATATATATATATATATATATATATATATATATATATATATATATTTATATATATATATATATATATATATATATATATATTTATATATATATATATATATATATATATATACATATATATATATATATATGTAGGATTACCCTGTGCAAAAGGTAATCACACGAGTTGGTAGTATTACCCTGTGAAACAAGTAATCACATGGTCAACAAAAGGGGAAATATTATAGCAAAAGAAGTATAAATCCAACGACAATTCTACAATCAGTCTCTTTATCCTACAAGCAGTCAAAGGTGATATTTGGGAATCAACAATCAAAGGCGATATTCAAGATCAACAATCAAAGGCGTTACTTAAGCTGGATTCTACAATCAAAGGCGATTAATCTAATTGGACAGAAAGGCGATAATTGTTTAACAATAAAATATCAACATATTAGAAGACAATATTTCATTTTGGAGAAAATATAAATAAATCTTTAGTACAAAGCAGTTGTGGTTTTATTTAAACATTGATCCCACAACATTTGGGGGCTCAACCAAACAAGGTGAATATAATTAAAGGTGCGGATATAAAAACATAAAAATAAGGTGAATATAAAAACATTTAACAATAGAATAACTTTAGGCGAATTTATTTTGTGAACTTTTTGTGATTTTTTTTATGAAATATAATTTAAAGAAATTATTTTATAAATTGTGAACATAATATTTTTTTTGATGAAATATTTAATAATATTTTGAGGATTTTAATTGGTGAATTTTTTTTTGTGTGAAAGATAAAAACAATTTTTTTGTGATAGAAAAACATTTATTTTTGTGAATGAAACTGGTGATTGATTGAAATTATTGATTTTTTTTTTTGATTTTTTGAACTTTTGAATTTCTATTGCGTAATCGATATTATAATTATTTTGATTTTTTTCTGTGAAAATTTTGAATTGTTGAACTGAATTGTTTTATTTATTTATAATATCTTTAAATTTTATTAATGGGGAAAAATAAAAAGCAAAACCAAGGTGGAGAAAGTTTCTCCACCGAAGAATTTTTCTCAAGACTTCAATCCAGCTTTGCTAACATAGGACAGCATCAACCAGGTACATCAGGATCCAGCAATAATGATCTCCAGTTACAGATAGAGCAGTTGAGACGAGAAAATGCAAAACTGAAACAAGAGCGGGTCGTAAGTTTAGGCACGCAACCGGACACCAACGCTGTTTCAAACGTTGTTTTAGATGAAAATGCAGAACCTAAAGCAAGTACATCAAAATGGCACTACAACGACGTCAAAGATTCCATTCCAGAGTTTGATGGACAAGCTAACTACCGTGTGGAATGCTGGCTAGATGACTTCGAGGCCACCGCATCATTAATGTCCTGGAACAGTTTAGAAAAACTGATATACGCAAAGCGAGCATTAACCGGGTCGGCAAAACTTGCACTTAGATCACGGAAAGATCTGACGAGCTACGAAAATTTAAAAATGTTTTTAATAGAAGAATTTTCAGTTGCGCTTAACAGTGCGGAAGTGCATGCGAGATTATTGGCACGTCAACAAGGTTATAACGAGTCTATCAGTGATTATTTTTTTGCAATGCGAGAAATTGGAGCTTTAGGAGATGTAGATGAACAAGGAGTTATATCCTATACAATCAAAGGAATAAAAGACAGTTCATCTAATAAGGCAATGCTATATGGTGCGTTAAATTTCAGTGAATTTAGAGTAAAGTTAAGGACCTATGAGGGTTTTAAGAAGGATATTGGTCAAGCGGCGAATAAACAACCATGGTCAAAGGGTGCAGCTACGTGTTACAACTGCGGAAAAGCTGGACACATAGGTAAAATGTGCAGAAGGAGAAATGATGGTCCCAGATGCTATAGATGCTACGAATATGGACATATAACCAGTAATTGTCCAAATCCAAGCAAATCAAGGAGGGATATCGGGATAATGAAACAATCACAGGAAGAAAAACTTACAAATGTGGCCCAAGGAGAACATATGAAGCAAAGCAACCACAAACAAGTAAGAATTAATGATTACACATTATTTGCTCTTATAGATACAGGAAGTGACTTGACAATTCTTAGGGCAGATGAATATATCAAAATGGGATCACCGCCTCTAGAAGAAAAAACATCCAAACTATTAGGGATTGGTGGAGGAAATATTACTACAATAGGATGTTTTACTGCAAAATTAATACTTGAAGAGAACCTCGAAGTCACAGCAACCATACACATCGTGCCAGTCGATAAAATAAGCTTAAGATGTATTATCGGGAATGATGTGTTACAAGGAATGAAGATAGAAATAAATGAAAATAACATAACAATTGAAAAAATTTTAAATCCTCTGTTTTCTCTACCTATTTTCCAAGAAGAAGTTGTATGTGGTGTTGAAGCCTATCGATCAAAAGTTGAGAGTATTATTGATGGCTACAAAACGAGCAATCCCAAGGAGTCCCCTATTAATATGAAAATAATTTTAAGAAATGATCACCCAATATGGCAACCACCTCGAAGATTATCAAGCACGGAGAAAAAAGAAGTGGATGAACAAATTATGCAGTGGATAGAACAGAAAATAATACAACCAAGTATTTCGGATTATGCATCACCAATTGTGCTGGTAAAAAAGAAGGACAATACAAAGCGTTTATGCATTGACTACAGAAAATTAAACCGAGAAATTGTGATGGATAGGTATCCTTTGCCTCTAATTGAAGATCAAATAGATCAGCTGCATGATGCTAAATTATTTACAACTCTTGATTTAGAGAACGGGTTTTTCCACGTTCCAGTTGAAGAAAGTAGTAGAAAGTACACGGCTTTTGTTACACCAACTGGACACTATGAATTTTTAAAAGTTCCATTTGGGTTATGTACATCACCAGCAGTCTTTCAGAGGTATGTGCATTTTGTTTTTAAAGATTTAATGTCTAGAGGACATATTTTGGTGTACATGGATGACATCATAATTCCATCAAAGAATGCAGAAGAAGGGTTACAAAAATTAACCGAGGTACTACAAGTAGCCAGTGAATATGGCTTAAAATTCAAATGGAAAAAATGCAGATTTTTGTGTAGTAAAATAGAATACTTGGGGTATGAAATATCAGAAGGCTTAGTACAACCATCTAAAATTAAAACGAAGGCTGTTGGAAAATTTGAAGAGCCCAAAAACGTCAAACAAGTTCAGAGATTTCTTGGATTAACGGGCTACTTCAGAAAATTTGTAGAAAATTACTCAGTAATCGCAAAACCGTTAACGGACTTACTGAGAAAAGATGTTAAATTCAAATTTGAAGTACCACAGAAAATGGCATTTGAGGAGTTAAAAAATATATTGATAACACAACCAGTTCTTTCTATTTTTAGACCATATGTAGAAACAGAGCTTCATACAGATGCGTCCAAGCATGGATTTGGTGCTATTCTGCTACAAAAAGGAGAGAAAGATGGTTTGTTTCATCCAGTTTACTACTTTAGTAAAAAGACTACGCCATGCCAAGAAAAATACAATTCGTACGAACTGGAAGTCCTAGCAATCGTACAATCGCTGAAAAAGTTACGAGTTTACCTGTTAGGTATGAGGTTCAAGATTGTCACCGATTGTGCTGCTTTCAAGTCTACCATGACGAAAAAAGATATTTTACCACGAATAGCAGGATGGGCGTTACAATTAGAAGACTTTGACTATGTATTGGAGCATAGAGCTGGAACAAAGATGAAACATGTAGACGCTCTTAGTCGAAGCCCAGTAGTTTGTATGATTCAAAACGAATTTTTAGAAAGAATCAAAAAGGGTCAACATGAAGATAGTCGACTTCAAGTAATTATTAAAGTCCTGGAGCATCAACCGTACGAAGACTATATACTTCAAAGGGGAGTTTTATACAAAGTAGACAACAAAGGGAGAAACCTATTATGTGTTCCAAAAAAGATGGAAAATGAGTTAATTAAAAACACACATGAAGTTGGTCATTTTGGAACAAAGAAAATGACAGAAATAATCTCCAGAGAATACTTCATACCAAAACTAAAACAAAAGTGTGATAGCTGCCGACAAAATTGTATTTCTTGTATCCTGTCTGAACGTAAATCGGGCAAACAAGAAGGATTCCTGCACCCGATAGACAAAGATAAGTATCCTCTTACGACGTACCACATTGACCACTTAGGGCCAATGCACTCTACTACCAAGCAATATAAGTATATTTTTACTATTATAGATGCCTTTGCCAAGTTTGTTTGGATATACCCGATGAAATCAACAACAACCGAGGAAGTGATTCAAAAGCTGGAAGTTCAAAAAACCAATTTCGGTAATCCAAAGAGAATCAATTTGGATCAGGGCTAAAGTTAATGCCGAAATTTCTAGGACCATATAAAGTATTAGAGGTATGTCCTAATGATCGATACAAGGTGGAGAAGCTAGGCGAGCATGAAGGTCCAGTTAACACAAGCGTTAGTGCTGACAATTTAAAGGAATGGCGAACCAGTTATCATGACGAAGACTCCGAAGACGAAGATGAAAATGATGAACAGCAGTGCGCAGAGGATGAAAATGATGAAGAGCAGCGCGCAGGAGCGGCTGAATGCAGGATGGCCGAGTTTGTAGGATTACCCTGTGCAAAAGGTAATCACACGAGTTGGTAGTATTACCCTGTGAAACAAGTAATCACATGGTCAACAAAAGGGGAAATATTATAGCAAAAGAAGTATAAATCCAACGACAATTCTACAATCAGTCTCTTTATCCTACAAGCAGTCAAAGGTGATATTTGGGAATCAACAATCAAAGGCGATATTCAAGATCAACAATCAAAGGCGTTACTTAAGCTGGATTCTACAATCAAAGGCGATTAATCTAATTGGACAGAAAGGCGATAATTGTTTAACAATAAAATATCAACATATTAGAAGACAATATTTCATTTTGGAGAAAATATAAATAAATCTTTAGTACAAAGCAGTTGTGGTTTTATTTAAACATTGATCCCACATATATATATATATATATATATATATATATATATATATAAATATATATATATATATATATATATATATATATATATATATATATATATATATATATATATATATATATATATATATATATATATATATATATATATAATAAGTTTGAGGAATGATGCTGCTGATTTCATCTGAGCACTGTTGATGACGATATATGTAAAAAAACAACGAGGTCAGCAACAGTGCGACGATGTTATATGGAATCAAGTTTTGATGTCAAATTTTGATCACCCACAATTCGTATAGCCAGCTTTTGAGCAAAGTCCAAGAGAGCCAAGATGGAAACAGAAGCAGCACCTCAAACTTGAACACAGTACCCCATACAGGGACGAATATAGAACTTATAAACATGGAGCAATTGGTATGGAGTGCAAATTTTTTTGCATCTATTTAGGAGGCCGAGTGTTCAAGACGCGCTTTTTGCCATCGCCATTACATTATCGTTCTAGAGGAGGTCATTCGAAACTGTGACACCTAATAAACTAATGTTTTTACATACACCCATTGGTTCATCACACATACTTTCGATACTGTAGACGAGATATTGTATCCTGAAACATGTAGTTAAGTTTAATAAAAAAAAATTAAAATAAATTTTCCTTTTAAATTAAAAATAATTATTTAAAAAAGCAAAAAGTTTTGTTTAATTTTTTTTTTTTGAGTGAGTTTTAGGTTATACAATTATTTTAAAAAGTACAAAAATAATTTGTACTTAAATTTGATACCAACAACATTAATTTTTATGCAACATAATACTTAATTCATTCAATTAAATTATTCCTCATCTCGTTGATCACAAAAAAGTTTTATATTTTCCGTTAAAATTTACCAACCCTGTACATTTTAATTTAATCTATTAAGTCTATTTATCATCATCTTGTATAATTTTTAAGATACAATAATATCCTTTTTTCAAATATAATTTCCACCTTTCTTTAAATAAATGAAACGAAGGATAAATAGCGAACATTGCGGATTCTACTCGTTCGACAAGACGTTGTAGTTTTTCGGCCGTTCAATGTTTCTGTGAATTGTTTTTTTTATTATCTTCATGAAAATCAAATCATAACAGTTTTATGTATCCTGTGCTTTTTTTAATTAAAATAATATAACAGTGTCGCTGGTAATGGGGTTGGTAATTATATTCAGGTTTTTTTTATTAACTTCAAAATAGTAACAAAAAATATTATATGAAAAGAAAAAGATATTAAAAACCAAACAGAAAATATATAAAAAATTCAAATCTAAAGGAAAAGGAAAATTATGTTTTAATTAGAAAATTTTGCTTAGATAAAATGATTAATTAACATAAACAAAATGTTAATCCTTTTTTCATACAATTGAAGGAAGGCTAAGTGAATTTTGTTTATATCACTCAAAGAGAACAGATATTTTTGTTTGCGATTATGTTTGAAGCAACAAAAAGATATAATAAATGGAAAATGATTAGAAGTTCTTGTTCATATTTGAATGCGAAGAAAAAGATAATAAGATTTATTTGAATTCAGAATCACAGAATTTGTAAAGATATTTGTAAATTCATAAGCATAGAAAAAGAATTTAGGTTTCTATGATAACAAAGCAATACTTTTTATATGAAATAGATGTCTGAAGACTACAAGAAATCATGTTATGTTTTATATGAGGTGAAACCAGTTGCCTTTAAGATTCTCGTTATATTTAGGTAAATATTAAAGTTGGTTTAAGTATGCTTAAACAAATTCAGCCTTTTATGTTCTGTTCAATAAATCGGTCGTAATTTGAGCTCACAATTAACAAGTTTTTAAACTATCTTCCTCTTACCTCTAGCAATTTTGAAATTCTCAGAAACAAATTTTCAATGTGTATTAAGGAGAATCATATTATTGATTCTTTGATTTATCTCAAAAGTATTTCCGAATAAACAAAACATTTTCAATTGAAATCGAACAAAAGTAATTTAAACAATAAATTTTTATTTAAATTAATGAACCCAACTACCAACCAAATATGGTTTCAATACACTGTACATCTCTAATATGTAAATTTATTTTATTTTGTGATATTTTAACATCCAACCCCACCCAAACCTATCTCAAATTTAACCTTAACAATACGTTTAACTGAAATCGTTCATAATACGAGTAATCGGAATTACAGCACAAAACCTGAACATAAAAAATTCGGAATTAAATTTATTACATAATTTTATTACTTTTTGTATGTTTTATTCGTAGATTATTTTCAATAGATAAAAATAATTCGATTTTAATGAAATTTTATTGTTTATGTTCATCTCTCTAGACTGCAATTATAGTATTTTTATAAAAAAATTTCTACGCAAGGATAATTTTTTTATGAATTTATTGTAAAATTATATTTTTATGTTATACGACAAACTGTTCAAGTTATTTTTGTTACAATCCTTGCATTTAATAGTAGAAAAATCATGCATAATAAGCCGATAACAGATTAAAAAATAATCTGTTATCGGCTTAATATAGTCTGAGCAGTTTATATAAATTAACATTAATTGTTTTAGGTATTGGGAAACTGGATAGCTGATAGCCCGACTAGTATAAGTAAGGGCTCAGATGTGCACCGGATACGACTTCCCCCATGATACAAACCGGATCAGGCACCTTGAACAGGCCCATATCAGGCAGCTAACGTTTCAAACTATCTAGGTCGAATTCGGCAGTCCTTCTAGAACTAGGAATGAGATAGATCTTCATACATGATTTCACTAATAGGACGTGCTTTATTAGTGAAATCATGTATTATGTCTAAAAGATGCCGGATGTTATAGACCACAAGCCATGCTCTTCGAGTGATTCACGGGTCTTAAGTTAGAATTTTGTTTTTCATATCTTAACCGCATTTTTAATTTGGGTATTTAATCTTTATTTTTTGAAGCTGATTCAAACTACATGATTTCTCTTTTATATTTTGTCGTTTTCCATTGTCGTCTTCTTTGTGGATTTTTACTTATCCTGTGTTGTTTTCTGTATTTTCATGAATTCAGTAAAGTGGCACGACGGCTTTTGTGCGGTGATAATTATGTTCAATTTAAGCAGACCTGACCATGACAACGACCACTAATAGCAGGATAAGACCATCCTATATTTATGTAGTCGTGCTTTAAGCTATAATGCTTGGTATTTTGCAACAAATACAGTGACTGAGCAATATGACTGTAGCAGTTGGAAGCTGTCTTAAATCCCCAATTTTCAGGAGTACGCTGCAATCACGTCTGAAGCACATTTTGTTACTCTGATTGAATAAAAAATTTTAACCTGATCATTTTCGGTTTTCTATAACCTGCAGTAATCGTTAGTTTAATGAAAAAAACTAACACGTGTTGATTTTTTTTCACTATAGTTTTGACACACGGTGACTGGAAATTAGTTAAGAAAGATAGAGACAAAAAAATTTTAAAGCTAAATCTAGCGGGTTAACCGATTTTAATGATTTTTTTTGGTTTGGAAGGGACTAAGTGAGGCTTAGTAAAAATCAAAACCCTTTTTTCTTTCACTTTTTTTTTTAGTTTACTAGGGGTTTAGAATTTTTCACAAAACATACAACGTTTTGTTTTGGTGATGGAAAAACCCATTGGACTGTTACATCGGTTGGTAAGACCAAAGTGTTACAATCCCCAGCAAAAAGTCATATTTGAAATTTCTTTTAGGGCATATCGATTTTAAAAAAGTCCGAGCAGCAGGATATCCGCTAGAAGTAAGTAGATATCGAGATCAGACAGTTTTGTGTACAAGTGGAATCTGATGTATCAGATTAGTTTAAACAAAACAAACTAATTACAAACAGATATCGAACAAACTTTAAAAAGAAAATGACCTACAAATAAGCAAAACTACATCTCTGCAATTTTGCAACAAACAAATATCAAATCTACCACAGAAGATATGTGTGATAATTTATGACACTATATGAAAAACAAACGGCAAACCTACTCTATATCATACGTCGTGCAACTACTGCGAAATATCATAATTGTTTTTTTCTAAGAAAAAAAATTAATTTCTTCTATTCAAATCTTTTTATTTTTGTAGTTGTTGTTGTTGTAGTTGTTGAACATTGTAGAAAGCCTCTAGTTTCTTAACCTTGAGTTGGATTTAGCTGATTTATGAAGTTATTCCATATGAGCATATGGCAGTGATTGAATAGAGACGTATTTTTGAAATCGTACAGTAGATTTTTTCAATATTCTTTTTTTTTTTGAAGAAAATTAAATAAAACGCCTTATTCAACTTGTTTTTGTGTTGTTGTAATATTGTTTTTGATTTAAGTGAATCTTTTGATACATGGTTTAACTATAGCATTTTTATAAAAACTATAATAAATTTAAAAACTATAATATTGTGAATTTGTGAAAAAACATTTGCTTAAATTCAAAAAACTTACGTCATGGGTGCTGTTGTTGAGGTCAACAAGCTTAAAACTATAATTGACTCATTTAATGAGAAACTTGATAATATGAATTCACAATTTAATATTATAAATTCGAATTTTTCTGATTTTAAAAATAACATCAAAAATGATCTAAAAAATTTGTGTGAGCAAGTGAATTATGTATGTGCACAAGTTGATAATTTCACCTGGCAGATTGATTACTTAGAGAGAGAACAGAGATCGACTGAAATTATAATCACGGGCATTCCATTGATAAAGGATCGTACAGCTTATGATATTTTCGATGGTATTTGTGGAGCGATTGGTTTTTCTGTGCTTAACTCAAATGCTGTAATTAATGTTTCTCAAATAAAACATCATAAAAAACCTCAAGGGAAAAAAGTGCTGGATATCCCAATTATTGTTAGATTTCTAAATAGAAGGTATGAATCAGATTTCTTCTCAAAATATAAAAAAAAGTGGTGATTTAACTTTAAATCATATTAATATAAATTCTACCGTCAGAATTTTTTGTAATGATCTTTTGACAAAAAGAAAGTCCGATATTTTTCATCACGCAAAGTTACATCAAAAGTCTAAGATCGTAAAAGCATATACGAAATACGGCCTTGTACATGTCATACCTTACGCAGGTGCAAAAGCAACACAAATTATTAATATAACCCAGTTGGAGCAATTATTGAAGGAGAATGAACCACCAACCACGATTATCGGAGTCAGAAATGACAGTATCGAAGATTCCGGCTATCAGTGAAAAGGAAATTTTGGAATCTGGAACTAAATCAGCTGAATTACATTGTAGTCAGGCAACGATTTTAACACGTTCTAAGACGATGTCGTCATCATTAAATATATAAATTGTGATTATTTTTTATGTATAACTGAATGAGGTTTTATATATCAATTTTTTCTTTCTTCTTTTCGTATTTTTGAATTACTGTTACGTTTTCATAAATTTCATTTAATATTTTTCAATAAATTTTGATTTACTAATTATTTTTGTGCCATTGGCGCCATAAAACCAATGCAACTCAAGCGTCTGTTCTCAATGTTAGGAGCGGCTTGGAGCGGGCGTCTGTCTTGGATCAAGCGGCTCGCTATATAAATGTGTAGAAAGCGTCTGTTCTCCATGTTAGGGGCGGCATTCAGCGGGCGTCTGTCTTGGATCAAGCGGTTCGCTATATAAACGTGTAAAAAGGTTGTTTCTGGTGACCTTAAGATGCAGAACGAATCCATTCACGAAAATTTGGATTGGGCGAAGGGCTAACACCCCATTTCCGTAAAAAAATTACTGTCATGAATTCTGTACACAGGCCTCGGAATATCTCGGATTCATTATTGGAACGACCTCGGAAACTGTACCCGGACTACGATTTAAAAATAGGAACCTGGAACGTGCTAACCTTAGAAGACCAGGAGATCTCCTAAAACTCACCCAACAAGTCGAGAGCTACACACTGGATATAGTGGCATTACAAGAACTAAGATGGCCAGGCAGTGGAATCCATGAAACAGCGAAAGGATACACTCTGTATTATTGCGGTCATCAAAACGGAGGACAATTTGGAGTTGGCTTTCTCATACATCGTGCGTGAATCAGCATGTTATCGACTTCTGCCCAATTAATATGCGGTTATGCACACTGAGAATCCGCACGCAAAAATTCAATGTAACGATCGTCAATGTTCATGCACCTACTGAAGATAAAGCAGATGATATTAAAGATCTGTTCTTCCTAGAACTCGAGGAAGTGATCAATAACATCCCGCGGCACGATATAAAAATCGTGGTAGGTGACTTTAATGCTCAAATCGGTAGGATTGCAGAATTTAAAACGCATATCGGCCCTAACAGCTTGCATCATATCAGCAACAATAACGGTTTTCGCGCAGCCGAGCTGGCTATGATGTATGATCTAGTAATTTCCAGCACTTTCTTCCCTCACAAGAGAATTCACAAGGCAACGTGGAAATCAAATGACGGAAGAACGGAAAATCAAATCGATCACGTCATGATCTCTAAGAGACACTCTACAAGTATAACTGACGTTCGATCATACAGAGGTGCTGATATAGACACCGATCATATGCTTGTCATCTTTCAGTACAAGTGCAAGTTGTCATCTACATTTAACAGACAAGCAAAAAAGACCGTGCGCTGGAATGTCGAAGCATTTAAACATCCGGAAACGCTGAATAGATATCAGGAAATAATAAAACAAAACATAGAAGAGCATGACATCTCTTCTGAGATGCCATTAAACATACAAGAAGAATGGCAAACGCTTCAATCAACCATTATAGCCGCAGCACAAACTACAATCGGAAAACGACCACCAAACCCACGTAACGAATGGTTTGACGACGAGTGCCGTCAATCCGTTGAAAATAAACAAAAACTGCGAGAAAAATGGTTAACAAGGAACACCCGAAGCTCCCAAGCTGATTATCTATGCGCCAGGAAAGCCTCAGCAAAACTTCTACGTAAACAAAAACGCGAACACATGAAGAGCTGCATCGAAAACATCAACCAACATCCGGCCAACGGAAATTCAAAAGAGTGCTTTGCTAATGCACGGAATCTGACAAAAGATTTCCACCCAAGATCTACAGCCATCAAAAATGAAAATAATGAACTTACAACAAGTGAACGTGATGTGCTGGCAGTGTGGCGATCCCACTTTCAAGACCTACTGAATAGGACGAACGAAGTTCATCCTATTCGAGCAATTGCTCCATCAACTGAGGAGATTTTTGTCCCTTACCCAGCAATAGAAGAAGTGGAAGCTGCCATTAAAAAACTGAAAAATGGCAAATCACCAGGTTTCGATGGAATTCCCGCAGAACTTCTGAAAAATGGAGGAGCAGCTCTGGTCTCACGTATATACGATCTGATTCTTGCAATCTGGGACCAAGAAGAACTACCTGTTGAATGGAAAACAGCTCTCATTGTTCCGCTACATAAAAAAGGTGACCGTCTAAAGTGTGAAAATTATCGTGGCATCGCACTGTTGAACACTGCATATAAAATACTAGCTAATGTTGTACTTGCGCGACTCATCCCGTTCGCCGAATCTATCATCGGTGACTATCAGTGTGGTTTTCGTCCCAACCGCTCAACCACAGATCAATGTTTTACATTAAGGATAATTCTGGAAAAATGTTGGGAGTACAACATCAGCATTCACCAGCTCTACGTTGATTTCAGGCAAGCATATGATAGTATCATCCGGGACAACCTCTGGTCCGCACTCATATGCTTTGGTATCCCAGAGAAACTTGTTTCTCTGTGCAAACTCACAACATCGGGATCAAATTGTAGAATAGTAATCGAAGGGTCTGTTTCTGATCCTTTCGATATAACATCAGGTGTTCGACAAGGTGATGCACTCGCGCCCATACTATTTAATTTGGCGCTGGAGTACGCGATAAGAAAAAGCCGAATTGAGACACAAAACTGCATATATAACAAATCTAGTCAAGTTCTTGGCTATGCAGATGATATTGTGCTTCTCGGACGTAGAACAAACGATATCAAGGATAGTCTCTCTCAGCTTGAAAGAAATGCTAAACGACTTGGATTATGCATTAACACCGGCAAGACTAAACTTTTAACAACATCCAGGAATATACCTCTCGGCAATCTGAATACTGGCGACTATGAAGTGGAACGTGTAGAAAACTTCAAATACCTTGGGCCTGTAATAACATCGTCAAATGAAATGCAGGCAGATATTAAAGCTCGTGTCTCAGCCGCATACAGAGTTTTCTACGCATACTCAAAACTTTTGCGATCCAAACATCTTTCGCAGTCGTGCAAACTCACACTTTACAAAGCATTAATCCGACCTGTGCTCACATTTGGAAGTGAAAGCTGGACACTGACCTCCTCCGATTGTAGAATTCTATCAACATTCGAGAGGAAAGTCATACGAACAATTTATGGTCCATGTAAAGTTGCTGAAAATCAGTATAGAATCCGAATGAATCATGAAATCAGACAGCTTCTTGGAGGCTGCGATGTAATCGGATTCATTAAATCCAACCGAATTAGATGGTATGGTCATGTAGAAAGGGCTCCATTGGAAAGAATGATAAAAAAAGTTGTCATCCTCGGCCGAAGTGAAGCTGTTATGAGTGAGACTTTCAAGTCGCTTGAGAGTGGTGCTAGAAAAATTGGTCTGCAAATTAACTACAATAAAACCAAACATATGGATGTTTCAAGGGAGGCTGAGAAGAAAGATTTGATGTGCGGCGATGAACGAATTGAGGGAGTTGAATCTTTTAAATATTTGGGATCAATGCTTGACTCAAACAACAGCATACTTACAGATATAAAAGCTCGAATCGCTGCAGGTAATCGAACTTTCTACTCAATTAAACCTCTCCTTGGATCACCGTATGTATCAACTAACACCAAGCTCAAGTTATACAAGATATTGATTAGACCGGTTGTGATGTATGGGTCACAAACGTGGACCCTTACACAAAATGACGAATCGTATTTATCTGTATTTGAGCGTAAGATCCTACGCTACATTTTTGGTCCACTTAAGACAGACGATATAGAGTATAGAACCCGGTATAACCTTGAGATCAGAGATCTTCTTGAGGGTCCTGATATAATAGGTTGTATCCGTTCTAATAGGATTGCTTGGTTTGGACATGTTCTACGAGCCGATTCACAGTCTGGAATGATTAGAAAAATGTACGTTAGTACCCCAGGGTGTGGGCGACCGCGAGGTAGACCACGACTACAATGGGAGACTTACGTAATAAACGACCTTAAAAAAATCGGCTGCCATGGTAATTATGTCGCTGTTGCGAATGACTGTGGTGAATATTCAAAGCTGATCAACCTGGCAACGCTCCTACATGGAGCATGAACGCCTTAAAAAAAAAAATGAATTTCGTATGTGCTCTTAAATTTTTTAAATTTTAGGAGATGGTGAACCTATTTATCTTCGTGAAAAATTACAAAATTTAACTCCTGCACGATCAAACAATCTTTTGATTCCTCGTAGTTCCTCGTTAACTTTACATTCTTCCTTTTTCGTTCGAGGAGTCAGCGTCTGGAATTCCTTACCCTTAAGTATCAAAACATCAATGTCGCCATCCGAATTTAAGATAAGGTATTTTACGCATTTTAATTATTCCTGGTTATAGTATATTTTGATTCGTTATCTATATTTGTTTGCAAAACAAAAATAAAAAATATGGAGGGGCTGAAATCTCACAGCTCTGAGATATCAAGACTTCGGTCTGGGTTAAGGATTTTTATATAGTTTCGGCAAAAAACTTTTATGGGGACTTTTATGAGGCTTCTTGGTTTTGGGCAGCGATGTAAATCAAACATAACTTTTTGTTAAAATACATGTATATTTTATCTCTATTTAGATATGTATTACAAAACTAACGCGAAACATCAATACGTTGTTGGAAAATTATAACAGATCATAAATTAACATAATTTAGTGAAAAGACAATACAATCAGCAAACTACTCCAAACCTCTCCATTTAGCGTTTCGAGAAAATATTTCAAAATCGCAAATTCATATTACTTTCAAAATACCAAAAATATTGTAAAAATTAAATAAAATCAAAAATTCAAACTTTTTTCAAACAAAATTCTAAAAATATTTCAAAAATTATTACAAAATCAAAGATTGAAATTTTTTCAAAAACTCTAAAAATATTGCATAAAATATAACAAAATCAAAAATTGAACTTTTTCCGAAGTTATAAAAATTAAAATATAATCAAAAAATTAAAATTTTTTTAAAATTCTAAAAATATTCCAAAAATTCTTACAAAATCAAAAATTGAAACTTTTTTCAAAATTCTAAAAATATATATAAAATTCAAAAATTCAATATTTATTTTTCAAAATTCAAAAAAATATTCAAAAATTGGAACAAAATCAAAATTTTAAACTTTTTCTAAATTTTAATAATATTCCAAAAATTCTTAAAAATTCAAAAATTTTAACTTTTTCCAAAATTTTAAAAATATTGCTAAAATTATAACAATATCAAATATTGAAACTTTTTCCAAAATTATGATAAAATCAAAAATTTAAAATTTTTGAAAATTCTAAAAATATTCCAAAAATTCTTAACAATCAAAAATTGAAACTTTTTTCAAAATCTTTTAAATTATTGCAAAAATTATTACAAAATCAAACATACAAACTTTTTTCAGAATTCCAAAAATATTTCAAGAACTATAACAAATTCAAAAATGTCCATGTCCAAATTCATGTTCAATTACATTTACGTCATAAAAACAGCTAAATTTTTTTCTCCAAAAAATTAGCTAAAAAAATAAATGAAATCATTTTTTGACACACTTGACATTATTTTTATGACAAACTTATAATGCAATAATTCTCTATAATAATAATAAAATTTCCTGTCATACAAATTATTAATTTTATTTTTTTCCAAATAATTGGGTAAAAAAATAAATAAAAAACTTTATTTTGACATACTTGACAACATTTTTTTGACAAACTTATGATGCCATGATTCTCAATAATAATAATAAAAATATGGAGGGGCTGAAATCTCACGGCTCTGAGATATCAAGACTTCGGTTTGGGTTAAGGATTTTGATATAGTTTTCGGCAAAAAACTTTTACGAGGCCATGGTTTTTAGTTTTGGGCAGCGATTTATATCAAACATAACTCTTTGTTAAAGTACAAGTATTTTTGATCTCTGTTTCAAAATTTATTACAAAACTAACACGAAACATCAATACGTTGCCGGAAAATTATAATCAAAATTTCAAAAATATTGTAAAAATTAAATAAAATCAAACTTTTTCAAAATTCCAAAAATATTCCAAGAACTAGAATAAAATCAAATATTTAAACTTTTTCTAAATTCCGATAATATTCCAAAAATTCTTAGAAATTTAAACTTTTCCTAAAATTCTAAAAATATTGCAAAAATTATTACAAAATCAAAAATACAAACTTTTTCAAAATTCCAAAATTATTTCAAAAATAATTTTAATTCAAAAATTTCCATGTCGAATTACATTTACGTCATAAGAACAGCTACATTTTTGTTTCCAAAAAATTAGGTAAAAATATAAATAAAAATCTTTCTTTTGACACACTTGACAACATTTTTTTGACAAACTTATAATGCAATAATCTAGTTTTTGATCTCACATACCAATCCCTACCATCAAGATTTCTCCAAATTTAATGTTCCTACTCGTAATCACTTAAAATGAACGTTTTTTAAGCCAAAAATATGAAAATTTGCTGTTTTTGACACACATAATGATTTTTTGACACACTTCTGGTACAGATATCGAACACAGCGTCCTTTCAGACCTGTTTGAGTTTATTTTCAGAAAAAAAATTTTAGAAATCCCTCCAGCGGTTTTCCCTGCAGCGTAGGTAATGACGGACGGCCGGCCGGCCTATAGACAGACATTCATTTTTTTTTGCTTTTTTTTCCCTGCAGCGTAAGTAATGACGGCCGGCCGGCATACAGATATACATTTTTTTTTTTTGCTTTTTTAGAATCAGTAGGTCCTAAAACGTCGAGAAATGTCAAAAAAATATGGGGGTAAGAATTTCGTTTTTGGCTCATGAACGTAATACTTAGGTCTTTCAGACCGAAGTAATATAAATAAAAATAAAAGTAAAAAAATGAATAAATTATTTATGTTTAAATTGTACATATGATTAAATTTTAAATTAAATTGAACTTTTTAATTATGTATTTTTAGAATATATATTAATATAAGCGTCTTCTATCTCTTATTTGCCTTTTAAGTTGTTGTTATTATAGCATATGAATAATAAGCGAGAAAATATGTATAATGGAAATTGAATAAATAAATAAACTAGTGGGATGGAGGTGTGACCATAGGGGCCACGCCAAGAACTTCCCGTAAGATTAAAAACTAACTAGTCACTGGATAAGGTATACTAAAATACCAAACATAAAAAAAATTATGCAATATAATTTAACTGCAATAAATACAAATAAAAAACGTAAAATTACAAAATAAATATTAAAACAAATTGGAAAAAAAAGTCAACAAAAAGTGAATATTAGCTCAATGAGGGGTTTTAAGGCCTTAAATACGCAAAATTAAGATTTATTTATTATACGACACATCAATTGTAATAATTTTTTAAATAGAATTTGAATGTGTACGTGCAGTGTGTAATCATATTTAAATTTAATAACATACCAACACTCAAACTGCAAACTAAAATAAGTTGTCTAGATCGATCCAAAAGGTATTGAAACGTGAAGATATCATTAAAATGATCAATATCAAAAATGATCTCCAACTCAACAACCTAACCTTATGGTAAGATAAAAGGTCAGCATTTGTTTGATGAATGGCAACCACTATATACAAGATACCTCAAAAGCAAATTTGTTCTAACTCATGTTAACTAAAACATTCGGCAAAAACACTTAAAAACTGTGGCTGTTGTTGTGATATATTTAAAAGAATAAGATAAAGTTTTTTAACCGAAAGTGACAAGTTTCAAAGCTACTATAAACATTACAAAAACCTTATGCTCTAAGTTTCAACAAAATTAAATGTCAGGACTGAGTGTTATTGTAGTCTAAAAAAACAGTTATTCTACGAACCACAGACATTCTCCCCGACTCGTTTGCCAAATTTTGAAAATAGCTCATTCAAAATAGCATATTACTTCGGTCTGAAAGACCTAAGTATTACATTCATGAACCAAAAGTGAAATTCTTACCCCCACATTTTTGGCATTTCTCGACGTTTTAGGACCTACTGATTCTAAAAAAGCAAAAAAAAAAATGCATGTCTGTCTGTCGGCCGGCCGGCCGTCTGTCCGTCCGTCATTACCTACGCTGCAGGGGAAAACGGCTAGGGGGATTACAAATTTTTTTTTCTAAAAATAGCTATTCACAAGGGACAGGTCCGAAAGGACGCTGTGTTCGATAACTGTACCGGAAGTGTGTCAAAAAATCATTATGTGTGTCAAAAATAGCAAATTTTCATATTTTTGGCTTAAAAAACGTTCATTTTAAGTGATTACGAGTAGGAATATTGAATTTGGAGAAATCTTGATGGTCGGGATTGGTATGTGAGATCAAAAACTAGCTTATTGGGTTATAAGTTTGTCAAAAAAATGTTGTCAAGTGTGTCAAAAGAAATATTTTTATTTTTTGGAAAAAAAATAAAATTGTTTGTTTGAAATGAAATTTTATTATTATTATTGAGAATTATGGCATTATAAGTTTGTCAAAAAAATGTTGTCAAGTGTGTCAAAAGATTTTTATTTATTTTTTTATCCAATTTTTTGGAAAAAAATAAAATTGTTTGTTTGAAATGAAATTTTGTTATTATTATTGAGAATTATGGCATTATAAGTTTGTCAAAAAATGTTGTCAAGTGTGTCAAAAGAAAGGTTTTTATTTATTTTTTACCCAATTTTTTTAGAAAAAATAAAATTAATAGTTTGTATGGCATGATATTTTATTATTATTATAGAGAATTATGGCACTATCGTTTGTCAAAAAATATTGTCAAGTGTGTCAAAAAATGATTTCATTTATTTTTTAGCCAATTTTTTGGGAAAAAATGTAGCTGTTTTTATGACGTAAATGTAATTGAGCATGAATTTGGACATGGACAATTTTTGAATTTGTTATAGTTCTTGAAATATTTTTGGAATTTTGAAAAATCAAAAATTTTGTAATAATTTTTGAAATATATTTAGAATTTCGGCAACATTTTAATTTTTGATTTTGTAAGAATTTTTGGAATATTTTTAGAATTTTGAAAAATTTTTGATTTTATTATAATTTTTGGAATTTTGAAAAAATTTTCAATTTTTGATTTTGTAATAATTTTTGCAATAATTTTAGAATTTTGGAAAAAGTTTGAATTTTTAAGAATTTTTGAAATATTATTGGAATTTAGAAAAAATTTAAATATCTGATTTTATTCTAATTTTTGGTTTTTTTTTTGGAATTTTGAAAAAGTTTGATATTATTTAATTTAACAATATTTTTGGAATTTTGATTATAATTTTCCGGCAACGTATTGATGTTTCGTGTTAGTTTACAACATAACATACAAAATTCATATTCTCCTTTTTCATAGTTGCGTTGTTTAAAAAACTTTTTCTATTTTACGTCAAAATTAAAGTCATTTCGATACCCAAATGCGTATCGAAATGGCACGCAAAGTTTTGTCTTTCAAAGTTGGTCACATTGGTCATACAAACGTCAGTGAACATTAAAACGAATAATTATGTAAATAAAATTAATAAGAATATCTAAATTAGTGTTAAATATTTTAATTAATTAAAATAATTAGTATTAATAACAAAATTTCAAATTGACTATTTCTTAATAAAATGCATATTTTTAAAATTTCAAGACAAAAATGCAAAGTTGAAAAATAGTATAAAAAACTCGTTTCATAAGACGTTTTATCGCACTTATCCTTTAGAAAACTCTCCGCTGCGCGGGTCGTTTTCTAAACAGATTGCGTGCGATAAAATCGTCGATTATGAAACTAGTTTCTTAATATACTATTGTAAAGTTATATGAAAAAAAGAACTCATTTTCACAGAGCATTAAGCGTGATAGATTTTTCATATGCTATTATAGAAAAAATAGTATATTCTTGTATGAGCTAGAATGAAGGCAATTCTTCACGAGGATGAAGTTTCCCGGAACGAGCGTAGCGAGTGGAGGGAATCATCCAAGTAAAGAATTGCCTTCATCCTAAGCGAATACAAGATACTATTTTATCCACGACTACAAATATTTCAAATAATTTGATTCATGTTTTCCTGTATAAGTTTGTATCGCCATATTGAATGAAATGAAAAACAAAACCAAACATGTTTGTTTATTTTAGATTTTATATATGTATTGTTTTTGTTTTAACTGGTTTATATTACTATACCTATAAATCAAGTTTTTAATTTGTTAGGGGAATTTTGAATAAATAAAGCGTAATAAAAGAAATAAAAAAGAATTAGATATATAGAAAAGGAATGAATACAATTACAATGAAAGATATACGCATGGAAAGTATATATTCTTTAGTAGTCGTGGATAAAATCTTTTAAAGTATCAACCATACAGTTTGAGTATATTCCTGGAACTCGAATTTATTCCAAAAAAAACAACAAAGAAAACCGATTAATACAACAAAGAAAACCAATGACGAACTGATTAAAATTGATATACTCCAATTTACAACAATAACCCTACTAGTATTATGTAAGGGCTCAGATCTGAACTGGAAACGGTTTCCTCTACTACTGATAGAGACCGTATCAGACACAATAAACATGTGCTGATATAATATAACGCCCCAAACTATCCAAACCGAATCAAGCAGCCCTACTAGAAACGGACCAGGACCGTAGATATGTTTATCTAAAATGGATAATGCTCTATCGAATTTTAACTAAATGAAATTTATTCAAATGAAATAGGGCTCAGATCAGGACATATTAGGCACACATTAATTGGATAATCATATATGATTCTTCCAGGGATGAGGTAGGTCTTCGAAATCCGGGCCGGATCAGGACAAATACGGCCCGCCTTAGTAGTGAAATCAGGTATGATTTCTAATAGGGGCTGGATGCTTGTGCCCTATTAGGATTTACCTTATTACATCCTGATCTGGGGCCGATCTTAATAGTGCATACCTGAACAAATTACTAGTCGGAAAACAGATATTTTTTCCTCTAATAGTTTTTTCTTCACTTTCATTGTTTGATTTTTAACTACACAATAAATTTAACTAGACAATTTGCCAAACTTTTTAAATTTAATATGTACTACACATTTAACAAAAATAGACTTTAATTCTGCTACTTTACTGTAGTTACCTACCCTACTATAGCTTTTTCAAAGATAAGGGCGGAGTTTATAGTGTCTATCCACACCGTCCACAAACTACAAATGTTTCACCGCCGGAAACAGCATCGTAACAAACTATACCAAAATAAAGTGTTATTTGCTATTTGTAAATTAGCATCTAGAAATTGTTGTTCAAACCAATTCCTAACAATTTTCGTAAGTAAGGCGAAGCCTTAAGGAGTCCGTCAGTAAACTTAAAAAATTTGTTTCTGAAAGAGAAATAGTTTTGTTCTACGCAAGTCTAATATATATTAGGATTAACTAATTTCTAATATTGGCTGAGTGTATTGAGTGCCCTGTGTATTAACATCCATCAACACACCAGTTTTCCAATTAACCGATAGTCAGCTAATATAGTTGATTAATTGGAAAAACTATGGGCTCATCACTCATATAAAATTAATCGATTAAATTAAGTCTTTAAGTGAAACTTGACCATAAAATTGAGTGAATTGATGAAAGAATTGATTGAATTGATTTAGAGGAACCACAACATTTTTAATTTTATTAATAAAATCTGAAGAATTTTTAGTTGAATATTTAGAAACAACTCCATTTTTTTCAATGAAAATATTTTTAAACTTTTTGCAAAGTTTGTAGGCAATTAGAATGCTTGTGCAGTTTTGGAGGTCCGTAAGGGGCAGGCGCAGATGAAATCATTTGTTTATGATGTCGAAGTTGGTATAAAATTAATACATAAAGAAAGACAATTTGCAACAGAAAGCTTAAATTTACTTGTAGGGTCAGTTCGAGGAATTTCTGAACTAGTATCAAATAAGAAATCATTATTTTTTGGAAATACGAAGATTTAGGCGAAATTGGGATTGTGTTTGATTCATGGTTTGGTTTTCTCCACATTCACAAAATGGATCCTCTGATATATTCCATTGATTCAATAAATATTTACATCTTCCGAAACCACAACGAAAACGATTTAAACGTAACCAATCTTTTCTTTTAAAGTCGAAGCCAGAACATTTAACAGTTACATCCTTAACTAGTTTATAGTTGTGAACCTTAGCATGGTTCCATTGATTTTGCTACTCTACGTAGTAGAGTAAGTAAGAGCCAAGATGGTTTTCGCGATAATAGTTTTCTATGAGGTAAAACTTGTATTTCATCATATAAAAGGGAATTTTGATTAAATTTACATTTTCCAACTGTAGTGAAAAAGGACTTATTTCTTCGTAAATTTGACGGAACAATATTGCAAAGTACATTTAACCATTGCAGAAGAGACGACTTGAGAGCTCCACTTATAATGCGAAAAGTGTTATTGAGCTGAACATCAATTTTATTACAATGTGAGCTTCCAAGCCAAGATGGCGAACAATATTCTGCTGCAGGATACACAATCGAAAGGGCTGATTGTCTCAAACAATTTGCATTTGCACCCCATGAAGTTCATGCTAAATTTTGTATCAAAATATTTCTTGACAGAACTTTCATTGCTTTCTCTTCCAAATGTTGTTTGTATGTTAAAGACCTATCCAACTTGACTCCTAAAAATTTAATATTATGATTGTGATTCAAAAATGCTCCATCAATAATAATATTTATCTTACGTTTGGCTTCTCTGTTATTTAAATGAAATGCAGAAACCTCAGTTTTTAATGGGTTAGGGCTGAGACGCCATTTTTTAAAATAATCAAAAGTTACGTTCAGATCACTTGTAAAAAATTCATACGAACGTATAATGGAGTGGGATATCGTCATCTTATTTAATTTAATCAAACCAAACTATGCCATCTTTTATAAATAGGGCAACATAAAAACATCCCTATTAAGATAAACCATGAGCAATTACGGGAGGTTGATTCAGTTAGACTTCTTGGAGTTGATATTGAAAATAACCTGAAATTGAATAAATATGTGTTCAACCTCGCTAAATCTGCAATGAAAAACTAGGATTCTTGAGACGATGTTAAATGTTTTTCAATCCCTATCAAATTTTCCTGATCTTTAAGTCCTTTATTCATCCATGTATGGAATACTGCTGTCATGTTTGGGGAGGTGCTTGTCAGTCAATAATAAAATGTCTAGACTCTGTACAGAGAAAAACAATACGGTTGATTGGTAATACAGAACTAACGGTTCAGTTTGATTCATTCTAGCACAGAAGAAACGTGGTTGAATTGTCAATCTACTATAAATATAACTTTAGCGAATTTGCTTCTATAAAGAAATTCAAAATATTCTTCCATCGTGTGCGTAGTACAATCGACAAACAAGAGCTTCCGAGTTATTCCATCCATTTTTTTTTCAAATGTCTCGTTGTAGAACTGTGTCCTTCCAGAAAGACTTTTAACAGAGTGTCCAAATTGTGGAACGCAATGCCCTTTTCTGTATTTTCCGATGAATTTGCCACTCAGACATTTAAAGAAAGTGTCCATCGTCATATAAAATAATTAGTATAGTTATCCCAATATCCTCGTTCCTTCCATTTTCCTCATCTCCTGCCTTTATAGTAGACATAGTATCTTTGGATATTCAAAGAGTCTAAATAGTGAATAACATGTCTAACTAGTTAATAAAAAAAATAGAAACTACGGTTACAGTGCTATTCCTTTTAGTTACTTGACCCAGCTTAGTTTTGAGAGCTCCGCAATAAAAAGTGATTTCAATATAGTAAATAGTTCATATTTTCATTTTCGAAGAGTATCTACAAAATTTCCTATCATCATGATTTTTAGGCTATTTAAATCACAATTTAAAGGGGATGAAAATTAATGTTTAGGGCCGTAAATGGAAAATAAAGTAGTCACAAATTGATTGAAAATTTATTACGAAATCATGCATTTTTTTTTTCTGTATGACATCTGTCTCAAAATCCTCATGCTGCGTTTATTGCAGTACTTCCTTTCCTTGCCCTCAAAACTCGTAAAAATCACATCTAGATTAGGAAAAATTAGTTTCGGAAAAGGCACTTTTTGGCACAAACAACGATTCCATACTTTAAATAAGGGTTTCATTTCATTTTTTCAACGTACAACCCCCTAAAAAATGATTATCAATGCAAATTAACTGAATGTCCAAATAAAAAGAAGTTAATTCCATTTGATACAATGACTACCCAGTACATACAATTGATTATATGGTAATTTTTCTATTCGAATAAACGTAAAAGAAAATCGTAGTATCCGATAATATCATAAAATAAATTTTAATTAATTTACGTTTCAGTGAAGTCTAAATGAAACTTGAATACAGTATTAATTTAGATATTGGTTTATCCTTTTTTATACTTGACTCTATTTACACCGTAAAGGAGATAAAAGTTCTAAATTAATTAATTTACAAAACATTAAAACTTATTTCAAACTACATTGAGCAGTTTATTTAATATATATTTATTTCATTGAATTTTTAATGCTAATTCCAAAAATCAGTGGTTTGTTTATCTATTTGTATTCGTATAGTGTGGAAAAGGATACAAAATAGTTTGAACGTATAAATTAATTTTTTTTATTAAATTTATTGATTTTAGTTTGCTAGCGGGGTGTTACTCTGTTTGAAACCAGAGTATAATATACATATATAATGTATATAAACAGGAAGTATATAAACAGGAAGTATATAAAAGCAGGAAATATATCTGTATGTGGGAGGTAAACTATACCAAGTCACATTTTTTTTCAAAATACGTTTTTTTATACTGTTAGAATCAGGATTTTGTTCTCTACCGAGAGGTTAATAGCACTGAGTCCTAACTAGTGTAGTTTTTGAGATACACGACAATTTTAAATGACACCAAGTCCAAAACCCTTAGACGTAAAGAACGTCAAGTGAACAAATTTTGACACCAAGTTCAAAATGTTTAAGAGGTAAAGAACATCAAGTATACATAGTTCTGTTTATGACTAAATAGTGTTGTAGACGACAACAATGTATTGAGAGGTAAATAACACCAAGTGCACTTAGTTAAAGTGTCTTTAGTTTTAACGTCTTTCTTTTAATTTCTTAAGAAAATGTAAACAATTTTAAACGTTTTTTAACGTTAAACTTACATTGTTTAATAATATATTTTGAAGTAAAATTTATAAAAAAGCCTTTAACATTATTTTTGGAAGCATCTTTTATGTACAATTGTCTTGGACTTGGAGCGGTATGTTTCAAGGGACTTGGGAATACTAAGATCCATCATTGTGAGGTAAAGCACACCAAGTCCTTTTTAACAAATAACCGTAATAAAAAATGACGTAATTTAATTAAGGATATCATGGAAATTAAAAAAAAATTACAGAGCAATAAAAATAGTCGGGGTAAGGGAAGCAGTTAATGGAGAGATAGAAGGGCTTGTGATTTTCAAATAGTTATTTGGGTTTCCTGTAAAATTTTAAAAATGTGACTTGGTATAGTTTACCTCCCACATACAGATATAAAATATATAAACAGTATTATAAAATACATATACATATAATTTAACATCATACCAAATCAATATCAAAAGTATAAAACGTAGCATCTAAATATATTATTTGTAATATCTAAGAATATATTTACAACAAAAGCTCAAGGATGTTTAGACTTTAACCCAGTACTGCATTTAACTATAGTCGCAGTTTCTTATACTCACTCTTGTTCTAGTCAAAAAGTAGTATGCAATAATTATACAGAAAATTAGTTAACCATAAAATAATAATCAGAATCTCCCTCCCCCTCCTTCCACCAATCAGTTTTCTAATTTATCATAATTAAGTGTTAAACTTTCTTATCACAATGATAACATTACATACAAACACATATATACAAATTTATTCGTTTGCATAAATTTATGTTATTTACAAAATATTTAATACAAAAATTTCCTAATTCACTTAACAAGACCAAACCCCTAAAACGACATTCCTTAATTTAGGAGGTTGATTCATTTGTATGTATTTTCGTCCTCTTCTTAATACAATAGGAAAACCAGAAAATAAAACAAATTTTTGGAACAACAAAAAGGATTCTGTATGTTTTATTTTCCATATATAATTAAGTAATTAGAATGAATTCATTATTTCTAAATTTTCTAATCAAAAAGAACCAAAAAATCCTTTTGAAATACATAATCGGAACTCAAGCTGAAGGGTAGAAACTAAACTAAAACCGACATAAAACACAAAAACAAAAGTTTCTTAATTTTTGGGCTCAATTTTGTTTCTGTTATTTTCTTTTTGTGTTTGCTTTTTTCGATCTAATTCACCATATTTGGCTTTTCTTTGTATTATAAGATAAAAAAATTTCTATCTATTTTTTGTTGTTATTAATTTGGAATTTATTCTTTTGTTTTTAAATTTAATCTATTGTTTTACAAGAGTCAGCTGATAAGATGAGGAATCATAATTATCGATCTTTGGTTGAAAAATTAAGCTATTAAACAAAAAAAGTTGGACAAGGGCGAATAAAATTCACTCGCCAAGGGTTCCATGAATGTAAAAGAACACAATATCAAAAATAATTGACAAAAAGTTATGTTGTAAAGTTTTAATATTGCCAGACGCAAATAGACGCAAATTAACATAAATGTTTTATCGTAAATGTCAATCACATCTACATTGATCAAAAAGATACAAAAAATGTTACTTGAAGTTAAATCTTATCCATAGCTGTTTATAATTAAAGAAACTAACTGAAGAAAGATTCAATTACACTAGCTTGTAAATAGTATAAATTTGAAATTTTTTTCTGTCAATCAACGTTGAAATTTAAGTGGGTGGAGAAGGTACATACTAAGAATAGCTTTTTCAACAATAACTCAAAAACTGTGCATGGTAAAATTCAAAAATTGTAAAGTTTCTTAAATTAGGTGCTCTTTCAAATGACGCCCCACTCATTTAGGTCAAAAAAGGTTTTTTACCCTCCCTGCTACCATGCCCTAAACACACAGAAATATAATTTTTTGCGACTTCGCTATAATTTTTGTTCAAAACTTACCAAAATCCCTGTCTCTGTGAATTTCTTCAAATTTACCTGTCAATCAGTGTCGAAACGTAGCGGGAAGGGAACGGTCAGAATGTTGCACTTTTTTGACAATAACTTAAAAACTTAAAAATTCTAAAAAAAATGCAATGTTTCCTAATTTAAGTCCTTTTTCAAATGATACCCCGTTCAAATGATACTTAACCGAGTTTTAAATGCTGTGTAGCCCTTCTCATTTCCACACCCTTTTTTTTTAACGGCGTTCATGCCCCATATAGGAGCGTTGCCAGGCTAATCAGCTTTGAATATTCACCACGGCCATTCGCAACAGCGACACAATTACCATGACAGCCGACTTTTTAAGGTCGTTTATTACGTTAGTCTCCCATTGTAGTTGTGGTCTACCTCACGGTCGCCCACTCCCTGGGGTACTAACGAACCTTTTTCTAATCACTCCAAACTGTGACGGCTCGTAGAACATGCCCAACCAAGCAATCCTATTAGAACGGATACAACCTATTATATCAGGACCCTCAAGAAGGTCTCTGATCTCGAAGTTATACCGGGTTCTATACTTTCCATCGTCTGTCTTAAGTGGACCAAAAATGTAGCGTAGGATCTTACGCTCAAATACAGATAAATGCGATTCGTCATTTTGTGTAAGGGTCCACGTTTGTGACCCATACATCACAACCGGTCTAATCAATGTCTTGTATAACTTGAGCTTGGTGTTAGTTGATACATACGATGATCCAAGGAGAGGCTTAATTGAGTAGAAAGTTCGATTACCTGCTGCAGTTCGAGCTTTTATACCTGTAAGAATGCAGTTGTTTGAGTCAAGCATTGATCCCAAATATTTAAAAGATTCAACTCCCTCAATTCGTTCATCGCCGCACATCAAATCTTTCTTCTCAGCCTCTCTTGAAAGATTCATATGTTTGGTTCTATTGTAGTTAATTTGAAGACCAATTTTTCTAGTATTACTCTTAAGCGACTTGAAAGTCTCACTCATAACAGTTTCACTTCGGCCGAGGATGACATTATCCTCAGCGTATACGATCATCTGTACTGAGTTTATTGACAAGATATATTGTTGTTAGTCGGCAGTTTCTTTTGACGGCACATATATTTCCACACCTTTAATAAATATACAAATGAGTATGTGATACTTTTATATATTTTTCATTAAAAACTTATTTATTTTTAAACGCTTTTCTTTACTTCACACTATTGTATCAAACCTTGTAACGTTAATTTGACTGCCTTATATTCAATGAAAATGAATGAAACATTGCAGGCATACGTATATCCGATGATATAACACGAATATCATATTAACTAACAATTTTCATTGTTTATTCATTGTTGAAATAAAAAAATCGTTTTCATCGGAAATATTCAAATTCTCTCGATCGACTTAACGTAGCGACTTGAAATTTGCATAACATAAAGATCGATAGATAAACTATATAGAATTATGCATTTTGCGTTCATAAATTAGGTATTTTCTCGATAAATAAACAATTAATTTCAAAAATTTTCGCCGATTTCGGCCAGCATTTGTATGTTATCAAATTTAAACGCATATCAACGCCAACGCGCACGTAAAGAAGCAGAACGTCAAGAAGAAAATCCAGATGAAGGAAGAAATCAGCTTACTACCACAGTTCAAAATTGTTGTTACGACGATTTTGAGGCTGAAGTTAACACTTTTGCAGACAAAGTATGTGATATTTTTACGAAGCAGTGCTATCCCAAGCAAGTGTCAAACTACCAGATTCCAATCCGACCTCCAGATTGGATGCTGCCTGAATTACAAAATAAAGTTCGCCTTACAGTTTGTCACCGCTGCAAGTCACACTTAAGAAGTAACAAAACAACTCCACCTGCTAAGGCTTACTGGAACCATTTAGACCCAGGCGACATTCCAAAAGAAATTCAGGCACTTTCTCAAGCTGAACAACGGCTTTTGTCTCGGATTCACCCTTTTCTTAAAATTGTTCAGATAATTTCTAAATTGAATCTTCATTATCTCATATTTATTTAAATTGAATTCTTCATCTGTGATTATACAATTGTAAATTGTATTTATTCCCGACACAAAACACACAAAAACTGTTTTAAAGAAGTTTTTTTGAGAGAAAATAAAAAATGCTTGAAAATTGCAAAGTTCATATGAATTAAAATAATTACTTTAACCTTAATCACTCTAAAAATCTCTCAAACCTTTATTTATTTTACATCAAATAGTGTAAAACTTTTGTTTATTTAACATTATACTCGTCGCATATTGTCGGTATCTCAAAAGAAAGGAAATTCAAGAAAACTCGTTTTTATAACAGCCGTGCTCGATTTGACTGAAGCATTTGAAGCAACGAAAAATTTAATACAATTGTTGTTGTTTTTTCAGTTGTTTCAGTCAAACTAAACGTACCTAACATTCAATTTACGTTGTGTCGTTTTTATTACAACAATTATTTATTTTAATAAGGAAAAAATTTCAAAATGTCGTTTTAATTCTATTTCTTTACTCGTGTGCTTGTGGGCACAGGGGGTGGGTTTTTCCGTCTAGATGCGGACACGAATAAATCAGAAGGTATTCCGGATCAGAAGGTTGTCCAGATGTGAGAAGTACGGATTCTCCAAATCTACTTAGTCCTCATCCTTGCAGCAATTGTCCTTGTGCTTTGTTGATGGTCATTGCAAAAGCGAGTCGCACTGGAAACTAAACGTTTGAATATAAATGCTCTGTTGGAATAATTGAAATGCGTAGCAATAGTACTTTTTCCTTTTTGAATTTTCCATTCAAAATTGTAGCTTCAATGACATTGTTCATCATCTTTTTCACCTAAAATTTCAAAAAAATTTGTGCTGTTTCAAAATATTTGACGTATTTTTTTAATAAAATGTGTTGTGTAGTTGGAATTACAATATGTCTCACAACAACACATAAACCCTTAAGGACCTAGGTTCAACACCATCATGTTTTTTAAGATGATGGACGCAAATTTCTTATTTTTTGGTTTTCATATTCTTTTTAAAGAATGGAAAACTAAATAATAAATCCTTTCGCATAATAATAAACGACATAGGTCAATATTTCATGATAAAATGGAGGAAATAAAAATAAAATACTTTTTTTTTCTTCAAATTTGTAGGAACAAAGCTAAATTGGGTTACCAATTATCCTTATAGTGCTAGAAGCACATACCAAGATCATGTAAAACATGGTTTTGCTCAAGGATTAAACCCGGTATATTTAATAGTTCTATGGAAGTTCATTTTTTAAAAATTTATAAAAAAATAAAAATGTGCGTCCATCAACACCTTAGAAAGCATGTTGTTGTGGGACCTTATTCTTCCAAGGTTGTTATGAGTTATGAGTGTATATTGTTTTGTTGTATAAAAAAAATCTCTCAGTTTATAACGCCATTTTTATAATTTTCCTTCAGAAAAAAAAACTGATTCCCGACAGTCATATGCACAACGAATTTTATCTTTAAAACAAAAAATAACGCGTCTTTAACTTTCACAAGTGGTTAGATATAAAATAAGCTTCAATTTAGTTTAAAAAACAAAAAAAGGCTGTGCCATCTTTTCTTCAATTACACCGTTTTTTCTTATGTCACACCGTTACAATTTATTTCAAAAAGTTAACAGTGTACATTTTTAAAAACTTTGTTCTTATACCTATTCAACGACATACCATTTATGAAAATCGATTCAGTAGTTTTTCTACAATCGCTCGTCAAAATGCACTCACATCACAAAATAACATAAAATTGAGGGGCACCCTATGAATACCCCTGGTCGAAAAAAAAAATTCTAAGAGAACTTGTATTTTTTATTTATGAAAGACTATCTATAAACAAAAAATAATCAAAATTAAATATAACAGACAATACCGATGACTGGATCATTTATCGTAATAGTCGGAGGGAATATAAAAACAGTATCCGGAATGCTAGAGAGAGTGCTTGAAAGAAGTTTTGTGAATAAATTGAGAGGTATTCTGTGGCAGCTAGGCTTCACAAACCACTCTCAAAAGAGCCCAAATACCAACCGGGCTTACTGCTTATGCCAAATGGTAGGTATACGAAATCTGTGGAAGGAACAGTCCAACATCTGCTTTGTACACATTTTCCGGGTAGCAGCGTCACTGCTGAGATGAAAGAACAACTAACTGTAACTCCAAATAAAGACAGTTGGATCTTGGCTGAGAATGTGGTGAAAATAAGATTTCTGAGATGGGCCATAGATTCCTTCACCCCCTTTAAATCTCCTGGTTCTAATGGAATCTATTCATGCATGCTACAAAATAATGTTTGCTTCATTGAATCACTCTTAAATTTATATTGGGCATGTCTTGCATATGGCTATGTCCCAGAAGCGTAGAGGAAAGCTAGAGTTGTTTTCATACCTAAACTACAGTGAAGCCAAGTCATATGGACCAATAAGTATGAATTCCTTTGTCCTCAAAACTCTGGAGACCCTGGTTGGTCGTTATATAAGGGACACCGTCATACTACAATTTCCACTAAGTACCAATCAGCATGCATACCAGACTGGAAAATCGGTTGAAATAGCTGCGCATCAGCTGGTGACTAAAATTGAAAGATTACTTCATGCCAAAGAATTCGCTTTAAGTGTTTTTTTCGATATAGAAGGTGCTTTTGATAATCCCACCTTCGAATCAATCAGGACTGCGGCATCGCTCCATGGAATTAGTAGCACGATTTCAAATTGGATTGTGTCTATGTTGAACTGCCGCATTGCCTTTGCTGAAATGGGCAATACTACTGTTTCAGTTTCAGTCAAACGAGGTTGTCCACAGGGTAGGTGGTGTTCTCTCATTTTTTTTGTGAACTGTGGTAGTTGATAGTATTCTTAAGAGACTGAATCAATCGGCACCCTATGCTTAAGGTTACGCTGATGATATTGCCATACTGGTAAGTTTTAAAGACCTTCTCAATCTGGTGGATTTGATGCAAAATTCACTGAAGTTGGTTGAAGAGTGGTGCGGGGAGCAAGGACTTTCCGTCCATCCTTTCAAATCACAGGTAGTCTTATTTACCAATAAGATAAAAGTGGCTGTAATACCAAGTCTGTATATTTTCAGTATGCAATTAAGCTTCTCAGATGAGGTTAAGTTTCTAGGCATTATTCTCGACAAATGGTTAAAATGGAATACTCATTTAATAGAAAAGATTGAAAAGGCTGTCATTTCTTTTTGACAATGCCATCGGCCCTTTGGTCGTTATTGGGGTCTTAGTCCCAAAATTATTCTATGGATATACACAGCAATAATCAGACCAACACATGTTTTTGCATGAGTTGTCTGGTGGCCAAAGACGGAAAACAAAACGTCTGTGCTACATTAAATAAAATACAGAGAATGGCATGTGTAGGTATTAGTGGCTCAATGCGTACCACACCAACACTGTCATTGGAAGCCATTTAGGGTCTGGTTCCTTTACATCTATATGTAGAGTACATGCATAAAGAGCTGTCTACAGACTGCATGGGGCAGGAACGTGGGTAAACAGATGGAAAACATGCAGTCATGGTCCGATTCTTGACAGATTATGGACAGTTTGTCCTGAAATAGATATGCATAGTGACGTCACGAACAATGTATATAACTTTGAGAAGCCCACTGAATTAATCTTCTCTTCTGCACACAGAAAAATCAGTCACATATTTTCGAAGTAATGCAATAAGATATCTTTATGGATCTCATCCAAGAAGAGACACATTTTAACTTAATAGGGAAAATCATTTTAGCTTTTTTTAAATGAAAAATATTTTAAAATATGAAGAAATCTTTTTAAATAATTACTCGGAAATCAATAAAAGGAATGCTTTTTAAAATCAAAAGGAAATTTAATGAACTTTATTAGAGTAAATGCTTGTTTTAAATTGGATTTTCTAGTTCGGCATTAAAAATGCATACAATTAAAGAAAAGAATTCATTTTTTTTATTTAAATAAAATATAATATAAACATTTTTAATTATTCTTAATAATTGTAATAACATATCCTTATATGTGAAGTACGGTGAAGTACTGCACGTAAAATTGCCAGTTTCGTGATTCTGTAATGAAATTTGATTTTAGTTTAAAACATACTGCAGATGTCATTTTCAATTCAATATTAATGACTAACCTTTATTAAATTTATCGGTTTTAATGTCTTATGTTACGATCTTAAACGATTATTTACGATCTACTTGCACAATTTATTTCTTTTTATTTTGAATAGATTCCTACATTAATATAATATGCCATTTAAATAACCCTATAAAGGATTTCTTTTAGAATGAAGTGTGTCATATTATATTAAATATTAAAAGGATTAGTATTTAAAATTATAAAGAAAATCTATTCCAACATAAATCTGAGAAGAAATTATATAATTCTAAGCTGCAAAACCGTTTAGAATTAATAATAAGAAATTTCAGTTTACTTCAATATGATTGTAAAATTGAATTAAAGGGTATTTTGATCGAAATCATAAAACAAAACACATTTTTCGGTTTATATGACAATCTCATTAAATTTAAGTGAGTTTTTTTTCTCAGTGTGGAAAGGGATTTTAAGTATCTTGTTCCGAATTATCCTCCAGCGAAATTTTTGTTTTCTTTACAGATGGCTCACTGTTGAGTGGAAATGCAGGAACTGGCGTAGATAAGCAAATAATGTCATAAACAGCAAGAAATTTCCGCTTGGACGGTTTTGTACTGTTCTTTAAGCGGAGGTAACAATTGGCAGAAATTATAAAGTTATATCCTAGCTAAAAACGATATAACATATGCTATCAATGAATGCACGCATGTAATAACTCGTCTGCGTCTGCAAGAGAAAAAATCTGCATCTGTTCGAATATCCAAACAGTTATCAATACACTAGTACACTCGGAGACTACGTCCAAACTCTTCAAAGAGTGGAGGAAAAATCTTTGTTGGATAGCGCAACACAACAATATCACTTTGCGTTGGGCTCCAGAGCATAGTGGCATTCCTGCAAGGGCCGGAGCGGGTCCAGAACCCGCCTTGGGGTTATCTAAAACGTTTGCCTTGTCACTATCAAAGGTGAATCCCGACCACAAGATGAAGGTTTTGAGGAATGCGTCATCAATAGGCAGACAAAGTTAGATGTTTTTCAGCATTTCAGATAATAATGTCAATTTTCTTTTAAGTCTGAAGAGGAGAACTCTCAGTACTGTGGTCGGTACCCTCACAGGACATGGACATCTAAATAAATACCTTTTTACCATGAGACTGCTTGAAAGTCCTGTGTGTGAGTGTTGAAGAGGAGGAGGAGGACTTGGATCACCTTTTGTGGGTATGTCCAGCCTTTTCTAGTGTCAGAGCTAGGATTTTTGACTCTGAAACTGTAGAGACTAGCACAATCAAACTGTCGCAAATCCAGTTGGTTTTAGATTTCATTAAACTAACAGAAAGGTTTGTGGAATAGTTGTTATGAGACCATACTCGGACACGGCACTATGGACCGTAGAGTCTGTTTGCCAGGACAAGTTCTGCCTATTTCAGCCTGTCCAACCCTTTCTAATCTGATCTAATCTACTCATAATATAACAAATATTTTACTGCAAAGTGGCATGGAGGAATGAGAAGGAGAGAATGGGAGAAGGTTTCAATTGTAGGCGTGGTTCATGTATCTTTATTTCTAATTGGGTTGCGAAAAGAAAGGCAAAAATTTAATTTAAACAAAAATAAACAAAATTTTTCGATTTTTTTCACTATGGTTGTTATATTTTATTAAATATGGTAGAATTATTTATTATTTATTTATTATTATAAATAATAAATAAATAATAAATTATTTATTAATTTTCACTCAAAACAGAGGCGGGTTGAAAAGTTTTTGAAAACGATCGACTTCGTTTTCATATTTGAGTTATTGTATAGTACAAGAAGCAGGATGCCAAACGGAATATATAACGATTGTAAAAAAATTACGATAGATTTAAGCGTATTTAAAGTTGGCGCAGCCTTTGAAAAGAAATAGAAAACAATGCTATTCTTTTGTATATATTGTAAGTGTATGCATGTAAAGTGTAATTAAATGTTAAAAAATAAATTAATTGAAGGGTGATCACCAAATACAAGTGATAAAAACCCTTTTCTAGAAACCGAAATTTAACCACAATTTCAATTGATTACATGTTCAAAAAATTTCAAAGATTTAACCAAAAACTTTGTTAGTTCCAAAAAATTCTTGTGATAAAAAATCAATAAATTTTTTTAGTTTACATCTAAAACCATCCCCTAACCCGACCCAATTCGTTATAATCATGATGAAATTCTACAAACATAAATATGCATATATTGATTTTATTGTTTATGATACATCCAACTGTGTGCGGTTACATCCAATTAAAATTTAAAACGAGTTTTAATTTCATTTTATTTGAACAAAAATAATTAATGATTGAATAATTATGTAATATTTCCGGCTAAAAAATTAAAAAACAAAAACAATTTTATCAGAAAATAAAACCAAAATTAAAATAAATTATAATGAATTCATTTTAATATAAATACCATTTGCGCCGAAACTCTTTTATTTTAATTAGAACAACAACTAAAAAAATTGTTCTGATATTTACATTTTATTTTTTGATTATAAATTTAAAAAAAATTATAATTAATGGATTGGAATACGTATAAATGTAACCAAACCAAACTGAAATTAATAATTGATATTTTGATTGTTTCAATTCACTAAGGCTAGGCAATCCTTAAAAAAAAATAACAAACACGATTGGCGGCTTTGGAGTCTTAAGTTATAGTGGACTGTAAATTGATGATTACTTGACGAAAAAACAATAAACACAACACTGCACCACAAAATATCGACGAGTAGCTGATGCTATGTGCACTTCGAATATGGTGAATAAATGTGCACCTTACATAACGAATCACACATGGCACTACATAGAATTGCGGAGTGCACTTCAATTTCAAACAAAATTTTTTTTTTTTAAAGTATTGATATATCCAGTGGATCTACTGTCCTTTGAAGGATATATATTATATCAATACTTCTCGGTTCTGTAATTCTAATTCAGTAAATCCATATATTGGATTTGACTGGATTCGAACCGTCGACCCCGACAATGTATAGACTGGTGTTTTGGTGCTATACATCGCTTTTAAATTTAAAATAGGAATGCAAGTCTTTGCCACATATAAAAAAAATATAAAATCTACGATAATGCATTCACTCACAATTAAAGCCAAGAGCAAGAGGTCAAACTCACAACAAAAAAAACATATTTTTATACTTATGGTGAACAACACTTTAAACTACAAAACGCATATATATATATATATATATATATATATATATATATATATATATATATATATATATATATATATATATATATATATATATATATATATATATATATATATATATATATATTTATATATATATATATATATATATATATATATATATATATATATATATATATATATATATATATATATATATATATATATATATATATATATATTATATATATTTATATATATATATATATATATATATATATATATATATATATATACATATATATATATATATATATATATATATATATATATATATATATATATATATATATATATATATATATATATATATATATATATATATATATATATATATATATATATATATATATATATATATATATATATATATATATATTTTGTAACGACTCTTCGTTGGTTCTTTTCGATTATTGAACAAATATGACAGTAAAAAGACGGATCTTTAGTTAACAAAATCTCAAACTTTATTTGTCAACAAATTACAGCAGCTTTCGATTTTAATTACAATAAAATCTAAGGTCTCCAATTTGTGTACGATAGATTTCACCGCTTTCCACAATTTGAATCAATGAGTGTCGGAATCGTAAAATCTGTATTTACTATTCCACTAAGTTCAAATTCTTTCACTATTAGTACCCAGGCTCAAGTACCACCGATTATTCCTTATACTTGCGAATATTTATAAAACACTTTTAATTGCAAAATTAAAACTGATTCTCTGATATTTTGTTCGCCTCTTTTATATTCAAAAACAAATAAGCAGAATATTCTGGTACTCACTGTAGTTGTTTCTAGAAAAAAAATAGGCCACTCCTCCTTTTAATTTCATTAATGTAAACAAATTTAATTTACATTAATTTATGCAACTTGTATTAGTTAACTTTTACTTCATCTTTGAATGTAGAAAACATTTAGGCGGAACGTATTGGTTTTTTTATGATTAAATGAAATTAACCCATTCTGGACGAAGTTTATTACACTGCCCTCCATTTAGTTTTGTTCGTCCCGAACAATATCAGATATCGCATTGGTGCTGTTACCTTGGTACGGTGCCAACCTTTGCAGATGTATCACTTTCATCTTGGTACGGGGTCCCTTTTGGATGCGGTAGATAACATCATTAATTCGTTTGATTATTTTATATGGACCTTCCCAATCTGGCTGCAGCTTGGGTGATCTGCCCTTAGTTCTCTTGGGGTTGTATAGCCACACCAATTCTCCTTCTTGAAAACCGCCACTATTTGCATTTATGTCGTACCTGGTTTTCATTTTGTCACTGGCAATCTTAATGTGGTCTCGAACCTGTTGATGGATTTTATTCATCTTCTCCCTTAGTTGTCCCACATAATCTGTTTTCGTAGATACCAGACCTCCAGGGATGCCAAACTCGATGTCACTAGGAAGATGTAGTTCTCTTCCGAACATGATATTCGCTGGCGTTTCACTTGTCGTATCGTGCACTGCGCTACGATAGGCCATCAAGAATAACGGAAGATCCTTGTCCCAATTTCTTTGGTTGGCTTCTACTACCTTTGACAAATGTTCTTCCATGGTTCGGTTGAATCGTTCTACCATGCCATCCGACTGCGGGTTCATAGGTGTAGTTCGTGTTTTTCTAATGTCAAGTGTTCTGCACAGCTCTTTCATTAATAGTGATTCGAAATTCCTTCCCTGGTCCGTATGCAACTCGAGCGGTGTTCCATATCTGCAAATCCATTCATTGACTAATGTTTCAGCGACCGTAACTGCTTCCTGGTTCGGTATTGTATAAGCTTCCGGCCATTTTGTAAAGTAATCAATGACCACCATGATGTATTTGTTACCTTTTGTCGTTTCCGGAAATGGCCCCGCGATGTCTATAGCAATTCTCTCCATTGGGGCACCCACATTGTACTGTTGCATCTCTCCTCGAGTTCTAGTTTTTGGTCCTTTGCTCGCTGCACAAGTATCGCATCGCCGACACCATTGCTCCACGTCTGTTCGATACCTTACCCAATAAAACCTCTCCCTTACTTTAGCCAGGGTTTTATTGACTCCCAGGTGTCCTCCAGAAATACTTCCATGCAGCTTTCCCAGTACCTCTTCCACTCGACTTGATGGCAACACCAGTTGTTCTAACACTTTCTTTCCTTCAGCGGACTCCCATTTTCTTTTAAGTATCCCGTTGTCCATAAATAGTGAGTCCCATTGCGCCCAGTAGCATTTCACCTCCGTACTTAAAGGTGCGACCTCTTTCCACTCCGGTCGTCTTCCCTCAGTTTTCCATTTCAATATTGGAGCCATAGCTGGATCTTCTAGCTGCTCTCTTTTAATTGCTTCGGTACACCAATCTTCAGGAGTTTGGAACTTGATTTGGTTCACTTTCATTGCCTCATTTCCCTCAGTTCTGCTACATGACTTGCACTCCTCTATACAGGGTCTTCTAGACAAGGCATCAGCGTTACCATGAATCCTTCCCTTGCGGTGTTCAACTTTGAAGTCGTAGTTCTACAGGATTTCTATCCATCTTGCTGCTTGTCCTTCAGGAAATTTGAATTGTAATAACCATTTTAGAGCGGCATGGTCCGTGCGAATCAGGAATGGTTGTCCACACAAATACTTGTGGAAATGTTTCACAGCCTTGATGATAGCTAACAGCTCCTTCCTCGTGACACAGTAATTCCGCTCCGGCTTTGACAGAACTTTACTGAAGTATGCCACCACTTTCTCATCGTCTCCAATTTTCTGTGACAAAACAGCTCCAGTTCCTACATTGCTTGCGTCTGTGTCCAGAATGAACATCTTTCCGGATTCTGGATAGGCTAGTATAGGGGTGTTGCATAGTTTTTCTTTTAAACTGCAGAAGGCCTCATTACATTCGGTTGTCCACAGAAACTTGGTATTTGCTTCTGTCAATTTATGTAGACTCTTGGCGATATTTGCAAAATTCTCAACGAATCTTCGA